>JAQQAC010015468.1:2835576-2940895 GCA_029783875.1 Phataginus tricuspis
ATGGATGGATGAATGGATGATGGATGGATGGAATGGATGGGTGGATGAATGGACAGTTTGGTAAATCACTGAACTACTCAATCCTGAAAGCCCAGCACTCCTCCAGCAGAGATTACTGGATCGGTCCATCTAGAGCTGGGATATCTAGAAACCTTGCCAGTGGCCCTGGAACCATGGTCTACAGAGAAGCAGGAGAGGCAGGCCCTGTCCTCATGGCACTTAAATTCAGAGTACTTGGGTCCCAATCTTCTATGGGAACTGGGAGCACAGACCCCTGGTCATACCCATGCTCCCTTGTAGGTCAGATCACACGAGGATGCTTCCTCGTCCATAAATGGGGACGACGCGCATTTGGACGAAGCTGCGTGAGAGTCGTGGGGCCGCTGTGACGAATGACTGCAAACCCAGTGGATGACACACGGAAATGTATTCCCTCACAGCTCAAGAAGCCTGAACTCTGGAATCAGTTTGGCTGGGGCCAGGCTTCCGGTGGCGCCCCTGGTGAGCACCCACTTCCTGGCCGCTCCCAGTTTCCACAGCACCCTGGCCTCCGCCTCCGCGCTCAGAAGGCTTTTCCGCTTTCCCTGGGCAAAGTCCCCCTCTCCTCCCTCTTACAAGGACACTCGTGATGGCATTCAGGGCCCACCCAACAAACGCACCCCACCGCAACATTTTTACTTTAATCACGTCCGCAAAGTCCTCTTTTGGCCATAGAAGGTCACCCTCACAGGTTCCAAGGAGTGGATGTGGGTATCTCTTGGGGGCCATTCTGCAGTCTACTTGCTACCCCACAGGGGGGACTAAGTCGTGCCTGGTGCAGAGCTACTGCAGCGGCCTTGAGAGCAGCCATTATTCAACATGGGGCTGGAAGGGCCTGCGAGCTTACAAGAAGAAAGAAGTCATTGTTCATTCTCTGAGTGTGGAAAATGGAACTGTCGCTGTGTCCCTTGTTTGTTTGGGAAATAAATGCATCTGCTGTTTATCGA
Source organism: Phataginus tricuspis (assembly GCA_029783875.1). Lineage (NCBI taxonomy): Eukaryota > Metazoa > Chordata > Mammalia > Pholidota > Manidae > Phataginus > Phataginus tricuspis. The sequence goes on from JAQQAC010015468.1 coordinate 2,836,563, forward strand.
GCTGAGGCCCTCTGCTTGCCAGTGGCCACAGACTCTGAGGCCACTTCCTTCAAAAGGGTCAGTCAACACAACTCACAGAGAAGCCTAATTTGGGGCAACTGTAGCTCCAGCACCGGAGCACCGGCGAGGCAGGAGGCTCCCGGTGCTGTGGTGTTTTTAAAAGTCAAGAGAATCTGAACCAGCAAATGCTGAGGAGGAGGAACAGAACCCCCTTCCAAACACACTGCTGGGCGCCAGAGATACAGCATCTCGTGCCAAGACCCAGGGGCCTTCTCAGGACAAGCCACTTGAGTCGCAGATTAAAATGCCATCTGGTTTCTGCCCTGTGTATGACCTAAAAAAAAATCACTTTGAGAGATGTAAGTGGGGGGAAAAAGGCAGACTTCTGCACTGGGAAATTTTGCGTGTGCTTTTCAATGCATTGTTGGTCATTTTAGAGCAACCTCATTAACCCCTCAGAGGCTGGGAGAAGTTTCCTTTCTTTCCAGATTCAGATAAATCCCAGCAATGGAGGCATCTCAGGGAAATGTTAATAGGGACTAGATATTGAAGATGAGATTAACTTTCTTTGGTGTGATCAGAGCGTGGAGATTCTGAAGGAGAAACTCCCCCGTCTCAGCAGACACTCCTGACAGAATTGCGTGTGTGGTCTGTCACCACACCTGTGACTTTCAAATGGATCAACAAATATGCAAACAGACACCTAGAGCAAATAGGGCCGAAGGTGACAGCTGTTGAGTGTGGGTAATGGGGTAAACAGTGATGTCCATCACTCTTAACTTCCCTGTGTGTTTGAAAAGTTTTCATAAGAAGCTGTGGGGGTGGGGAGGAAGGAAAGATGGTTTAATGAAGCAAAGAGTTCTCCTGATTATTTTTCCAAGGCTCCCCTTGATGGGCTGGGAGCGCCATCTGCGTGGGAAAGGCAGTTTCAGAGAACCAGAGCCAAAACCCCCACGGCACAGTGGGGGACGGGGCGTGTGTGGGGAAATTTCTGGGTGCAGCTCAGCAAATCAGTGGTCAGCCAAGGAACACGTTACAGGTTGGTCAGTAGAGAGGCAGGGGGCGGAGGTGGGCTTCTGAGATTTGGAGCCTCGAAAGCAGCTGCTCTGAGCCTGCTGTTTGGGGAGTCTACTCTGATGTACATTTCAGTGCAGAAGAATTAGGAGGCCTGGGCTTGCAGAGGAAAGAACTCCCCAAGTTTCATAGAATCCTGGTCTTCTGGGCTGTAGTGGACCTTGAGGCCCCTGGGGTTCCAAAGGTGGGTGGGAACAAGTTTCCCACGAGATGTTTCCAAAGCCTCCCTTCCACCCTCTACATTAGTATAAGCCAGTCGTGAGATCCCATTCCTCCAGAGTGATTGGCTCAGAAATGGGCATGTGACCCGGTTCTGGCCAATGACATGAAAGGCCAGGTCGGCCGGGGGGCTTCTGAGAAAAGTCTCCCCACTTTGGAAAGTGCCAATGGAAAAGGGGGTCTGTCTGCTCCCTCTGGATCCTGTCACCTGAATATGATGTCTGGAGCCACTGACACCATCTTGTGAGCAGCCCGAGGACAACCCGGTGTCAAGGTCGGCAGAACAGAGACAGGAAAGGGACCGAGGTCCCTGGGGACGCGTCTGAGCCGTGGGGCCGGCCAGCCCTGCAGTTTGGCCATAACCTCCCATTACATGGAAATGATCAATGTCCTTACGGTGCTCACCTGTTGGGTTCATTTCTGCTACTGACGGGCGGGCCTGGAGGCTGAACCAGCACCAGCCCCTATGGTGCCTTTGCTTGAGTTGGGAAAGGGGTCCCTTCCTCCAGGAGGACACCCAGCGTGGGCAGCCGGAAGCAGCTGGCTTTCAACCCCAACGTGCCCCGACTCCAGAATTCCCCGCCCCCAGTGAACATCCCACACAGGGGTCACAGAGCACATCTGGCTAAGCCTCCAGGTCCCGCCTGCCAGACTAGCACATCTGCAAGAAAAGAGGCTCCCTCCCTCCAGTTCTGGATGATTCTGACCTTTGAGAAGTTCAGGGTGGTGCCAAGGGGTGGGTGTAGCCCCCATCCCCCAACTCAATCAGCCCTTCATGTGCGCTTTGTTTGAACAACTTCACGTCTGCTTGATTCTTATTCAAAGTAGGACTTAGGCTCCACCCCGCTTCCTTTCTAACCTCAGTGACCACTGATCACCCCTTGATGGAAATCGTGGAGACATGGCTGTGGGGTGAGGCCCTCTGACCCCAGTCCTCCTTCCTTCTGTCTGCTCCACACCGACCTAAAGGCGCTGGGGGAATCAGGGCTCAGCCCACAGCTTCTGAAAGACCCCGCCTGCTCTCGGCTCAGCCGAGGATCCAAAGCGGGTGGGAACAAGTTTCCCACGAAACATCCTCAGGACCCAGATGTTTCCAAAGTGGATCCAAGCCTCTGTCCTGCTGGCCTCCCACAGGACTCAGGCTCGATGACCTGGGAAGTGAGGGGGCATTGGTGGCGCCCAGGGGATGTGGGGCAGGAGGGAGTTCAAGGGCCAGGAAAGTATTTTGGTCTTGACCCCTGGGGCTCCGTGCAAGAGGTGGCCAGGCCCTCAACTTCTGTTTCTCATCCTAAAAGCAGACCGCGCCAGCTTCCTCTTCCAGCATGGGGTGACCTCCCCTGCGGGAGCATGCTGGAGCCGGAGGGCTCTGCCCAGGCTTCCGGAAGCCCCAGATGTGGACGGGGCAGTGGTGACGGCCAAGGAAATGCAGCTGCCTTGGCGAGCACACTCACCACCACCTTCTCCAACCACAAACATTCGCTGGCCTTCTCCCAACTCCAGGAGCCAGGACACCCTGAAGAGGTAGCCCAGGGGGGTGCTCAGTAACTGGGGTTTGAACCGGGATCCAGGTTCAAGCATCAGCTCTGGCTGTTCCCAGCTGTGTGACCTTGAGCAATTGGCTTCACCTCTCTGGTCCTGTTTTCCTGTCTACAAAATGGGGGTGTTAACGGTAGCTCCCTCTTGGGCTTTAGGCGGGACTTAATATATACAAAGCACTTAACGCACACTGCCTGGCATCAGTAAATTTGTCTACTTGGTTAGAATTCACAGCACTTTACCGTAGGCAAAACACTTTAGTGGCTATCTCATCACCTAAGATACTGTCACTCTGGCTTAAGAGGCAGAGAGAACCAAGCCGAGATAGGAATCCAGCTACCTCCAGGCCGGCTTCCCTCGCCACCTTGTCCACCTTCTTGCTGCCTCTAAGCCCACTGGCCCCCTGCCAGGTGGCCCCAGGCTGAGTTTCAGTGACGTTAACTTGCTGGATGACTTGAGCACGCTGCTTCCCCTTTCTGCATCCGAAAAAATAAAAGCTGGCTCATCTCCAGAGCCCCTTTTCCTCCCATCACACAGATGGAGAAGCTGAGGCTCCATGTAGAGAAGGGACTTTGACAGGGTCACCCAGTAGTGGTAGAGATGGGATCTGAACCCACATGGGTCAGATTCCAGACTCGGCCTTTGGCCACGACGTGGCCATCCATCAACACCTTTGCAGCCAGGGGAGCTTCTTTGCAAGTGACCAGCCCTTCCCCTTGGCCGATAAACTTGGAATTGTATGACATTGTTGATGGAAGGAAGACCAGACCCACAAGTGGGAACAGCAACCAGAAGGCCCCACGAGAGGAGCCTTGTTTCATGAATCCCCGAGCACCTGCCCTGCTCTCGGCGTGCAGTTACGAGAAGAAATAAGACCCAGCCCTGCCCTGGGAAGCTCATCGCCCACAGGAGCACCGTAAGTCAGCAGACAGCTCCAAACCGGCATGTCAAGAGCCTGAGAAAAGGCAGACGGAAAAATCCAGAAAGCTCCAAGCTGGTCTTGCGCTCTGTTGCAGCTTTTTGAGCATTCTCTTGAGGCCGTGAGCACCTCCGAGCCCCACTCCGTGGAGTACAGATGGCTGTCTGGCCCACTTGGGCATCGCCAGTGCCTAAAGTAGGGCCTGGTGTGAAGTTGGTGCTCAGTGAACAGTTTCCTGCTTAGCTCATGACTGAGTGAACAAGTAAGAGGAGAGGGAACCACGGGTATAAGCTGTTACTGTATTGTCTGTGTGTTTGCAGAGCCCACATGACATTTTACTGACGACAGCCCTTACTGATATAGGACAGTAAGTTTTTCCGTCCCTGCTTAGAACTTCAGGCTCAGTGTGTGGACTGAGAGCTCGCTTGCCTGCAGGTCGGGAGCTGCGTTCTGGTATTGGCTTTGCAACTAATTCCCTGAGAGACTGAAAAACCATGTTTCCACCTCCTGCCTCACCCTATCCAAGCTTACAAGGTCAGTGATGTGCTGGGGCCGGTTTGCACCAGCCCGCAGAGCTTAGCTCAGCCATGGTGGGAGGATTTAGGCCATGGAAACTGGCAGGTGCTTTTAATTCTGGAGAGTCAGTGGTTAAATTTCCACCGGCAAACCACTCAAAAGGCCCACAGGTCTTTGAAGTATCTGGTCTTATCTATAAAGTTCCTGTGTGTTTTGCAATTACTCCACAAAACTTATTTTTGACTGTAATAAAACATTTCTAATGGCCAGTTATATTATTTTATCCAATCCTCCCAAATCTTTTATTAAAATGGATGTTCTGAGAGGGCCGCTGTGTGCCTCCTGTGCCATGACCCCTCCCCTGAAAATGGATTTCCCAGTTTGAAAAGCAGAAGGGGGAGTAGGTGGGGCAGAGGAGTGTCAGCGCAGGGGACCTACGGGGGTGACACTGTAGTGGGGGATGCGTGTCCTCATGCACTTGTCAGACGCACAGACTGTCTGCCCCGAGGGGGATCCTAATGCAAACCGCAGAGTGTGGCACTGATGCGTCAATATAGGTTCACCAATTACTGCAAAGGCCCCACTGTGGTGAGGCGCTGGTAGCTGGGAGACCGTGGGGAGGCTTGGGGTGGGGGCACGGTATGGACAGGAACTCTGTACTTTCTGCCAGTCTTACTGTCAACCAAAACGGCTCTACAAATAAAGTCAAGTTTCCAAATCAAAATTAAACAACCTTGCATGATTTCTAGGTGCCTTTCCAGATGTAAGATTCCAGAGTGTTTTGTCTCCTTTCTTTAATTAGCATCCGCGAAAGTAGGGTTTCCTTGTGCCGGTTATGGGGGAAACGGCGGCCTACGCCGGTGCCAGCCATCCACCCTGAGACATCCCCCGGGGGTGGGGGGTGGGGCAGAGGGAGAGGAAGATGCCCAGGGGAGGTGTCTGCAGCGCCAGGACCACCCGCCCAGCCGACGACAGTGCAGACCCCCAGGCCCTTCAGAGACCTAAAGGCAATGAGGCCCAGGGCTCAGCCCCTTAGCAACACCTCGGCTTGCTTAGGGCCATTGCATGGCCCAGCGGGCAGGTTGGCAGGTGGGGTCTTCCCGGGAGATTGGGGGGATGCGGGTACACCCACTGGCTCAGCCAGCCTGGGGCCAAGCCCCATCCACCGCGTACTGTGATTGGCCACGTCCTTAAGCCTTGGTTCTCTCAGCCGCGAGCCACCACCCTCCCCAATGGGCCTGTCCAGTATCATTGCCATCACTCATCGCCCACTGCCCACACCAAGGGGCTTCCCATGTGCCAGGCAATAAGCCCACGCCTTTCCAGTCATCTTCCTCTGTAACCACAACAGCCCTCAGAGAGAGGAATGCTCATGGTGCCCATTTCGCCGATGAGAACGTTCATCTCAGGGCAGGTAAGCCACCTGCCTGTGGCCACCAGGGTGCTGGCAGCGGAGCCAGGACAGGAAGCCAGGCCAAGCCCTTCGCCATCACCCCACCTGGGGACTGAGTCATCAGACTCATTAAAATAAGCCCCAAGCCACTGCTCCACGACAGGCACAACAAGGGAGCCCACGCGTGGGAAAGGGTGACACGGCTCCCTTACCTGTCCGGACTTAGTGCAGGGACGCGACTCAGGCGGGGCCAGAATTCAGATTTCCATGTATCTGCCCTCCTGCACCTAGTGGGCTGCACACAGAACTCTTGCTGCCTGGAGAGTCTACACAGCAGGTGACTCAGAGAGGCTAAGGAATACACCCCAGGTCACACAGAGAGTTGGTGTCGGGGTCCTTGGAACACAGGCTTTCCTCTGTCTGTTTGCTGGGTCACCCTACCCGGCAGGATCCATCCCACCGGATTCACACAACGGGAGCAAAGCCCAGCCCAGGAGGTGAGCTCTGTCCCCAGAGAAGCTGTCCTCACGTACGCAGGCAGCACAAGCTGGTTCACTACTTTACTTTCTGAGTCAGGATCAAGGCCCTGGAGCTGAGTTTGGCCCAGGCTGACCTGGGGACACGTCAGCTTCACAGCATCACCCTGGACCACTGGTGCTGCAGCTTCCAAAGGGGTCCATCCCGCTGTGGGGACTGAGCGGGCCCTCCCACACTTTGCTTTGCCTGAAATCTCCAGGGCTCGGGTGGTCGAACAGTGTCTAAAATGCCACTTCTCAGGGCAGAGACCTAATCTTGCATCCAGGACCCACCTGGGTGCCTACCAAATCAATGCCCCGAACAAGCTCATGACCATGTTTTTGGATGCATGAATGTGCCCGGGAAAATCCCCAAGTGCAATTGCCCCTGGGTCCCAAGTGCCTTCAGGGGAGCCAGCCACTGATGGGTGCTGGGAAACGGCCACGCCTTCCATGAACAATGTGGTGACACCTGAAAGAGTCTGTCACCCACCCCGCACAGGGGAATGTTCGCTCAGAAGTACCTCCTGCGTGCCCGGCACCTGCAGGAGGCTGGGGCGGCACAAGGTGGCCCCAGCCCTCAGGGTGTTTGCTACCTGGTGGGGAGTCACCAGCTGCATCAGTGTCTTGGGGCGACGTTTGCCTCTGAGCCAAGTAAAGCTGGACACCAGAGAAAATGAGGACAGCCCTCTCCGAGAAGTGACCTGGGAGCAGACCCCATGAGGAAGGAAAGGGAAAGCCACATGAGCAACGGCAAGAAGGGGGTTCTGGGAGGAGGGGGAGGCTGTGCAAAGGCCCTGAGGTAGGACCACGCTCAGTACGTTCCAGGACTGTGAGGAGCCCATGAGGCCACCTGGGAGGGAGGACTGACCAGGGACTAGATCACACTGGGCCTTAGATGTCATTCTCAGAGAGGGATTAAAAAGCGGCAGAAATACACAGGTGTTTCCATTGTTATCCAAAGGAACGGAGATTTCCAAGACGTCCACGTGGCCACCCGCACAATATAGCCCAGACGGGACATCCCGCCAGCTCCTTGGTGCCGCCCAAGTTCTCCAGAGACAGTTGGGAAGATTTTGTAGCAGTGAGGAAAACGTGCATGACATAATGTTTAAAAAAAAAAAAACAAGGTTCAAAATACAGTCTTGAGCCAGAATGGAGGGCGAGAGCTGTTGGTAAATGTTAGTGTGGGCGATGTGGGGGGATGGTTCTTTTTTCCCTTTTCCAAATTTTATATAATGCGGTTGCTGCATTATTTTTATAATTTAAAAAAACTTTCAGGGGGAAAATGTGTTCAAACCAAACCAATGGCCGAGTGGGGAGGCGATGAGAAGGCCTGGTTTCCCTTCCTCACGTCGCCACCCTCCAAGCCGCTGTTTCGGGTTTCTCACCGCGGCCTCCTGGCCCCCAGCCAGTCCCGAGCGCCCCGCCCGCCCGAGGCCTCACAGGTGCTCGGGAATGCGGGGATCCTACCGCAGAGCCGCCTTCTCGCCCAAAGCACAGCTAGAGACCAGGAAGAGAGGCAGGGACAGGTTCTTACAAGACAGCCGAAAAACCTTGTTCCCAAATACATGCCTGGCTTCTGCTGAAATCTCACCATTTGAGACTCATGGGGTCACCACAGGTCCTTCCTAACCCCTGACGGAAACAATTCACCTCTCCCTGAGCACATGTTTAATCCAGTGAGGCCAGACATACCTCCCGCCCGAGGCTGCTCACTGGATGAGTTAACGGTCCCCAGTCACTCACCTGCTGCCCCAGACGGCCCCCTAATCAGAGGGCCCTTCAAATGCCCTGCCCACCTGCCCACTGCCCTCAGCACGGGTCCAGGAGGGACTCACAGCGAGCCTCACGCGCTCCCAAACCTGCCCCCTTCCCCAGGTGTCCCACCTGAGCCAGCTCCCTCCACTTACAGCATCCTGCCTGCTCAGCTCTGTGCACGGCTGAGCCCTGGCCACTCGCTGGGACCTCCCCTGCCCCTGTCCTCCCCAAATTCCAGTATGGGGCAGGAGCCCGTCCTGGACCCTCCTGCCCACCCCAGCACCCATGATGGCCCCACTACGTGTCCCATCCCCACTCCACATTCCTGCCAGCACAGAAGTGGCATCTCTCGCTTAACAGCCCGCCCAGGCGGGACCTAGCACTGGAGAGAGGAGACCACAGACCCAGACGGGGTGGGCGTGAGGCGGCTTCTGTGAGCCGGTGGGGGGAGGAGGGCCCAGAGGGGGGAGAGAAAGGAGCGCCTCTGCTGAGAAAGCCACAGCACCACGGGCCAGAAGGGGACACCCCAGACTTGGTGGGGAGAAGCCCCTGTGGCAGCCCCACGGAAAGAAATGGGGGCCCAGAAGGCACTGGAGGGAGGGATGAGCCACGCAGGCCCCCCCAGCAGGTGTCCCTCTGCCTTCCAATTTGTGGGGATCAATGCCCACCAGCAGGGAAGGGACCCAGTGTTTGCTAAGTGAGCCCCCCCCAAGCAGCAGTGTCTAAGCCTGCACTGGCTGCCCAGGTCCCCCCGTAGGGCCTGAGCAGGGTGTGTCCCGTGTCCACCAGCTACCAAAACAGCTGTGTCCTTACCAGCCTTCACGCAGAGGCTTCCACGTGGCTAGAGTCTTGGCCTTTCTTTTCCAAATGGAAACAGCATATAAATTGTGTCCTCCTATTATTTAAAAAAAAAAATTCTCATTTCAAAAATAAACTCATGACACACGGAAAAAACACAAAGACAAAACCCCAAATTTGATTCATTTCTACAGCCACCCTCAGAAGGGTCTGAAGTTTTAAAGAGAACCTTAAACGGGGATTCTCAGCCACGCCATCCATTCGAATCACCTGCGGAGCCTTTTAAAGCACAGGTGTCTGGCCCCACGGTGGGCAGACTCAGGAGCACGGGCGGGGCCTGCAGGCTATGGCTCCAGGGTCTGGGGTGGGGCCGGCACTGCCAGTGGGCTCCCAGCACCTGCTCCGGGACGGCCGGGAGGCCTTAGAAGATGGGCCAGTGTCCAAGTAACCCAGGTGTCCACCTTACACTGTTTGCTTGCCAAGTCCCGCTGGTATCCACCAGGATCTCAGCAGGGAAGCGGGCTTCAGGAGAGGACTCCATGGGAAGGAAGAGAGGGGAGATGGAAGGGGGCTCTCCTGAGATTTGCCACGAACCTGTTCAGGGACTGGGCAGCTCAGCCTAGTATGATTTCCTTACTCCTTCCCCATGGGGGTAACATTACGTGCATGATCTTGGGCCCGTTGAAGATTCTGTGCTATAATCAATCTCTTGTTCCTCCAGCAGACCTTACATCCCACCCCGAATGCTGAGTGAATATTGACTTCACAGCTTTCCCCCCACAAGCCCAGCCTCTGCAGACCCACAGGTGGAAAACTGTCATCACAGAAGCGAGGGCTACTCATTAGCCACGAGCCACTCCAGCTGGGCTCCAGTCTCAATGGTTTCTTATCTTTACCTCCCTCTGTGTTCCCAGCTGGTCTCAACTCAACACGCAACTGGGTCCGATTAAATGAACAGAAACTGGCTCAGACAGGGAGTGGCGAGGTCTCTGGTTGAAGCCCATCTGTGAAGCGAGGGGTCTTGGAGTGGAGGGGGTGGGGGCAGGGGGTGCCCCCCGCCCCCGGCTCTGTGCGTGGCTTCTGCATCTGCTCAGGCTACAGGAATGGGACGAGCCTCTGGGTCATGGAGAATGAAAACGCGAAAATGCAGAAGTACCTAGGCTGAGCGAGGCCACAGGGGCTGAAGAGAGAGGAAGGTGGTCCCTGGCCTCCCCACGAAGGCACAGGGATCTTGTCAGACCCCACACTGGTTGTATGGTCTTAGTCAGGCCACTCAGCTGTTCTGAGCTTCAGTTTATTCATCTGTGTAGTGGGAACAGTGAGTAGCATGGGAGGCAGTGGGCCCCAAAGACACCCACCTCCTGATCCCCCAGAACTGTGGACCCACTAGGTTATGTGGCCAAGGGGATTTAAGGTTGCTGATCGGCTGACTGAAAGACAGAGCAGTTGGCCTGGGTTATTCAGCGAGTCCAATATGCCATCATAAGGGGCCCTTGAAAGTGGAGAGGGAGGTGGGAGAGAGTCAGAGTCGGGCGACTCCACCTGCCACTTCCAGCTTCAAGGTGGAGGAGGGACCCCAAGCCAAGGAATGGGGCACCCCTGGAATCTGGAAAGGCGAGTGGCTTCTCCCCTGGAGCCTCTGGGAGGAGGCAGCCCCACTGACCCCTCCATGTCAGCCCAGTGAGACCCAGCTCCAGAACTGGAAATCCTGAGTTTGTGCTGTCGTAAGCCACCACCTTCGCGCTAGCAGGACCGCTGCCATGGGGAATGGTTCGTGGACCGCAGAGGGCCGTGAGCATTCAATGAACCGCTGTACAACGGGGCTTAGGGAAGGTCCACTGTCCTCATCACAGGGGGAGCTCAGGGCTGTGATCCCAAGCTTGGAGCCACCAGGGGGCCCTGCCTTCTAAGGATGGTCCAGGGTGTGGCAGAACTGGCCCTGGCCCCCAGGACCAGACACTGGGGCTGTCCACTCATGCGTGCTCAGCAGAGCCGAGGAGGTGTCTGTCTGTGGGGGAGCTGTGCCCAGCTATGCCCAGCTCAGAGCCTTTCATAGGCTCCTGTGTATTATAAAGTGCACAGAACGAACTAGGGGACTTTCAAAACTTGTTTGACTACAACAAACAAGGGGTTTGCAGGTTTTTATTTGTTGGAGGGGGGCAGTGTCCTAGGGGACAGAATTATGCTGAAATACATGCACCAAAACAGTGGTGAACAACTGGTGGGACACGGTTTCCCTCCAGCCTTTGCTAGTCCTGCCACACAGCGTGCTCCGTTCCGGAGAGGCCTTCCCACGCACGCCCCATGTCCCGGCAGCCTGCCCCGGCTCCCTGGGCGAGGCCAGACACCCTGCTGGTCTCTGGCGCTCTTTGCTAGTTTCTTTCCCAGCACCTTCCACGCTGTGATCTCCAGGGCTCCTCTCAGGATTTGATTAGGCCTGTTTCCACCCCGCAGAAACCGGCCATGCATGTGACGCTGTCCACTGCAGCCCCAGCTCCCAGGTCGGCCTTGGCACGCACCAGGAGCTCACAGACATGGGGGAGTGAACAGACGGCAGGGGGAGCCTCTGCGGAGCACTTTAACGCTTCAAAAGCATCCCAAGACTCCAACTTTTGGAAACCATGAGTGAAAAGGAGACACAAAAGTATTAACAGTTAAAAAAAATAAAAACATAACAACAGGGGAGGGGTGCAGGTATGTGGAGTTTGGGGAGAAGAAATCACAAAATGCCCTAAAATTGACAGTGGGGCTGGCCGCCCCGCCCCAGGCACACACTTCAGATGAGCAAATTGTAAGCTTTGTGAATTTTATCTCCATAAAGCCAATACAAAAAATAAAAATACATGAGTCTGGGGGAAAAGTACGGGAGCATTCTTTGCACTTGCCTTATAAATTTTCTGTACATTTAAAATAATTTCCCAATGAGTTTTTTTTAATGGTATCTCCAGAGAGCAGGATTTTAGGAATGCGCCCTCCCCTCCCACATTCAATAAGCATCTCCTTTGCACTGACATGAGCCCTGCTTGTCGCTACGGTGAGCACCCAGCATGCATGAATCCCCTCGGTCCTAGCGGCCTCCCCGAGAAGTAGGTCCAGGTCATTTATTCATCGTACACATGAGACAACCGGCCTGTTGTGGGGAGCAGCCCAGCGAGTAGAGGACGCGGAACCCAAGGCCAGACTGTCTGACCAAGGACTCTGCAAAATGGTTGGCCAGGCCCAAGGGCCAGATTCAGGCTTAGATGTCTGTTATGGGGAGTGGGTCCAGACTCAAGCCTTGCAGAAAAATAGGCAGGGTGGTGTTTTTTTCCAAGGGGGTCTAATTCGGTCTCTCGCACATGTCTTGCCCACAGCACCTGGGCTGCCTTCTGAACGCAGGGGCCGCAGAAACCTCAGCCGCTCATGTTGCAACAGCGAGGCCAGGCCGCACAGCAGAACCAGCAGCTGCCCGACCCAGGTGCCCAGGGAGGGGTGGGGTCACCCCGCAGCGCACACGTGGACTTGGGCCTGGGACCTTGCTGAGGGGGACTGCAGGGGAGGTCAGGTGAGATCCTGAAACCAAACCTCCCTGACCGGTTCCCCTTCCATCCCCAGCGAAACACGGGACTTCCACTAATGATCCCTGTGGGGAGCCGTTTGTCCCTCAGGGCGGGACGCAGAGAGCTGGATTCGGGAAGTTGAAGCGCGTCCTCAGTTTCCAACTTCGTGTTTTCACTTTTCTTATCAGGACGGTGCATGACTAATCTCGTGCGCCAGACACCTTGTCACTGTGGAACTACCTTGATGTCCAAGGTCCCCAGAACTCTGCTCATCTCTCGTGTGTGTGTCAAGCTAGGAGCCTGAGATGAAACGAAATCCAGAATGAGAAGAGCTAAAATAGAAACGAGAAGAGGCAGGGACAGGAGGCGGCCACACGGCTCCAGAAGCTGAGGCTGGGCCTCCCAGCCGGGGTCCCTACACAGAGCAAGGGCCCCCTACCAGCAGAACCCCCTCTCAGTGGCCTCACTGGGGACCAGCGCCATCCCTGCTTTTGAGCCCCCAAGACCAGACTCCCCCAGAGGGCTGCTGCCTGACGCACCAAATCGCTTCTCCCTGAGCCTGTTTCCCCAGCTGTGAAGTGGGGCAGCAACGACACCCACCCCACCGGGCTAAGAGGACCAAATCCACAAGCCCATAAACTGGTGCTATTGCTTCTAATAATAACTGTGATTTATTGGGCACCTACTTATCCCATCAATCAAATCATGTTTTCCAACACTTAAGTTTTCTGCCCCCGTCAGGCCCCCAGCATTATGCCGGAAACTGCCTGGTTTCCTTGGAAGACCGTGACAGCAGTCCTGTGAGTTAGGTTTTACTATTCCTATTTTAAACATGAGGAAACCGAGGTTGTTAGGGCCAAGTGGCTTCCCAGAGTGTATCTAGGCTGGTGGGCCTGCTGCTGATAACTGGGGGTCCCTCCTTAAGATGAAGAGCACAAAATTGGGCCCACAGCCAGCAAAGGACCGGTGCGAGCGAGCGGCACCGGAGCTGAAGTGTCATTAGCCCCGTGGCACATGTGTAGCTGAGCCGGGCCCCGACCCCTTCCACAGGCAAGGAAAGCCGAAGAGTGCTCGAAGCAGCAAGCACGCACGGGGACGGAGCGCTCCGTCTTCCTGGGGTCTTGCAGGAGGAGTACGAGAAGGGACAGGCATGGAGGTGTGGAGGCACCGAGGGACCGGCAGGCGGGAGCGCGGGGCTGAGAGGGCGATTCATGCAGGGAGGCAGGAGAAGGAGGCCAGACCCGAGTAGGAGCAGCGGCCACCGATGGTTACACAGGGGGGAGTGTTGAGCACTGGCCCAGTAAGAGCCAGGTTCTGGAAGGTTCTCTCTGGCTCTTGCGTAGTTGATGGAGCACAGCAGGGAGGCTGAAGACCAGCTGGAAGGCTATCATGACTTCACTTTAATTAATTTAAATCTAAATAGCCACATGGGGCTAGTGGCCCGTACTGGACACACAGCTGCAAGTCAGGGTGTGGTTTTGTTGAGCGGCTGTGACGTGCTCAGATCTGTGTGCTCGGTGACGGCTCTGTCTACTAGGGTGAGAGCGGATTAGAAGGGTGGCCAGATGTTTGCAGGGGAAATGGTTACCCCACCAAGGTAATGACCCAGGCATGGATGGTCATGGCCTGGAGGAAGCAAGGTGGCAGGTGTGACGTTCAAGTTCTAGTCCCTGCAGCTCTCCTGGGGGGGGAGCTGGTGTCGGGGGAGGGTAGTGGTTGAAATAAGGATTGTGGGGGTTAAGACGATTTGACTTTGAGGTGCTTAGGAGCCGTCTTGACCGAGAGGTCAAGGGGGTGTTCCTTAGGCATTTCCAGAAACCTCCACAGTGCTAAAGACAAGGACTTAGAGGCGGTCAGCCAGTGGTGGTGGCTTCATCACAGGGGTCACAGGTGTCACAGGGGGAGATGTGCTCAGGAGAAGGCCTGGGGGCACAACCCTAAGAGACAGCAGACACAGCAACAGTCCCACCTGGTGATGCCAGCAGCACAACCGAGAAGGTTCAAGCACCTCAAAGGGTGATTCTCTTGAACCTCGGGGGCTGCCCCCGACACCGTGGGGCAGTCACTGCCACCCTCATACTCACTTGTACCCCTCAGGGCCAGCTGGACACCTGCATTTCTTCGCATGACAGCTTTCTCGGGCCACCTGCCTCTGCTTGGCTTCCTGGACCAGCCGTGCCTGGGAACCTGTGTCCCCTGGGAAAAGCGTGCGCGTGTGTGTGTGTGTGTGTGTGTGTGTGTGTATGTGTGTGTGTGTGTGTGTGAGTGTACACTGCCTCCTGCCACCCTCAAGATAAACTCTGAAGAGCAGGTGTTATCAGTGTCACCCTAGTTTATGGATGAGGAAACAGAGCACAGAGTGGGAGCCCTTTGGCAAAGTCGCACAGCCGGCAGGTGGCGGAGCCAGGATTCCAGGGCCCTCACTGACAGCAGGTTCATCCTCGTGGCCACTCCCCAGTCATGAGGCCAGCTAAGGGCCTGTGGTATTCACCTGCCTTGACACTGGCCATCAGGACAATGATGGCCCCATGTGTGGAGTATGTTTCTGCCAGGTGCTGCCCCAGGCTCTCTGTGTGGGTCTCAGCCTCGCCCTCCCCAGCAAGGGGTCCTCTCATCCCACCTCCCAGGCAGGTCCGGGGCTGAGGTTGCCACTTCACTGAAGAAGCTTCTCTCTCACACTCTAGACCCAGGGTTTAAAAATAAAGAAAAATAAAGCTTGGTTCAAAATTAGCACAAGACTCGCTACAAAGAACACAAGACACAGTTTCCTGTGTGTTTTTTTAAGACTTCCAGAAAAGTTTCCTCTGCAAAACTGAGACCAGAAGAGTAAAAAATGCAAATGTGATGGTCCCACCTTGAACCATCCTCTGTGCCCCCTTGGGGTCACCGAGACTGTGTGCCCCTTTAGGGCAGGGGCAACTCCTTTGACCCTGAGTCCCGAGCCTGGCACCATGGGTGGTAGGCCTAAGGCTGATGGGTGAGTAGGGAGGTGGATGGGTAAGTAGGTGGGGGGATGAATAAATAAATCAATGAACAAACTAGGGTTCTGAAAACACCATCACTTGAAGGTTAACAGAACCAATTTGAGAGGAAAAGCAGCCAAGGCTTCTAGTTCCAGATCTGGGCAGGCCGACCTCAGGAAAGGGCTCCCCCCGCTGAGCCCCCTTCTCTCACACCCAGAATGAACTGCTCCCCCCGGTAGCGCCCATCCTGTACAGGTGAGACATGCGTGCACTCTGAGAGCTTGGGGCCCTGCATGAGACTCACGACACATGGGGATTGTGATTAGCCAAAGGGCCCTCGGGTGAGGCAGGGTTCCAGCTCACTGTCCTGGGGAAGAGGCAGCGGCCTCTGTAGGATCCGGGGACGGGCCCAGACTGATCTGTGCAGCAGCAGGGAGGCCCAGTCCCCTCGACAGAAAAGGTAAACTTTTGAGGGTCCAAGGCTCCTGCAGACAGCTCCGTATAAAATAGTGATCTCCCCATGGCTTCAAAGGATGAAGAGCCGTGGTGGGCTATAGATGAGCACAGATCCTTTGACAGCCACCCCACAGAGGGCTAGGGACCAGGGCCTCTCCTCCAGTCCAGCCAGTGCTGGGCGTCCCTTGACCAGTAGAACAGGAAGAGATGGCACGGTGTCCATTCCCAGGCCTGAGCCGTGGAGCCGGGCAGCCCCCTCCTCCTGCCTCTCTGGACACTCGGTCTTGATGCTTGAGCTCCCTTGCAAGAAGTCCCCTGGCCCTGGAGAGGCCCGGAGGCCACTTGGAGATGGAGGGGCACAGCCGAGCCAGCCTTCCCACAACCCCATCAGTGGAGCGTCCCACCAGCCCGTGGGTTCCACAGAGGGGCTGCTGGCGGTGCCCCATGGAGCTGAAGGACCAGCTGAGTCCTGCCTGAGCTCCGGACCCACCGTTTTATGAGTCAAAACAAAGTGGTTCTTGTTTACACCACTGCCCCGGGCAGCTTTTTTGCAACAAAAAAACGGCAGGCCGACAGTGGGAGACCCCGTGGCAGAGGATGCTGGCAGAGGGAGTGGGCCCGGCAGCCCCTGCGACTCCGGGACTCAGCGTCGTGTGACCCGCACGTGTGGCGTGTGACTGCTGAGGCCACGCTCTGCAGGCGCGCGATGGGGGTACCGGCCCAGGATGGAGGGTGGCCAGGAAAAGTCTTCCTAAAGAAGTGGAATTTTTTCCTAAAGAAGTGTTGGAGGTGGAATGTGAAGGAAGCAGAAAGGCTGCCGACTCCAGGCGGAAGAACGGCAGAGGGAAGGGAGGGGCGTGCAGGACAAAGTCCAGTCCGCTGGGGCTTGGTCCGCAGGGAGCGCGGAGGCAGTAGGGCTCGAGGGTGGGCTGGGCAGGCCCCAGGCGCTCAGAGCTCTACGACCACGCAGAGGGTGTGGGCAGAAGCCACAAGAAGGAATGAGCACCAGGCTCCTTGGCTTTTGAGAAGATGCTCAGATCCACTTTCTAACCAACACCTTGAAGAGCTGCTAAGTGAAGGCATCTGTATATGTCAAGCACTGGAGGCCCGTGTCAGCAGCGCCCTGGGGACGGCCTGGGCCGCTGCTCTCCGTGTAGACCAGATGGCAGGCTCCCCAGGAGAGGCCCGGCCCAAGCCTCTCCACGCCTTCCAGTCTGTCCCCTAGGGAAAGCTCCTCCACGCCTCTGGGCTGTTTTCTTCCAGAGGGCGGGATGGGGAGGGAGAGAAGAGCAGGTGTCCGGGGGAGTCCAGCAGACTCTGCTCCAGCCCGCGACCAAGGTCGACATCCAGGAAAGGGAGAAGTCACGCCGATGCGATGGCGAGACAGCTGCTTGGCCTTGGGTCTTCCTCCCCAAACCCGGACTCCAGGCCCACCACGGTGACAACAGCAGACAAACCCAGAATGAGAGGCGGTGTTGACCAGCCCTCCTTGAAGCAGTCTGGCGAGTCTGAGAGACCGTCCGAGCCCAGCGGCGCCTAGGGGGACATGAGGCCCAAAGGCCACACGGCGTCCTGCAGGGGTCCTGGAGCAGGAGGAGGGCACGAGGGAGGAGCTGAGGAAATCTGGAGAGAGGCCGGACGTAGCCAGCAACGACATCCAACCCTGGTCACACACTGACAACTGCGCATACTGACAGACAGGAGCTGCGTGTGGAGTGGTCGGGAGCCCTCTGGACTGTCTTTGCAATTCTTCTTTAAATCTGAAACTGCTCTAAAAAATGAAGTCTGGCTTTCAGAAGTTCAGGTGCCCAGGCCCCATCTCAAGAGACCAATTCTGGGCTGGATGGGTTTGGACGTGTGGCCAGGGTAAGCAGCCCTGCTTTACCGATGGATGCCCGGGGTCCAGCCTTAGGAGATAGAGCAGCGCCCTGGGCTGGGTCAGGCGTCACTGGGCCCGCAGACTGTGAGTAACCAGCAGTCTCAACGCTGTGGTCAGGTTCCTGCCCAGGGCAACAGAGCTGGGTGCTCTGGGTGGAGAAGACCACCAGGGTCTGGAGACCTGGATGCTAGCACAGAACTCCTTGGCTCGGTGCTGACTGCCCTCTGCACCTGCAGAGAGGAAGGACTGGGCGGGGCCTCTGAAAGCTGTGCCCCTCAAACACGGCATCATGCAGGCTGGTGCGGGCGACCTCACTGGTGGGCTGCCAAATTCTGACCAATGTGAAATGCAACGTTTTGCTGTAACAGTATATTCTGCCGTGAGCATCAGAGGAGAGTAAGGGAGAGCACAGGAGCCCTGCATTCTGACGGCCGCAAGCTGTGTGACACCGAGCACACTACTTAACCTCTCTGTGCCCGTTGCCTCATCCATACGAGGGGAATGACAATAATAACGACCTCACAGGGTTGTCGTGCCGCCAGAGGAGATGATACAGGACATGCTCCGAAGGCGGTAGGTGTCCATGCAACCTGAGCTCGCTGGACAGACATGTGTTTTTACCCACAGGTGTGTACCCAGGCTTGGCACATGGGTGGTTAGCAAACATTCCTGGGATTGTTAAATAATTAACCAAAACTTGGTAACATAAAACCCTGAGTGTTCTGTAGGAGCATGGTGTGATCAGCTACAAGGTATAGGAAGGAAGGACAGAGGCACCTTCCTTGAAACTTGGCAGAGTTTCGCTGCAATGAGTGTGATAAGCAGAATAATGGTGCCATCCCCCTCCCAAGACATACATGTCCCAACCCAGGGCCCTGTGGATGTGTTAGGTTATGTGGAAAAGGGCAACTGGGATTGCCGATCAACGGACCCCAACACAGGTTTCCTGGATTATCTGGGTGGGCCCCCTGTGCACACCCATGCCCTTCAAAATGGACAGGGAGGCGAGAGAGAGACAGATGGGATGTGAGCAGAGCTCAGTTTGCTATTGCTGGCTTTGCAGACAGAGGAGAAACACAAGCCAAGGAACACAGGCACCCCAGGAAGCTGGAAAAGGCACAGAAACAGCCCCTGCCACCGCCTTCAGGGGAGCCGAGCGCTGCCCGCATCTCGACCATAACGTGGCAAGACCTCCGCCAGACCCGTAGCAGAGCAGACCTGTGCTGCTTGAAGCCACTAAGTCTGCAGCGCTTTGTCACAGCGGCCAGGGAACAGCTCGCCCAGGGCCGTCAGCCCAGGGAGCACTCTCACCCAGTGGCAGGGACCACTAGGCGGCAATCGCCACTCGGTGCCCTTTTGACCAATGTAGTCACTGTCATTTGAGGTTTTTAATCTTCCAGGTGATGGGCCACAAATTCCAGTGTTCAAAAGCAGGCTACCAAGAGAAAAACACTGAAAACCCTTAGCTGGAGCCTAGGGTTTACAAACAAAGGTGTCTTGGTGGTAAATTTTCACTTACGATTTGTTGATGGTCCCTTCCATCAAGACCGATGTATTGTGAGGTGCCAGGCTCACCCATCCGACACCCCCGCACCCAGCGTGACTGGGAACCGGGGCACGGGAATGGGGAAGGAGAGGCTTCCTGGCCTCAGGCCCCCTCCCCGCACCAGCCAGAACCCTCCCAACAAGCTCCTTTGGCCGGACTCTGCCGCGGGTGGGGCCGCTATTTACAGCTAACGCTCCTGCAGCTCCCAGTGCAAGCACTGTGCCGAGTCCCCCACAAGGACACACCAGGTGGCCTTGCCACCCACAAACACGGCGGGCTCAGGACCATTCAGGACTGAATGCCGTCCTCCAAGGAGCCCTCAGGCCATGGCCACCTGCCCCAGCCACCCTTTCTCTAGGACTGGGGATGGCGTGGCATTGTTACCACTAAGTGTACTTCATGGGCACAAAGCCTTTGCAGCGTGGCAAGAAAGGTCAGGATAAGCCACCGGAGAGCTGACAGCACTGTCCCCATCTGCAAAGGGGCAGCCCGGAGTGCGGGGCCCTGTGCCTGCGGCCGCGACGTTACTACAGGCCAGCGGGATGCTCCCGTATGGGTCTCGCCTGGAGATGGTCTGAAAGGGCTCGCTTTGCATGCCGGCCACACTGGGCAGTGGGCAGCGCGGAGAGCCCCATTTTACAGCCGAGCCGGTGGAGGCCCAGAGAAGTGACTTCTGTAAATGACGGGGCTGCGCCCTCACATTTTTCCTGGTGAGGGACAGAGGACGGGAGGAGGTGAAGAAGGAACCATGTGTCCCCTCGGGTGCTTTGGGCAGTGAGGAGCAGAAAATTCTGGATTCAGAAGAATGTCTGCCCCCCAAAAACAAGGAACCCTAAAACAAGGCAGCCTGAGGCTGGCGCTCCTCTGCCACCTCCCCCCCCAGCCAGGTGTGCCGTCACCCACAGGCTGGCAGCATGATGGCGGCAGCATTTCCGTCTCCTCCCCAGACCCAGCCACACGCGGAGCTGGGCGCCCCCCCCGCCCCCCACCCCCGCTCTCTCTGGAGGGAGGAGACCCTCTCCAGAAGCCCCCAGAGGGTCGTGGACTCACAGCTCGTGGGCCAGCATTTGATCACATGCCCCTTCCTGAACCCCTCGCTCTCGAGGGGACGGGTACCCATCCTTGATCTTGGAGAGTGTCAGCGGTTATAGAGAGTGATCTGGTGCGAGAATGGGGACCCCTCGCCCGGAGTCACACGGAGACGGAGCCTCTGCCTGAACGAGATCAGGGCTCCGTGAGCAAGGAGGCAGGTCGTGGGCGCCGGTGGTCAGCAGCAGCATGCCTCCCGCCGGCCAGCTCAGGGGCAGCTCCGGTCTGCCCCCCGACCTGGGGCGATTTGCTTACTTGCACACTGCGAGTCAGTTTCCACATCTCAGTAACGGGGACCATGCTCTTTAAGGTTGTTGTGGAGGCAGATGAGATGAAGGGTTCTCAGTCGACGTGAGCTCCCTTCCTACTCAGGGAGACGCACCCCTGCCGACGTGACGCACGTGTAATGCCCCACAGAGCCTGGGCGGTTGCCGGCCCCGAGTAAGCCCGTCTGCCTGTCTCCTCCGGACTCGGGAACCCGTCCCCACCTGGCCCCCCGGCTCCAGGAGATGCAGTGAGACACGTTGCCATCCCCATTCAGCCAGTCTCCCGGCCGCTGGAAGACGTCGAGGTAGATAGCTCTCGCCTGAGAAACGTTCAAAGTGAGAACATGAGACCCACAGGAGAGGAAGAATGTGGAATATGTTCTGGGACATTCCAGCCGCTGCAGCATTCACGGTTCACGCATTCACTCAGGCGGCGGTTGTTCATTCAATAAACATCCCTTCAGCGCCTACTGTGTGCCCGGGACTAAACCGGCCACCTCGTTGGCTACTACTCGATGGAGTCTTTATGGAAAGCACAGGCTTTTTAAAAACATCTTTGGCATTTTTGAAGCACTCTTACGTGAAATGAAACAGAAATTGTAAGCCTCGTTCAGAAAATAACCCCTTTCCTCCCACACAACACAATGCGTCCGATGGCATTGTTCAGATTTTCCAAATCACCTTTCGGTCGAGCCCGGCAACTGGGTGAAAACTAAGGAAAATTTCTTGAGAAAGTGCTACACTCATAGCGGTTTTGAATGGAAATAGCTTCTTGGCTGTGACAGCATCAGGGCTGAACTTCAAGCCAGAGAAAGGAAGCACCAACTTTAACCTCAAAGCGAGAAAGACTGCAACAGTCGCCCATAAACAGTCCCCTAAGCCAGAAAGCCCTCCCTCGGCGCAGCCCGGCCTGAGAACACGCCGGACATCCTTCCAAGGGCAGGTCCTTCGAGGCCGACCCCGGGGGTGCTGAGAGCTTGGCACCCAAAGTTGGGATGGATGGGAAGAGGGGGCGGGAACACCCGTGAGGACGAGGCTGGCAGGAGCGGGTCAGGAGGAAGTGGCTTTGCAAGTCGTCAGCCTCACAGCAGGCTGAGAGGAGAAATGTAACCACGAGGGTTACAGATCTATTTTCAACTTCGGGGTTTGCACCCATGTCCCCAAAGTTCTCTGGGCAGTGTAGCTTCTGAGTAACACCATCAGGGTGCCGGACTCGTTGACAAGGGCCCAACAGGAGGCTGGTCTGAGAAAGAGGCAGAGCCCCGGCCGCGTCCGCACTGTGGGACCCTGGCCACGTGAGGCCCGGTCTCTGGGCCTCAGTTTCCTCATCTGCTCGCTCAGATTCCACACCAGTTTCCTCCTGCTGCTCTAACAAGGGGCCACAAACCCACTGACTCAAAACAACACACGTTCACCCTCATAGTCGGGAGGGCAGAAGCCTGATGCGGGGTCTCCCAGGGCTCAAGTCAGGGAGACGGCAGGGCTGGTTCCCTCTGCAGCCTCCAGGGAGAATGGGCTCCTCTGCCTTTTCTGGAGGCGCTTCTAGAGGGGCCCGCCAAGTTTCTTGGCTCAGGGTCCGTCTCCTCCCTTCAAATCCAGCAGATAGCGTCCTCCAGTCTCCTCTGACTCTACTCTGCCCCTTCCCAGGACCCTGTGAGGACATGGGACCCTCCCAGAGAATCCAGGATCCTCCCCCACCTCGAGAGCCTCGACTCAACCACACCTGCAAAGGCCCTTTTGCCATGAAGGTAACATGCAAAGTTTTTTCCAGGCACTAGAATAGGGCCTTCTTGGGGGGTCTTATCCTGTCTACCACAGGCTCCTTCCCTCTTGAACTTTCTAAGAGTCTGAGTCCGTTACAAGGTGGCTGATGTTCATGGAGGCCTGCGTCCCCCGGTGACCACAGCATCCCATCGAATCTACCAGCATCCTCACCAGTGAGGGCCCATCTCCTGTCCACACAGGAGGAAAGTGAGGCCTTGGGAGGAGAGAGATAACTGACCCAGCCGTGTTCCCATGGAAGCAAACAGCAAAGCCGTATGACTGAAGGCACATCTTGCCGGAACCAGAGCCTGGGTACACTGTGGCCCCGGTGTCAGAGGCGGGGATCACACCCAGCTAGTTGAGTCAAGATGGATCAAAGGCTTAAAAAACGAACTTCTTGGCCGCAAGAGCTCCCTCCTTGCTGGTGGTGAAGCGCAGTGGCACGTCCACTTTGGAGGCCAGTCGGGCAGTTTTCTCACCAAGCTAAACATAGGCTCACCATACAATGCAGCAATTGTGCTGCCAGGCATTCCCCCAAAGAAGTTGAGACCGAATATCCACACAAACCCCGGCAAACAGACACTGTGCCGCTTTATCCATAATTACCAAGCAGGACAAAGAGCCAGAACTGCCCACGCGCACGGCGGGACCACCAAGATGCCACTGTGAGATCGCCACGCCCTCTGAGCTAGTGAAGTAGGACAGAGTCCAGGAAGAAAAGGCCCCACCCATTGTCGCCGTGGTGACCCTGCCGCCTCCCCCTGCCCCGGGTGAGCCTCTCCACCCTTGCCTTCCTGAGCCCTGGGTTCATCCCGTCGCAGGTCCGCCCTCTCCCCAGGGGCCCGAGAGTGGCTGAGGAGCACGCAGCCGCGCCGAGCACGTGCACACCTGGGACTCAGAAGCCTGGCGCCGAGTGGGGGTCCGGGAGCGTGCGCACAGCGCCCTCAGCGGCAGCAAAACTGGAAACAAACCAAGGCGCCCACCCCGGACGATGTCAAGAATCCCGACAGTCCCCAACGGGATGCAGCGCCGCCGTGGAAGCCAGTGGCCGACCCCAGCTGCTCACGACAGCCGGGGCGACTGCGTAATGGTGAGCAAACGAAGTCAGACACGAAGGAATACTCACTGTACAGTCCTGTTTGTGTGACATACGCAGGTGTGTCTCAGGGCTAAGAGGTAGTAAAAGCATGAAGAAAAGCAGGAAGCGGTTACCCTAAAAGTCAAGAGGGCCATCTTCCCACCCAGCACAGTCCCCCTCGTGAGGGAGAGGGGCGTGAACGCGGGCAGGAGCCGCAGCCCGAGGGGCCTGGGCGCATCCCCACCCCCAGCGTGCCCCCAGCATCAGAGGCCTTTCCCAGAATGTAAGCACACTGTGGCTTCCCACCGGCTTGCCGGGTGAGGGTCCCAGAGGTCCCACTGTCACAGGCAGGGCAGAGTGGGGCCCAGCACACCCACCTCAGCCCTTCCTAGCCCTGGCTGAGGGCAGGGGGCTAGAGGCCGAGGGGGTGGCGGCCGCTGACCTCGGGTGTCAACGGGTTTTCACGCCTGAGACGAGGGAAGTGATCCCAGTCGGCAGCATTGGACTCCGGAAGCAGAAGGCACGCTGAAGGGATTACCTGGCGTCTCAGAGCAGCCCGTGGCCCACACCCTCGCCGAGACTTCTGAAAAGCAGGCTCCTCTGGAGTAAAACTGTCTTGGCTTAAGGTCATCAGCTTTGACCGGGCCAGGCGGAGGCCTGGAGCCCACCGTTTTCCTCGTGGCCGCGCAAGAGCAACCCGAGCACAAAGGCCTTGGTTTGTTTCCCAAGGTCTTCAGATCGGCCCCCATCTGCCCAGGCTCCAGGCCCCACCGCGATGCTCCCCACTGGCCACCCCATCCTCCTCCTCCATGCCTCCCTCAGGGGCCCTCCAACCCCCACACGGCGCCCTCCAACCCCCACCATGGCGCCGTGGAGCCTCTGCTCTTTCCTCTGAGCCCCAGTGCCCATGTTACACCTCGGCCCCTGGGTGGCTCAGGGCCTTAGACACAGGAAGTATGGTTAGCCCAGCTCCTAGGAGGGCAAGCATTCACTCACTCAAGAACTGCTTGTTGAGCACGTACTATGTGTTGAAGATTTAATGGCGAGCAGACAGACACTTCCCTCCCTCAAGAAGATTAGCATCTATTGCAGGGCTTCCCACTTCTGTGGTGTTGACATTCAGGGGTGGATGATTCTAGTTGTAGGGGTCACTGCAGGGTGTTGGACGGCACCCCAGGCCTCAACCCACTAGAATCCAGTAGCGTCTGCCTCCCCAGCTGGGCTCCCTCGGTCTGCAGAGTCGGCAGGTGTTGCCTGAGGGGCACACACCCCTGTGGAAAAGCTCTGACAAGCAAGGAGAATGACATTAATAGACTGATGGTGAAACGGTGCCACCCATCAGACAGCACCCCCAGCCTGGGGAGCGGGAAGGGCTCCGAGGTGCTGGAAACTGGCCCTGCTCACAATTAAAGGGGGTCTTGCAAGAGTCTCCTGCCTGCTCCCCATTGGCAGCACCTGGGGGGTGAAGGAGAGGGGGTGTTGTTGACACTGAAGGGCTTTAGGGGCCCTCTCTAACCAAGAGCTCGGAAATGCACAAAAGAGGTTCCCTCTGCAGAGCTTACGCTGAAATCAGCACCCTATGTGGCAAAAAGAGATGCACAAAGGTGCCTTCCAAGCCAGACCGGGCCCTGGCAGACAGGACATGAGGGCGTGTGCCAACCACGAGGGGCTGCCGGCAGAAAAGGACGAACCCAGGGCCATACGTTGCTCTGTCCGCCAAGCGCACGAAAGGCGTCCTGGCTGGGTGGGCACAGCCCTCCAAGTGGTGGAGAGCGACTCCAGGGAAGAGGACGAGTCCCACCGGCTCTACCTCACTCTGGAGCTGGACTCCTCGGTTCGGATCCCAACCCTACCCCGGCTGCCCGTGGGACTAACCTGATCCAGGGTGCCTGGCCTCCCTGAGCCTCAGTTTCCTCATCTGCAAGGCGCAGAGAATGAGAACACCTACCTCCCAGGGTATTCCAATGGTCCAATGCGCACCAGGGCCCCTGCGGAGGAGATTTGCCAGGGGATGAATCTCTGAATCGTGAATGGGGTCCAAGGGAGAGCCTGACAAACTGCTCTGAAAAGCTGAAAAGGAGTAAATACTTCAGGTTTGGGGTCCCCATGGGATCTCTGCTGCAACTACTGAACTCTGTCACTGTGGCACAAAAGCAGCCAGAGACAATATGTGAAAAAATGAGGATGGCTGTGTTCCAATAAAAATTTATTGACAACAGGTAGTGGGCCAGAGTTGCAAGATTTGCTGACAGCTGGTATAAGGGAACCAGAACAGAGAGCATGGTGCAGGAGCCATGAACGACAACACCACAGCTGTCACCCCTCAAAGGTGGTGATGCCGAAGGGACCAGGGGAGGGAGTGGCTCCAGGAGCCCAGGGAGAGTCACAGAGGGACAGAGGGTCCTCAGGCTTGGGAGGAACACAGCTGACTAGGGGAGACGCAGGGAGAAAACCGGTGTGCAAGCACCCTGACCTCTCTCTGCTTTTCCCCTCTGACTTCCTACTGGGGCTTCCACTGGCTGAAGCCAGAGGGTGGAGGGGCCTGTTAGTGGCCCATGGAGGTCAGCTTCCAGGGAGTGAGCAGGGTGGGTGCTGGGACACAGCCGGCGAAACAAGCTCGGGAGGTGCCCAAATGGCATTAAACTACCTCTCCCTGAAGATGCCCTTCTGAAGACCTCTTAGCTCTGTCGGCTCGATGCCACACCACCGAGCACGTTGCCTGCCCGCAGGGAGAGGCTGACCCAAACCCTCTACCTCGGGTCCTGAGCCGGTTCTCCCAGCATCTGTCATTATAACGGTGGCCTTAGAGGTATGCCAACAGGTGACATTTCTCCAGAGCTTACGGTTGTGTGCCCGGCACTTGCCCGCACACTGTATGAGGCTGAACTCACTCACTCCCCTGAGGGACTCCATGAAGTCAGGGCGATTCATCCTCACAGCATCCAAGTGAAGTAGGTGCAATGGATCATTTATAGCCAAGGATACTGAAATTCAGCAAACGGACGTCATTTCCCCAATGTCTCAAAGCTAATTAGCAACCGAGTCAAGACTTGAACCCAGGTCCCATTGACATCTCAGTCCCTATGTGTGCCCTTTACATCTGCCCACAGTGGACCTGAGAATTCAGGCACTTTTCCAACCCATTACCCACTTTCTCCTTCTCTCCAAACACCACCCTGACCTCCCATCAGGCCTGCCTTTGGACCGCTGAGCCTGCCACCCAGCAGCTCAGCCCCCAGGAGTCCCTTTTCTGTCCTGTGGCCCTGTCTGGCCCAGTGATGCAACAGCTCTAGCCAGCCTTGCAGTTGAAATATTCTGAAATGTACAGTAGACCAGGCCATCTGCTTCCTGCAGACATGCCTGCCACCTCTGTCGGGACCCAGCGCAAACGTGCAAGGACACTAAAGCAACAGTCGCTTTATTTCTGGGCCCAGGATTTCTAACTGGCCTGGATTGCACAATGCATGCTTCAGACAGGGGAGCAGGGGGCCAGAAGAAAGGCTTTTGCAAATGCTGCAGGAAGGGAAATGCTGAGTGGAGAGATAACATCTGAGTCTGCTAAGTGCACTGTGATTTTTTTCCCCCCAGAAGCTCTTCAAGAAAACAGCCAGAGTCCCTCCTACTTGTGTTTCTCTGACAGATTTTTATTTTCAAGATTCATTATTCTTTCTAACTCCCTCTGGTCCTTATAATTGAAGGAAGCACCTGATAATACCAGGCACTTAAGACACGTGTGTAACCCTGATAAAGCCAGAAGACCCGAGGGGCTCAGTCTCAGAAATGTCCCTCCTGACAACACCTAACTCCACAACCAAATGCAAATTGAAGTGAGCTCAAATCCCCCGTTTTCACGCACTGACAGCCAGGAGGCAGACGGACGGACGCAGATAACCCATCACAGCCCTTGTAAAAAGCCATTTCTGTTCCGCACACGCCACCACGCACGCCCCAGGACTCCAGCAGCACTCAGAGGTAGTACTTTTCCCTTTCCTGGTCCCCTGCCCCCCGGCCCCGCCCTTTGTCTTTATCCTGTAGATGAGTTAGTCTCTCTCCAGAGAGAAACAATCCACTGAGGCAGGGAGAAGGCAAAAACTGAGCTTACAGTTACCGTTTCCTCAGGAAGACTAGGAGGGGGGACGCCTGTGAACACTCTCACACTATCTTCTGCTGCAAGACTTTTGCTAGGTCCCCTCCCCTCACAGAAACCCTCTCATCTTTGCACTTTTTTATAGGGACAAGAGGAGAGAAAGGGAGCTACCAGGTCCTGAGCACCCGCTACGCACCCGGCGGCCCGGAGTGTGCTGTTTCCTACAGCCCCTCCTTCCTCCAACAGGGGCCCGCCCACCGTGTCCACGTCCACGTCCACGGCGGCCTCGCCCGCTAACTGCTCTCCCTCTATCACAGTCCTGGCCTCACCACAGTCAGCCACTTGACAAACACTGTCCCAGCGCCCCACATGTCAGGCCCGGGTTTCAGTGCCAGAATCAGAGTGGTGACAGGGCGGATGGTCTTTCCCCTTGCTCGAGAGCAGATAGCAAATAAGAAATTACGTTGAATTATTTCATGACCTCACTACAATCATTAAATCATTTACATAATTATAATATAGTTACCCAATCATTATATGATTATGTGAAAATTAATGTAATTACTTATAGTTATATACTTATCATGAAAGATAATCAAATAATTATAGAATTATGGAAGTGTATAGTTTATCACATGATTAAGTATTTACTAATGAGCAATTACTAAGTAATTGGGTGGGATTGATTATGTATAGTCTATAAAATTTTAATTCTGTATTTATAAGATATCAATATTTAATAGTGAAGTAACTTAATTATATAAATAACTCTAAATATGTTTATATATAATGTTTAAACACAAATATAAGCATTTTCTTAGTACTTACTATGTGGCAGGCACCGTTGCAAGTTCTTTACCCTTGTTAAGTCATTTAATCCTCGCAGTAGGTAGTATTATTACCCCCATTTTACAGATGAGGAAAGCGAGGAGCAGAATGTTTAAGTGATTTTCCCAAGGACACACAGCCAGTGAACACTGAGCTGGACGCTGAACCCCAGCTGTCTGGATCTAGAGGCCGCACTCTGGCCCGACATGTCCTCCCTCTCAGTAATGGTGACAGCACTTTGTGGGGAGGACGCTGCCTGTGCTCGCCGCATGCCTCACTCTTCCTGCTCCAGATGGCACGGCGAATCCCAGCTGCCAGCCCCCGAGTCAGCTGAGTCTTCTCCGGGCTGCAGAGCCGCTCCCCATGCACGCAAGGCAAGGCTCAAGTATACCGTGTCATCAAGGGCCCTGGAAGCAGCCCTCAGCCAACAACAGGTGGCGGGAGGTGAATAAGTATCTGGCTCCCTCACCCAGGGCTTGCGTGCCTCGCGCGTTTCCCACTGTTCCTGCAGGATCGCACTCTAGTAGCCGTGGGATCACCGGCTTGACGCTGACCTTCCTCAGCTGGTCCCCATCCGCTCCCAGGATTTCCTGAGATGACCTCCCACGTGGACACACAAATCCTTGCCCCTGGCTCTGCTTCTGGGGGAAAGGAAGCCGGGGTCCCGCACAGCTGGCAGTAATGACAGTTCGCACTAATAACCGCTGGCTGCTGGCCAAGCACCGTCATGGGTTGCTGTGAAGTGCTCCATCTTCACAAGCAGCCACAAATGGGGAAACGGAGCACCTGGGATTCTCCTAAACTGCCTCTCTCACTCAGCTACAGGTGGTAAAGATGGAAGTTCAGCCTGGGCCTTCTTAGCCCCTCAAATGCCACGGGCAAGGGCATGACCTTCTGTGATGTCTCCTGCTTCACAAAGAGACTGTGGTGGCGCCATGGAGCTGGGGATGAGGGGAGGAAAGGTGGCCCTGCCTCACCTGCAGGATAAAGAGCAGAAGCGGGAAGGGAACAGCAAAGCTACGCAAGGTTCTCGCCATAGCAGCCAAGTCAGCCCAGCTGGAGCGCTCCCTGCATGCCCCCACCCACATCCCAGGTCAGGAGGGGGTCTGGGTCACACAGCAGCCATCAGAGTCATGCCTGGGAGTCCGGGAATTGGGGCAGAAAGGAGCCAGGACTTCCAGGGGGAGGGCGGAAGGAGTTTTAAAGGGAGTCAGGAAGCTGGGATGGATAGCAAAGGAGAAGATGCCTCTGAGCTCCTGCGGCTGCCAGTTCCTTCATGTGCCTGTCCTCAGGAGGTGGGGTTTCCGCCCAGTCGGCTGAGTCTGGGCCGCCTGTGACTGCTTTGACCAAGAGGGGGTGGCAGAAGTGATGCTAGACAGCATTCAAGGCTGGGTCATAACCCGCCACTTGGCTTCCCCTTTGTCCATGGCACTGCCCTGGGGCCGCCACACTGCGAGGAAGCCCAAGATATCTGCAGAGGCCTCAGGGTGCCGTCCCACTGGGCCGCCCCTGCTGTGCCCAGCTCCCAGGCCTCCGGGCACCTGACGTGCGCACGGAGCCCCTTCAGATGACTCACCCCCCAGCATGCAAGCTACCTCAGTTGTCTGCATCTTCCCGGCAAAGACCCCAGACCTCGCAGAACAGGGGAGCCTAAAACTCTGACCCACAAAACCCATGGGTGAAATTCAATGTCAGTTTGAGGGTAGTTTGTTACGCAAAGAAGTAAGTGAAGCCATCCTGTAGACCCAAAGGCAGCCTGACCAGAGCAGGAAAGAAATATGCACGCTTTCCTCTCAGCGCCTAAGACTGGATTAGACGCTCACACAGACCCACCCACCGCAAGGCTTAACATCAGATCGGAAAGTTTAGGAAACCCTGGGCTAAATGAGTTTCTTACCGTGAGGGAGAACTTTCAAGAAGCCGAAGTGTGAACACGCACGTCCCAGAGGAAGATGATCAGGAGTGAGTTGAGACACCGCTGCTGCCCCAACCCGCCCCAGGCTTTCCACTGAGAAACCACCCCGCCCCCAGGCTCACCTGCTGAGCTACTGAAATCAGTCATTGGTTATAGATCACTCTTCAGAAAGAATGTCTAAATATTTCTGAGTGGTTGAGTTGCAAAGCCTTCTACTAAAGAGAGTCTGAATCACTGACATGAACAAGTTCTTCTTGGTCCCCACAGTTGTTTCTCCATGGAGAGAAACTGTCCCCGGAGCACCCCGGGACGCCTTTCCAGCCAGGATCCCCGGGGCCCAGCACATCGCGTGGAGACTTATCCCAGGGCTGATCATCTTTATCTGTCTGGACATCACAAAGGGAAACAAGAATTTTGCAGCCCAGGTGGGTTTTGCCCAAGTTAGTGCCCTGAGAGGCGATCACTGAAATGACTGAGGCAGAGGAAATATCTTAATTTCTTACAGTGTTTTTAAAATACAAAGAGTGAAGGCTGCTCCACTCCTAGAAGGTCTCCTCAGCCCATGCCCATGAGCTGCCCTTCGGGTCCTGGAGGCTAATCGTCCAGAGGAAGGTCTACATCTCCAAAGGTAGTTTGCCTCCAGGGCCCTAGCGACGTTTTCCACGACCCCCAGTCATGACCGAAGCAGCGTGTCCCTGAATCCCCTCCTCTGCAGAGGACCCCCCACTCCCCTCCTTTGCCTCCAGGGTCGCCACAACAAGTTGAGCGGGAAGGGTTTGTCAGCGGCCCGCACCGGGGTGTCGAGCCCTGGGGAGAAGCAGGCTCTAAGTTCCCACATTTGGCCCTGACCCCACACGGCAGAGAAGGGCTTGCTTATAAACAAAATTCCTGGTTGCAGCGTGCGGGAATGAGCATGACTCGCTGAGAAGATTTCTAAGCAAGCCAGTGAGGCACCCAGCCGCTGCCTTTCCCCGGTCCCAGCAGGCCAGCAGGCTTCCGCAAGGCCACAAGAGCTCGCCGCGAGGATCTCAGGCTGACCTCAGGGCCCCCGGCAGTCACGCATGGACCTGCGCTCAGTGTCCTCACAGGTAAGCTGGGATTAAGGACAGTCTCCGTCCCACCGGGCACATCTGAGGCGGGACAGAGAGCGTGCATGGCCTTGGAGACGGACTGTGTTGGGTCACACCTCTCTGCCTGGGTTGGCCGGAGCCTGTTCCTCCCTGCAATTGATCGATTTGTCCTGGGTTGCTGAACAGACATGCCCCAGGACACGATCACCATGACTGCCCAACTGGGTCCCTGCGTGCCCGCTGCACCCCTAGGGCCTAGCGCAATGAGGGTGTATGTAAGCGGGACCATCCACACCCGATCACATGTGGCCAACCCAACCCTGGGTGGACCCTGCAAACGATTTCCAGCGGCTTCTAGGGCAGCACTATCGAGGCTGCCTCCTCCTCCCTCCCCACGCTCTGCGCGCTCATCGGTCAGCTCACAGAAACCCGCACCGGTCCTCACATTCGATAAAGACACGGTGTTTTTACATGTTCCCCAGGAAGTTCTGCTGCTGGTGAGTCTCCAGACCCGTCTGCTATTGTTCTGGGGATAAGTAAAATACAAGCAAACAAAACTCAAAATCACAGCCTGGCATTGTTTTTCATTCCCCCTTCAGAGAACCTAGAATCTGGTGAAAATGATGAACTATTCAACAGTGACTTAAAAAAAAAAACAAAAACAGGGCACACATCAGCTTTAAAAAAGGGCATTTTATTTTCATAAAGAATAAAAGAGATCAATATACTTTTTAAAGGATACAAAAATAAATATTCATTCAGCATTATTAAAGATGTGTGCTTTAACATTCATTTGAGCAGAGAGTAAAGCCTATTGTTATCTGACATTTCAGAAAACAGGTCTGGTATCCTCAGATATGT
The DNA here is from genome assembly GCA_029783875.1 of Phataginus tricuspis. Lineage (NCBI taxonomy): Eukaryota > Metazoa > Chordata > Mammalia > Pholidota > Manidae > Phataginus > Phataginus tricuspis. The sequence goes on from JAQQAC010015468.1 coordinate 2,868,635, forward strand.
AATGCTGGCTTCTGTTTGGCCAAAGAGGAAAAATCACCTTTCCTGGCGTTTTCCTATATTCTCATGTGAACTCAGACACATCTGAAGGACCTATAATTATTAAGTCTTGCTGCACGCGATACCTACATCACCTTCATAGAAGGAGTGGTGGGAAAGTAAACAGGCACTCTGACTTTTCAATTGTAAATCAGACTCCCCACCCTGACCTCTTCCACTTCCAAAATGAGGCTCCTTCCTGCTGTTTGAGATTCTGAGTCAGGGGTGGCGGTGACCCAGGCTGGGTCATCTCCCTGGGGAGAGTGGAAGGGAGGCAAACAGGCCACCCCCACCCCAACACACCACCCCCCGCCATGGGCCTGACTCAGGCCCGTCAACAAGCCTCACTGGTGTGAAGGGGGGCGCCTGCAGGCCTGACACAGACTGGGGGGGTCCGTGCAGTGTGCAGCACGCCCAGGCGGGTAAGAGGCACCCCATCTAGCAAAACATATTTTGTTTAGAAAAAATGTTCGGGTGCATTTTAATCACAGAAGGGCCTTTAAGATGGCGTGAAGACACACTGCACTGCATGGAGGGTCATCCCTCAGCCCAGCCATCACTCCCAGTCTTCAGCCTTAGCTTCTGATGAGCACCATGATTTAAGGCAAACATCTGGACAGGTTTGGGCAGTAATTCTTCCAGGGCTAACCGTGGGCCTTCTCCATTGGAATCCCCTACGTGACTCAACTGAAGAGTAGAATTTGGTGAGGAGTGGGGACCTTGAACCTCGAGGAGGACCAGGGGTTGGGGAGAGGCACCCTCCCCGCAAGGCCCACCCCACAGCCAGGGCAGCAATGAGAAGCTGCCCCATCCCATCCACAACCCCTAGTCCACTCCAGACAGGCCACATGCTAACACTGCCGGCTGATGAACAGCTCGAGGAATCTAAGACTGAATCTAATGCACAATCAGAATGCTTATTCAATCCCCAGCTGCTTTTGAACTTGTGATTTCTATTCTGCCCATTTTGTAAAAAGAAAAAAAATAGATTCAGAGCCGTTTACAAAAGGACAATTAAAAGTACAGATATTTTTAAAACAGGCCAAAGCCATTTAGAAAGAAGAATAGAGAACAGTATCTGGGATGGCTTAATTATAGAAATGAAAAAATTAATTTAGCTCTAAGCTTCCTGGCAATGAAGACCCAAAGGGAAGCTTTTCACCGTCTTGAGGGTAACAACACAGCAGCTCACCTGGCGATAGAACCACTTTCCTGGCGCCAAATTCTAGGAAGAACAAATATTCTTCTAATAAGCTAAGAGCTTTGCTTTCACTTATCGAAGGGAGGCTGGTATCTAAACATTTTTCAATCTTATTAACATGCTTAAGTTGAAAAGGTAGTTCACAATGAAGCAAGCATATGAAACCATCAACCTACAGCTCCGACAAAAGATAATGACAAAAAGCAGCCTGGCTCTGACAAGTGGACCTTACACTCCAGAGCTCTTGACCGGAAGCAGCTACTTGCTAGTAAAACTGAATGCCAGGCCTTTGGAAATATCAATTAACCCAAAATGCTGAAAGAATCTAGCAACTAATGGTAATCGGGAAAAAATTCAGGAAATAAATGTTTTAATCACAGGTTATAGTCACAGCACCCAGACCAGTTCAGAGCGTGCTTCAACATTTGTATCTCTTTGAGCGCCGAATCCTCAGAGAATGCCCTTACTAAATTAAGAGCAGAGGACAGCTTCCACCCCAGGTCAGAGGGATCCATACCCTTAAATAATTACGACAGTAATTGTAATAACAAAATGCAGGACCTAGGCGGGGGGGGGGGGGGGCCCCAGAGAGAGACTTAAACTGTGATCTGCTGGTTTTCTCTGAAAAAGGGTCTCTGGTGTGAGGCACAAATATCTGGGAACATTCGGAAGACCTGGTCTGGCTGGGGCTCCTCGGGAGCCTGCAGCATGGAGCCAGCGCCACAGCTCTTCCCAGCCTCTTCCACCAGCTGCCGGACGTAGAGTTGCTCAATCTGGAAAGAAGGCACACAAGGTCGGAGATGAGGCGGGACTTGCTTTGACCCTAGCCAGGTTCTCAGCTGCGTACATTCAGAACCTCCACGAGTCCCAGATGAATGAACCCAGAAGAGGCTGATGCGAAGAAAGAGCAAGTGGTATTCCTGCAAAGACTCCTATGCATACTTTCCCAATGTTGTCCCAACCTCGCTAGCCAGTGTCCAGAATTCCATCATTAGAGTTTCATTCCTTTGGCTAAAGGTGAACAAGGGCTTGCAAAGCCCTAATCTGTCACTAGACCTGAAGGCAATTTAACAGGTAGAATCTTTCTGAAAAGGAGGTTTCAATTTTCAATAAAGTCAGGGGGATAAGGGGACAACAGACTGTGAGAGTCCTGGAACATGAGAAGATGGTTCAGAGATGGAACCTTCCCACAATGGAAGGTCTCGCCCAGCCTGCTCTGTCTACAGGTGGAGAACCCCCATCCTTGCTACCTGTCCTCCAGCCCAAGTATAAAGTGAGTCCTGACATGTGGGCCGAGAGATACGGCCCCAGGCCCTGAGGCTGTCTGCTTTTACCTGCACGAGAATGAGCTTGGAGCGCAAGGGGGTCATGTCCGGAAATTCTTCTCCAAAGCACAGCACCACCCTGCTGTCGGGAAGCCTGCTCTGGTGGTTGTAAAACTGCTGCAGCTCTGGAAAGACATGCAGGGTGGGGAGCTCAACTTCTGGCCCAAACACCTCTCCACCAGGTGGACCCTTGGTGCCTTCACACGCAAGTACACACACACCACTTCGCCCACCTTCCCAGGGCCCCTTCTCCAGGAAGCCCCCATGAGTTCTCAGGCAGGGTGGCAGGAGAAAGTTGACATCAGCCCCAAGCCAGCACCGTTACAGGGAGAGGAGCAGAGAGCTCTAGCACTGCAGGAAGCCAGACTGACTGACCTCAGACGGCCTGACCTGCCGGGGGACAGGCAGGGTGGGATCCTGGTCACAGGCAGCACCCAATGTTAACAGCTCACGGCCACACTGCCATGTGCAGGTGCTGTCCTGAGGGCTCCATGCTCAAGGTCAGTGTGTCTCAAGACATGCACGCTAATCTCCAGGGACCTGGCCAGGATGCAGGTTCTGATTCTGCAGGTCCAGGATGGGCCTGAGACTCTGCAATTCTAACCAGTACCCGGGGCATGAGGACACTCCACAAGGGAGCTGCAAGATGCCAAGTTCCTTAAACTCCTCCCACAGCCACGCCGGGAAGGTACTGTGTCTGCACACCCCATTCCACATTCAGGGAAGTCGAGGCACACAGAGACACCCCAGAATCACTCAGTGAGAAAGCGCTGGGCAGGTTCACATGCAGGGGGCGCTATCCCTCCTCCCACCGGGGGAGGGGCACGACCTCTAGGACCCGGAGCCACAGACCTCTGAAGAACTGGCTGGTGTCGAAGACCTTGACAACCTCGTCGCGCTCCAGCTTGTTGGGTCTGTCCTTACACAGCACGGTGTTGCCGCTGTAGAACACGCGGCCTTGGCACAACCTCTTGACGAGCACACCTTGCCGGCTGCTCTGCAGCAGCACACCTCGCTCCAGGTGCCCAAACAGCTTCCGCGTCACCTGCCGCTGCCGCTCGCTGGGGATGGCGTCGGCCGGTGGGAAGCGCACCAGCTCCAGGCCCTCAGGCCCGTAGAGCTTGGCACTGGGCAGGCCCGGCTGACTCAGCGACAGGCGGCAGCCCTCTGGGCAGGTGGTGGTGGTCTGGCCCACCAGCCTCCCCCCGTAGTAGAAGCTGATGACCATCTGGGAGAAGGCTGCAGGGAAGAGGGGGATGGGTCAGGAGCTGCAGAGAAGGGGGTCCCTGTCCTTCCTGGGCAAGTGCCCAGAGCCCCTCTTCCTCCCAGACGGTGCGGGATAACTTTTTGTGGACCTGGGATCTCTTTCACATGCTGGGGAAGTTCACGCACTCCTTCTAGAAACTGTTTTTAAAAGCATGAATAAGTACATGGACTTACTAAGGAAACCAATGATTCAAAACTAAAAGACTAGTATGGTCCTCTCCATAGTTCTGGGGAGGGTCTAGCAACTGCTATGATTTACAGGCCATGCTGAGGGTGAATGATGTCACGACAGTCTGATTTCTCAGGAAAATAGCTCCAACTCACAGGCCCCACTGAAGGCCTGTTGTACAATATCATGCAATAAACACATACATGTTATACCATGTATGTGTATATGTTTTATATGCTACATAAAAGTATGGCCTGTTGCTCACATCCATACTGGAAGAAAATGCTAGGTTTGAATTCCAGGTTCATGAAAACAAAGCTGGAATCTTTTTTTGACAAATTCAGTCCCTCTGGGTTCCCTGGATTTCAAACTAAGAAATCTCCCTGAAACCCTTCATCCAAACCTGTTCTCAGGAAAGAGTCTGAAAAACATTCAAGTTAAGGCAATGGTCCCCAAAATGTGCTACACGTGAGATGACAGAGGGACACACAGCATTAAACGAGGAAAAAGGTGATCCCACTTTCCGTATTCTCTCAGTCCCTCACCTCGAGAAGAAAAGCCCCAGCCAGTGCCCATGGATCTTTAGCGCCTAACCTGGCAACCTCTCCTTTCAACAAAGGGGGACTTGGGCTCTGAACTTCTGAGCAGTGGGTTTCACTGCACCTGCTTTGACCCCTGACCTCCTACTTACAGCAAGTGGCAGTGGGGGTCCTTTCCAGGCAGGGATGGATGGTCCCCATTTAAACAAACAAGTTTTAAAAAATAAGATTTAGAGAGCAACAGGGTGTTCATAATAATAGTATGATCGATAAGCGGTGCTCAGATATAAACACTGATTGCAAAGGTGGGGCTCAAGTGACTAAAGTTTGGGAAACTCTAAACTAAGGTAGGAACGAACACAACAGCTAAATTCGGGGAGGAATCAGCATTTAGGGCCCCAGACCAGTCCAGGGCTGCCCCCTGAACTGCCAACTCCATGGCACCCCCTAGAGTTGTGCAGTGCACGGCCTGCGCAACCATCAGGGGCGGCCCTGTGGGGGTCACCCACCTCACCTGAGGTAACTAACGCTGCTGTGCACTCCTAATTCCTTAGGGCCTCCCACTGGGATCGGCTCAACAAACATTCAGTCAAATAGCAAGACCGCACTACTGTTCACAGGCTCCATTTTCTCCCACGTTGGAGTTAAATGACTTTCTAGAATCATGCAGCATTGGGAGGCAGAGCTGGGTGCTTCTGTCCAGTTCGTGTACTTGACACTTGGGGAACCAAGGCCCAGATGGGGGTTACCCAGCAGGGAGGCAGCACGCTGGCTTCTGACCCCGTGTCATTACTCCCCGTCCGCCATCCTCCCCACCGTGCCAAGGTGACGACATCTGCATGCCTGGTGACTTGACACCGTCTACTTCCTTGGCTCGGAAACAATTCTGAACTTTGTCCCAAATGAATGAACACCCCAGATGCCTGTGTCGCCACCATGCCCCTTTGCCCCATCACGGCCGAGGCTTTATCTCACACTGCGCCTCTCAGCCGTGTGAGCTGGCTGCTCCGCAGGGAGCAGGTGAGGTGTTCCAGCAACGCCCAGATGGGGCTGTCCTAGTGACCCCACTGCCAAGACACTGGCTTAGATGGAGGCTTAGACAAGGCTCGAGCTGGGTGGGCCTGGCCGAGCACGCAACGTGCCCTGCAGGTGGGCACTAGAGACCCACAGGGGAGCGACACACCAAGGCCCCAGGTGACTTGGCTCAGCCTTCCCATGTTCTAAGAGCCCCCGTGCGACCTGTCGTGTGCCTCCGGGCTCACCCACCTGCTGGGAGCCGGGCTGACTGCAGGGGCCGCACGCAAAGGTGCCAGGAGCAGAGCCTGGAGCCGCCTGCCACCGCGCAGTCCCAGCTGTATGGCCCGGGGCAGGTGACTTTACCTCTGCGCTTCCGTTTCCCCGTTGGGAAAGTGGAGCGAGTAATAGTGGCCGCCTCGCTGGGTGACTGGGAGGCCTGACCTATTTGTACTTAGCGCATTTGAAGCACCATTTAAGCCACAATTAAATAAACTGGGGGAACAGGACAAAAGATGGGCCACATAGATGAGACTCCTGAAGTTGTAAATCCTAGTCTGTGGTCCACACGGCACACACAGGTGCTGAGTCCAGCGCTATGGGCCTATGAGCACATTTAATCCTCACGCCGACCACAGGAAGTAGAAACCAGTTGTTATCACACCCATTTTCCAGGTAAGGAAACTGAGGTAGACAGGTCAAGGGCTTGCCCTGCCGGCACAGTGCTGAGGCGGGGAGACTGGCTTTACTCCCTCCCTGCCGGCCGGCGCCACATCTGCGTTCTTAAGCACCAGGCCCCGCTGTCAGCGTTCAAGTGCGGTCCTTCACCCCAGTCACTTCAGACACACACCGTCGAGAACACACACTGGCCGCCTGGGCAAGTCTGGATCTGCCCCCACAGCGGGATGCTCTCAGTGTGGAGCTGTTGCCAACATTTTATAGGGGAAGGTTTCACATAACATCCAGACCTCTGGTTTCTCTAGAAAAATGGGACAGTTGAGCCTGGCTGGGTGTGCGCGTCCCCAGGGTGTCCACATGGCGCACAGCCCCATGGGAACAGCGCTCCACGTGGTGCAGTCTGTGCTGCTTCTGCCCAGCTCACTCGTTACTGGGTCCCTGCAGGACAAAGAACTGGGGACCCCTGATATCAGCTATTTACACAGTGGGGTGTGTGTGTGGGAACAGAACAGACGTACTAAAGTCCATAGCTTCTAGAAGGGTGCTTTAGGATTGTCTTAGCATGAGGCAATGCCTGGGAGTTGGTGCCCCCACTGCGCGCTGAGGCAGCTGTGGCACAACGGAGGAAACCTCCCCCTTGGACAGCGTTCCCCCCACCCAAGCTCCCCGTGCCCAGCTACTCTCCTGCCCCAGAAAGCATCGGTCAGCAGACTCCCAGACCATAGCCCAGAGCTAACCAGGTCAAAGGCCTGGTCCCGTGACCCAGGGCCTCCCAGAGCTGGGCCTCTGGTGAGCAGAGTGGCTGCCCAGTGGAAAGCAGTCTCAAGAGCAGGCTTGAAGCCAGATGCCTGGGTTTGAACCCAGCTGTGTGACCTTGGGTGAGTGATTTAACCTCTAGCCTCAGTTTCCTCATCTGTGAAGGACGACAGTCCTCAGCTCGCAGGGCTTCTGCGCAATGCCTAAGAGCTCTCTGAACAGGAGCGCTGCTTTTTTAACATTTCTTGCCAGGGTGAGAATCTGCCATCACCACCCAGAAACTCCCATCCCGGAGGGCCTTGGTCAGACACTTCTCTCTGGGCCGTTTCCTCCTCTGCCAAGGCCGCCCATCCCCCCACGCCAACGTTCTGTGGTCCGTCCTGATGAGTCAGGTTATTCACTTCTCAGAGATCACAGCAGCTGTTGGGGAAGACACCAGCTTCCTTTGCTCTCAAGACATGGCTGAGGATCCTGAACATAAACCCCAGAGGCCCCTGGCAGGAGCCCGGTCCAAGTACCCAGTGTGATTAGACGACCACGGGGCACCGTGCCAGCAAGGGGCAGGAGCATGCAGAGGAGAGTCTGGGGCCCCGTCCCAGCCCTGCAGCCCACAGGCTGTAAGGCCCAGGGTCTCCAAGACTGTGCAATGGAACAATAACAGCACCAACCCAGAAGGGACGGGAAGGAGTAAGGAGATAAGGCCATGAAAGTCTTAGCATTGATCACGGCTCCCGGTTGGCATTCAACAATGCCAGCTGCCCCTGCCACCACCATTACACCTTCAATGTCACCACCATCCTCCTTAGTATGACTATCATTATAAACTTGGGTGTGGGAGAGAGTAAAGGAAAGTGACACTGGTGACAGTCATTGATCTGCTCTATCAACTACCAGGAAGTTTTAGCAACACAACATTTAATCCTCACAACACCCCGGTGAGGTAGCCGTTATTATTGTTTCTACTTTATAGATGAGGAGTCTGAGGTTCCAAGTGGTTCAGTTACTCTGTCTGAGGTCACACAAGCAAGGAAGAGCTGACCCTTGAGTGTCTGTCCCCACACTTTCTCCTCCGTGTTTACGCCTCTGAAGAGCTCACTCTGGAGAGGCCACCTGCTTGACCCTAGATCAAACAACGGGAAGGAGGAATGGGGTTCCGGCCTGCTGACACCATATCATGCTCACGCCTGGACCCTCACAAGCCCGTACAAGTTCCTCGTACTTTGTCTTCAAGAATGCTGGCACCCCCACCCCCAGCCCAGAGCACCTCCGTACCTGAATGGTGCGCGTCGTAGGCAGCGTACCCCGTCACCAGTGGCAAGCCTGCCAGAGAAGCAGAAAAGCAGATTCAGAACCAGCCAGATCCAACTGTGTGCAGGGAGCCACCCCAAACACTCCCCCTCCAGAAGTTTCTTAAAAAGCCACACATGGCGTGCTTCTGAGGCCCTGCCACAGGCTTCCGCTGAATTTGGTGTTTTTCCTTCCCAGCGCGGTGATCCGTGTTTCATAAATGCAGAAAACCAGACCTCAACCCAACCAGCATGGCTGGAGGGGAGACACTTCCTCTGTGCTGTGGCATGTGGGGCCATGTGTCAGTGTGACACTGTGGGGCCACGTTTCCTTCCCACACAAGGGCCTGCTCCCAGAGGGTCACTGGACTGCACACTGCCGTCCAGGCCTTGTCTCCAGAGGCCGTGCTCGCTTTCCTGGAGGGGTCCCTGCAGCACACGGCTGTCCTCTCCGGGGCCCCTTCGTCAACACGGCCACCCCACAGCCTGGCAGCCCCTGAGGCCCACCGGGCCAGCAGTCGCCTCCCGGTCTCTGGGCTCATGCCCTCCGATAAAGGAGGGATTGAGGCAGGGCCTCACCTGCCCCACAGGTCTGAGAGGCCAGGAGGCCCTAATCATCCCCCTTCAAATGAGCTCGGCACCCACAGCACCTGGGCGGCCCGGCGCTACCCCCTCACCTGCGCTGGGCTGCTGCGTCCACCAGTCTGGGAGGAGCTGACTCCTGCAGGCCTCCGGCGGGGAAGGGCTCCTTTTGACCGTCCCCATGTAATCGTCCCCAGAGGGCTGTGCGTTCGGGGATGAGAGAGGAGAGAAGCAGTGTCACTGGGCTCCTGAAGGGGCGCCAGTGCTTGTAAAGATGAGTGGTTCACGCTTAATTAAAACCACACTGTCATCTTTACCTCATGAGACAAAAGGAAAGTTTTACTTTACATCGTGAAAAGCCCAAGACAGTAAGTGCACCAGGCTTAGCAATCACAGAATTACTAGCTTCTCTGGGGCCCTGGTACGCTTATTGGCCTTTTACATGGAACTGCCTGTAAAACCGAATGGCCAGTCTTCCAGCCGCCCTGAGGGCCTGGAAAAGCGGGCACATTCTGGGACACCGATGAACAGTGATGCTGAACGAAATCCCATGCTTCAGCCCTTTTCCCTCTAAGCCCTACATCTAGATTTCCCTCTCTCACCTATTCCTCAAAGGACGTTGATAAACCCAATTAACCAGTTTTCCTGTGGTCCCAGGGTGTGAACCAGCTACCTCCCTCTCTTAGCTGAGTTGGCAGAAAGGCCTTGTACAGAAAGCGGGACACTGTTGAAGAGACACGGAGCCAGGAATTCACTCAGTCCGCTGCCAGCAACCCCCCGAAACTCAACAGCTGCCGTCTGCAGAGAAGCCAGGTGGCTCAGCGCAAGGCACGGTTGGTTATCTGCCTTCTCTGGCAGCCTGGCTGTTTCTGAGGATCCTTGTGTTGCCATGTGAGTATTAAAAAGAATTTCTATGCAGCCACACACCCTTTTGCAAGAGCTGTGTGGGATTATTTTAGCTAGGCAGTGTCCACCATGTAATATCCATAAAAATATAGTTAATGGCAGAATAAAGGGCATCCATATAGCTACAAGTGTCATTCAAAAACCTGTATGTTTTGTCGAAGGAGATCCCATTCAGCCTTTACAGCCTCTTGACTATGAGTTTACATATAATTCTAACACGCTCGGGTGCCTGGCTTTCCAGCCCATCAAGGACGGAAAACTGCAGATGAGCCGGGCCGCCCGCCTAGGGGAGCTAGAACCATAATCCATGTCATAACGACAACCCCAAGCAGCAAGGGCATTTCTGTCTCATTCACTGTAGCCTCCCTAAAATGGCAAGGGAATACAGGATGCATTTAAAAGGCTGCTCTTCAAAATGTTTGAAAAATGGAGTTTAGAGCTTGAGGAAACTTTCCTGACTCGGAGCAGGCAGCTCAGCCCCAGCCGTCAGGAGGAAGGGGGACGTGCAAGGTAAAGAGACTGACCGTACAGCGAGCCTGGCCTGCGAGGGTGGCCCACCCCTGTCCTGTCCCTGCGGGGTGGAGGCGCTGCTTCCCAGGAAGCCCAAGGCTCTGGATGCCTCAGTAGGGCAAGAGCATGCTGCTCCTCACCAAAACCCACACAGCTTCTGCAGTCGGGTCAGACCCTGGAGACACGGTCCCCTTACCTCCTTGATCAGCTCATCGATTTCAGAGCGGCCACACTCCATCTCCGGGACTTCATTCGCACAGCCAGGAGTCGCCAGGCCCAGCTTGCCTGTGGAGAACCAGACACACACATGACAAATGGCACGGAGCCATCATTTGTCCTCAAGGCATAATCAGTGCCTTCTAATTGTTGAGTTGAAGGAAAGAAGTCAGCGTCTTCACTCATTTGGAAAAGGCCTAGAAATCTTTTCCCGCGCTTCCTTGGTCACCTGACCAGCGACCAAAAGACACAGCGGTGGTCGCGTCCGACGCGCAGAGGCAAGGAGAGCGCCTGGTCTCCTCCTCCGTCTCCCGCAATCTAACTCACATCAGGTACGCTTCACCCCAGGTGCCTGGCACCCTACAGAGGTTACATTTACGAACTGGCGCATCCAAAGACACTCATCCTGGCAAAATGGGTTTGCAGGCTGGAGCCATTTTTTAAAGTTAATTGGCAGGAAATCTCTTTTTGTGCCTCTAAACATACACGTGTGCATCTGTATACACACCATGCACATTCCCAGCACGCCATGAGACTCGCCTTCCTCAGGAAGCACTGAAGGCAGGTGCCTGGCCAACAAGCACTCCAGGCCTGCTCACTTCTCCCAGACACCCCTTCACCGGCCAGGGACTCGCCTGAGTTGGTCACTGTGAGATGTGTCACGACCAGCAAACACTTGTCTGCTGGGATTTGCTAGTTCCAGTGAGGTATAGAATGGATCCATTATTTCATCCGGACTGAATTTTTATTCCATTTTGATAGATTCAAGAATTCATCTAGAAGCTGTTGATGGGGGAAGCGGGGCAGGTGGGGCTCCCCCAACGTAGCTTGCAAACCGCTGAAGGACACAGCAGCATTAGCCCAGGAAGACATTATGCAAATGCCACGTTTCTGTGCCCCCTGAGGACCTGCTGTTTCTTCTTTAACAGCCACCCTTGCAGGTGATGCTGGCTGCACCCCGATCTATAAACAAGTGAGGGTCCCCTGCCAGTTCAAGCTTGGCTGGTCCTGGAGGTGGGGGATCGAGAGAAACTTCTCTATTCCTTCAAACCACAGTTCACTTTGTGATGAAGAAAAATTATCCAAAACTGGGAAATAAGGCAAAAAGACCCAAGCTTGGTCCTTCGAAGCCCTCCCAGAATATTATCAAGGAGGCCCCCCTGAGGGCCATCTGCCTCTCCAGGGGAAGGTCATTTTGCTGGACTTAACTAGTAACCGTGGATGAGGGTTCAGACTCAGTAAATTGACTGTGACTCTACGGACAATCGAGCTACAAATGACCAGTAGAACAGATAACCCCAGACTCTGTTGTGTTGCCCAGCCAAACGGTAACCAGACTGCTGCGTCCCAGGGGCCCACTCTGATTCACAGCCTGCCACTCTGAGAAGGATTTGGAGGCCAGCGCTGAGCTCAGTACATCCTGACTGATGAGTGATGTCCGACCAGAGCACGGAAGGAGGCCTGGGGTCTGGGGCTCTCCCTGCTTTAATCTCTTCACAAAGGCTTTCTTGGGATTTTAGAGCTGGAAGGGACTTTGGGAAGTACCACATCCCAGAGTTCCCAAACAATGATCAGGGCCTAACAGTGCTCTGAGGCATAGCCGACCTCCAGCAAGAAAGCCGGCAGTGGCGTTGCCTGCAAATTCATTCAATAACTGTACTCTCCATCCTTATCATCATCCCTTCTTTGTTCACCTTATTTTCCCCCAGCCACCTCTGTGGGTTGCTAGAAAACAAAAGGAACTCCTCGTCCACACTGTCCGGGGATCCTTGCTCCTGTATAGCCCCATCACGGAGCCCAGGCAGGTCGCACAAAGTGCTCCTGGTCTGCCGGCAGCGAGCAGGAGAGTCGCTGCAGCCTGGTCTCCTGGCCCGTTCCACCCGTCCACTGCCTCTCGGTCAACTGGAAGCTGCCCTTGGTCAGCAGAGGGTGGGCAAGGTCAGCGGAGAGGGATCTCGGTGTCTGCTTATACAAAGGAGAGTACTGTTTTGTTTAGCTGAAACTGCTCGCCGGGGACCCCGTGGGCGACGACCTTGACCCTAGACCTGGGCTCGCCGGTGGGGGCTGCCCGCTGCACAGCCTCTGCTGGGCTGAGCGCCCAGGAAGGATAGTTACATTTTTGCTCTTCCTCGGGAACGATGCGGTAAACTTTGTACGGCTCAGAAATGTCCAGCTGGGACCGGTCTGTCACTTCCTCAAAATCTGGGCTCTTGTTCAAAGCGCAGCGCAGCCTCGTCTTCCACGTGGCTGGTTCAGCCTTGTCCCCTTCCTTGAACTTCCCTTTAAACACTGCCCAGGCCTGAGGGAAGAAAAAGAGGCACATGAAATACACAGCCAGCCCCTAGGCCACAGACACCCACGGCCACAGACAGCACAGCACATGTGTGCCCTCCTTAGAGTCATTTTTGGCCATCGACCCATATTCAAGGAATTTCAGGACTCAGACCTCAACCAGGCTGCTTCCTCTGACAGATCTGAAAAGTCCCAGGCAGGAAAGGGTCCCCCAAGATGGCCCAACTGAGAGGGAATTTGAACCCAGACCCAAGCCATCTTTCACACACACACACACACACACACACACACACACACACACACACACATACACACACACACGCACGCACACACACGCACACACACGAGTTCCATCTGCTTCTTGGCAAGGACCAGAGGGCCAGGAGGAGCCTCAGGTCAAGAAGTACAAAGAGGAAGTAGCACATGGTTTCACTAGAATGTTCAAAACAAAGAACAATTTGTTGCTCTTTCAAATCAACTCTTAGCTAAAACTCAGCACTGAAGAGGGAACATTTGCAGAAAGTCTGACTGTGGTTGTCCACTGCCTGCTACTTTTAATAGAATTTTGTTTTGCATTTTGGCATTTGTTCTAAACTTCCCCACTCCCCACCCCCAGGGCACTGTTTAAAATGCAATGACATGTTTTCCCTCTCTGTTGGTTTATCCAGAGCTCCGTTTTCCAACCCCTCCAAACCTTAGAATCTGAACTGGGAACAGAAATTCAAAGCTGGAAACTAAAAAGTCAAAACGCAGAACAGCGCAGTATTTAGAAAAAACTTCAAACGTGAATGGGTACAGTTTAAAGGTTTCAAAGCTGGGATACATACAGACACATGGATCAGGAGGTCTCTGTCAGGTAAAAACGAGTTCTGGTGTGAGGCAGAACCAGATGTGTTTCAGCCTAAAATAATGACATCTGGAGGAAATTCTTACCACCTACTCAGGAAAAGGCAGTTCCCAGAGGTAACCTTTCCAAGGTGACAGGGTCAGGGATTAAGCATCAGCTGTTCCAACTTCCACCCCAGTGGATTTCCACTGTTCCTGAGCTGAATGCATTTACCAGTCCCCTGGGATGCACATGGACTGCAGATCCCTGGGCCCTGCTCCTCAAGACCCTCATTTGGTGGGTGTGGGTCAAGCCTAGAAATCTGCATCTTTAGCCAGAATCCCAGAGACCCTGACTTAGGTGGTCAGGAGGCCACACTTGCAGAAATACCTTAACACCCCAGCGAGTCACAGCTCCATTTAAGAGAGTCCTGGCCTTGTCCCCTCACACACGACTCAGCTCAGAGACATTGCTCCCTCCTCTGTGGATGCCCTGAGCCCAGATTTTGCATCTCTGTCCGAAGACACTGGAAGAACATTCCTATTCACAAACATGGGCGGTCATTTCCTCTCTGACATATATGCAAAACTCCCCTGTAGCAACAGGTTCGAAAGTAAATGGATTCCAATCCTTTTCAGTCTTTTTCAATCGTTTATTAACTGCATCACTGACCACGCATTTATTTTTTCCAAAGAAATATAAGCATAAACTATATAAATATTGGGCAATAACTTCACATTTTTATTACGTTAAATTGGAGTTTCTCCATCTCAGCACTAGTGACCTATGGGGCTGGCTCACTCCCTGCAGTGTGCGCTGTCCTGGGTGCGGTTGGGCATCTAGGAGCACCCCTGGCCTCCACCCACTAGATGCCAGTAGCATCCCCACCGCTACCTTGTGACAACCAAAAAACGTCTCCAGACACTGCCATGTGTCCCCCAGGGAGATAAAATCATCACACACACACAGACACACACCACTGGATTAATCATTTTTACAAATGGACCGTGAAGGGCATGGATTTGGAGGCAATGTTAGGACCAGCTGGGATTTATCTGGAACGCATGGCCTATGGGGCACTGTCACAGTCACCTGCCATGCGGGCCCCCTGCTTGCCACCCACCCCCAGCCCTTCCTGGGGCTCCCTGGCCAACTCCAAAAGATGGGCTTCGCGGGGCTATCTCTCCAGACCCTTCTGGAGCTGACATCAGCCAGGAAGCTGAGGCCCCCACGGCCACGCGGCCTCCCTGGGCCACACGTCTCCACCCCGCGCAGCCCCGCGCTCACAGCACCCAGCCCCTGCCGGCACCACGGACTCTTCCTGACTTCATGTTTGTGTCTCATCTTGTGCTTTAAAACCAAAGGCTATTCTTTTCCTCAAAGACGTACTGGGTTTGAATGTCTGTGCTACTAGGCAAGTTCTGACTCGTGTGCCTGTCAGTGAGGACCACCGGAAAATCCTCACCCCAGTTAGCTAGATTTCCCCCTCAATTTTATGAAAAGGAAGCAAAATACTCTTAAAAATAAATACGAGCTGAGATGAGGCCCTGGTCAGTATACTCAGGAAGCGGACACTGAGCTGCATGTCTTTGTCTTTTTCAGTCTCCCACCTCCGTCTACACCCTGAGGCTGACATCAGAAGGACGCCTGCAGAGAACGAAGGCATCTCCGGTTTAAGTGGCTTCTTATGATCTGCTCACTGAGGCAGAAAACAGACTTTTTTTCTTAACTCACAAATATTTGAAAGGATTTCTTTGAATGTTGGAAACTAAAGGTTTTCTACTTAACCAAGAAACCCTTCAACAGCTCCATCTACGAAGGCCTGTCTGCTGACTTCTTCCAACAGCCAGAATCCGCCTGGTCGACGTGGCGGAGCTCCGCCCCTAAGAGGACGGGAAGGAGCAAGCCCGTCTCGCGGGCGCCCCACACGGGTTCTGCCTTCTGTTTTCACCAGCCCAGGCTCTGGCCCTCCCGATGGCTGCCCAGCTCTGAGTGGGTACCCGGTCTCCCTCCTGCCCCCGTTCCTGCTGAGATTGTAGACTCATTTCAGATTGCCACACTGAGCGACTGCGAAATCGACGGAAACATCGGGAATCTTGCACATTTTTCTCAACGCTGTTGAAACGGCCATGAAGAACATTGCATAAGATGCATAAATCTGGGGCTTTATTTCATTGCCCCCAGAGCTAAGCTGAAGCAGGGTGCAGCGCAAAGGGAGATGCCACAGCCAGGGCCAGGCAGCCTGCTGGCCCGCCCCCGGCCCCAGTGGACCAATCTGCCCCAGGGCCTCAGGGCCCCATGTCTCCACCTGACTCTCCATCCCGGTCAGTCAGACCCTAGTAGGTTCTCAGCGGGGACAGGAGAGGGTACATCTGGCAGTGCCCAAGGCATTTCTGGCCGTCACACTGGAGAGAGGGTGATCCTGGCGTCCAGTGGGTCCAGGCCAGGGGCACTGCTAAACATCCCACAGTGTCCAAGATGCACCCATGACAAGCAATTATCTGGCCCTAGAAGTCAACAGTGCGGGGGTGAGCAGCCCTCTCTGCTGGCTGGGTGGGCCTGGGATACGGTCGAAATTTAGCCAGAACCCTTCCCAAGAGAAGCCTACCATGACACCAAAGGCAAACTTCCACAGGACAGAGTCACACCCAGAGCGAGAAAGGAGGCACGGGCCCTGCGGCTTTGGCCGGGTCCAGGCTTTGACCGGGGCTCCCAGATGGGAAGAGTTTGCCAGACGTCCAGGCCATGTGGGGCCCGCAAGGTGAATGCAAACCATCCACATGTGCCCCCTTTTCTTGGAGAGGGCCAGTAACTGGCAGCAGATGCCCTACACAGGTTACAGATTTAACAGCATGCTCAAACGTGCAGCCCCTGCAAATGCCAGACAAAGACCTGCAGAACTGAACTGCTTCTTAAGCCAACTCAGACCTACTTAAGCTCCACTCTGGGGCCAAGATATGACTGTTTGTCATTTTGGGGGTTTGTGTCAGAAGACAGCCATCCCTGGCTAAGAGTCCAATGTGCTCTGGGGTCCCATAGGCCTTCACTCCCCTCACTCATCGACAGGTTGGGGTCTGTCTGGCCCACTCCAGCCCTCCACAACTCAGCCTCCCCAACCCTCCCCAACTCACTCACTCTCTCCTCCCCGTCTCTGGCCCCCAAATTCCCACAGAACAAGTACACACAGAAGGCAGCCATTTGCAACCTGGGCTCTGAGTCAGACCACCTGTGGTGCATCTGTTTGCAAACATGGAAGCTTGGGCTCACCTTGACCTCGGGCTCCAACTTGCCCAGGGGGTGGAGCCTGCACTCCTGGCACTGTAGGCCCACAGGGGCCTCTGATGACCAGATGGGCTACAAAGCTGGGCTCCCTGCTCCTGCTGCGGCCTGCATCTGGGTGTAACGGCAGAAATCTGTTTGGCGGTACTGCTAGGGGTTGGGAGCACGGGCTCGTGGTTGGGCTGCCCAGGTACAAATGCTGGCTCCGTCATCTAGGAGCTGTGAGATCTTGGACAATCACTTCTGCTCTCGGTGCCTCTACAGGCAAGAACAAGAACAGTACCTCCTGCACAGGATCATGTGAGAAGGAAACAAAACGGAGCCCGTGGGGCTGGGCATGGCCGGGGCAAACTCCGTCAGCGCCAGCTGTCACAATTCAAATGGCAGAACTAAACGGCATGTCTCTCCTGCTTAGGGTACTTACTATTCTCAAGGGAAGTACAGCTATTTTTAGACATGTGCTGCAGGTTCAGGACATCCCACATGATGTGGCCCCAGAAGCAATGACAGATGGTGTCTCTCTCATCTGTGCTGACCCTAACATTGCCAACCGGAAGTAGTAACTTTGAAAGAATGAAGACAAACCCTTCCTAGAATTCTAAATGGAATTTATACAGGAGCCCAGAGGGAAAAGGTCTTAGTCTCAGGGCCTCAAAGAAGTATTTTCTCCCTGTTTGCTAGTCTTCATGCAAAAGAAATGTAGTGTAGATAAAGAAAGTGCCCTCAATTTTCTCATCAGGAAAATACCAACAATATACAACCGACCTCAAAAGGGGTTAAGTCACATAAGAGATATAAAATCACCTAGGATATTTTTTTGAAACACATTCAGAAATTCAATGTTTGTTTTAAAAAATTGGATACCTTTTCAAGTAAATAAGGAAGACATCACTCAACACCTCCACCAGCCCAGGTCAGGGGAAGGAGTTCAGTCTTTACCTTGAAAATGGAGGCGTCTACTTCTTGATTGTAATCTTGTTTGCCAGCGTGTTTCCAGGGGATCCGGAACATGCTCTTCTCATCATTTTCCCAAATCAGCCCTGGGTACATGTTGCTGTCAATTTGCTCGATCAGCCACTGCCGAAGCCGCCGGCCGCCATTCCGGTCACACATCCTTGACAGAAAAAAACATATTCCATGATATTATAAATATTGTCTCATTAATCACAGCACCTGTGTGCTTAGCAGCCAAGAACAGCTAGCTAACAGGAGAATCAGAGGGTCACGACACAGGTGTGGCCAACACAGCGTGGCTTGGGGGAAACCCACAGATCCAGGGACTCTGGGCCACCTGCTGTGAGGACGCAACGCTTGTCCCCAGGACCTCCAACCCTGGAATGAAAACTGAAAGCTCCCTGGGAAACCCGCAGTTTGCCGGACACTGACGCTGCCCACCTGAGGCTCTCCCAGCGTGCACCTCGTGCTCTGTTTCAGGCACGCACAGACGCATCTGACAGCCTCAGCCCATTGTCAGCACAAGATGGGGGAAAGTCACTTCTGCATTTTCAGGTCCTTTCAATGAGCAGCCCGTCACTCTAAGAGCCAATTCCACTGTGTGATGCCCAGTCTGACTAGTGTCCACAAGTGCCCATGACATTTGTACTGAGAAAGAGGAACTCTCCAAGGCTATCCCTTCCAGATTGTTCCTTCACAGCTGGTTTGGTGATAAGAGCATGAGTTTGGGAATGAGACAGAGCTGGAGTCCCACCATCCCTCAGCTGAGTGACCCTGGGTCCTCATTCACTCTCGAGTGTCAGCTACCTGAGCTGAAACTCAGGGACACTGGGGGTACTCGGCCTCCCTGCAGGGAACACTCAGATGATGCATGTGAAGCCCCTGGGACAGTGTCTGGGCGTTAGAGGATTCTCTCTAAATAACAGATGTTATTACTACCCCACCTTTCTTATCATTACCCCAACTTTCTTCCTTGGGAACTCTTATGACCAATTGGACCAACAATGATGAAATCAACTATAGCTACAGAGCCAAGATGGCCAGGCTAGACTCTTCCAGAAGGCACCAGGGTCTGGGGACCTCACCGTCCCAGGCACCCAAAGACATCCCTTGGAAGAACATTCTTACCAGAACAGGCAGCTTTCCCAACAGCACAGAAAGAGAATGCAATTATCAGTATCAACTCACAGCCCACATTTACAAGAACAGGGTGGAAATCCCCTAGGCAGTTGGAGAGACGCCCACCCAAAAAAAAAGTATTTCTATTCTTCTGATTAAAATGTGACTTCTTCAAGCAAACAAGTTTGGAACAATCCACAGTGACAAGACATAATGTCCCCAAGAATACAGTCACACCTAGAATCATGAGGTCCATAAAGCAAAAAGTGGGTGTTTTGGAAACCTGACCGACAGGTGACTGTGGGGTCAAAAGGGGTCCAGGTCCCAGGGAAGGTAGGTCCCATGAGCCCAATGCCAACGTACCTTTTTCACCCAACCACCCCAGGTGGATTTAAAGGGGCAAAGTGTGTGAAATAGGAACTGGACATGGATCTGGAAGCTGCAGACTCTGGAAAAAGCTTGTGGGACAGTCATTTGAACCCCTCTAGGTGCTCCTCACCTGCCCAGTGAATGGCTCTCAAGCATCCCAGGATTCTAAAGCAGTCCCTTGGGCTTATAAATAAGAAGGGACAGGTTTGGGAGGGCCACCTAGTGAGAGAAATGGAATGACACCAGCAGCCCCAGAAAATAACTTAGGGCACAAATTCCAACAGATCCCTCCTGAGGACAGATGCAGGTCGTCCTCTAAAGTGAGGGATGAGCTGCGTGGACCAGGGAGACGGGGGCCAGCGCACAACAGGACTGGTGTCTGCAGGTCCGTCAGGTAACCGAGGTGCTCCCGACCGCCAGCATTTTGCTCAGCCCCTTAGGACAAGGTTCAAACTATACCCATTGCCGTGGCGTTGGTGGTATAGTGGTGAGCTTAGCTGCCTTCCAAACTATACCCATGTTCCAGGAGCCTCCTGAAATAAAAAGCAAAATGCTGTTCATATGGGTGTTTCTCTAGAAAGTGGGTCAGCACCTTCCTATCAGGACTTCTGATGGATTCATGACCCCGAAATCGTTAAGGACAAGTGTCTTGGTGCTCTACAAGACAGAGAGGAAAGACAGCGAGAGAGACGGCATTGAGAGGAAGAGTAATGAAATACAGGTGCTGGAGAACACTGTAGAAATCATCTAATCCAGCCCCTCTTTCTTCAAAAGAGTAAAAACTGAGGCCCAGACAGGCACCCCAGATCTTATTTTACTCACCCTACAGAGAAAAGCCTTGGTGAAGTTATGCGATCTCAGCACATGGACAGCCCCACCCGAATTCTCACTGAGATCACCTCCAAGATTCCAAGTACCATTCAAAGCCTACGATTCTAGTGCAGTGATCATCCATAATGATTTGTTGAACACTAATTAATTAATTCCACCAAATGCGGAGCCAGGAAAAATTTATAAGCCTCGTCACATGTTTATAACTTCCTCTTCCTTGATTTTTAGGTAATAATTCTTCTTATGGGCCAGCTCCTATCTGGGGCTAATCATCCCCATAAATGGGCCCAGGGCCAGCGTCCCCGGCGGGAGGTGATGAGGCTGCCCTGGGCCCACCCGGCCCGGTTCCCGGGATGTGCTGAGGCTCCGCGTCTCCCACACCGCCCAGCGCCCCGGGGCACTCGCCGTGGCCGCGACAGACCTCTGTCCCCACGAGACCAAAGCATCAAGGCCTCGTCACCCTCGGCCGCAGTCCGGCTGAAATGGCTGCGACAGTCTCAGTGGTCTCCGCGAGAGACCTGCCAGGAGTCAGAGCCGCCGTTTAAGGACCCACCGAGGTGAGAGCAAGTGGCTGTTACATCCCCGCGTGTCGGCGGACAGTTTGAAACCCCGGCGAGCCCGGCCTCTAGCTCCCCTCGCAAGGCGCTGCACAGCCCCGGCAAGCGCCCCCCTCCCCGCAGGAGGGCCGCCCAGCGCCTCCGGCCCCTACACCGCCGGGCGCCTCAGCCGTGACCCCCGCGCGGCCCTGCTCGCCGGGCACGGCTGGGAGACGGCGGCCGCGGAGACCTCCAGCCCGCTCGGAAATCTGAATGTCGTCCACCAGAGAGAGGGTCCGGCGGGCCGGCTCTCCAGCTGAGCCCCGCCGCCGCACCCGGGCGCCGTCCCGGAGGTGGGGCGTGGGCTCACGGAGCGGGTCTCCCGACGAAGGCGCAAGACATCCCTGCGATGCCCTGGCCACTCCAAAGCCCTCGCCGCAAGCCCGCGTCCAAGAAAATGAGATTTCTAAAGCATCGGCCAATTTGGGGAGCTTTCGATTAGGCCTCGGGAGGGACCCAGGAGGGTGGGAGCGGCCCAGCCGCCTGCCTACCTGCCGCCGCGCCGCGCGCCGCCCGCCTTCGCCTCCGCCGGAGTTCCCACGCTCGTCGCCGCGCTCCGGCGATCGGCTGCTGGCTCCGCGCAGCCGTGGCTTTAAGGGCCGGGGCGGGTCCGGCGCGCGAGCGACGGCCGCGGGGGCCAATTGGCGTGAGAGAGCTGCCGGGGCCGCCCAATGGGCGTGGCCCATCCTGCCCGCCTTCTTCGAAGCCCTCGGCTTTCCGAGAAATGGCCCAGTGAGGGGCGGCGGCAGCTGGTTGTCCGCGCGTCTTCCGGGGTCCGCGCTGAGGTCCGGGGGCGGCCCGGAACCGGGGTCCCCGCAGAAATTCCCGAGAGGCGCGGGGGCGTCCTCCAGACAGGCGGAGGGCAGGGCTGGGACGGCGGAGCAGGGGGTGCGTGGGGCAGAGGCCGGTCCCCCCAGGCCGTCCCGGCCGCCCGGCCGCCCGGCCGCCGAGCGGCAAGCTGGATGGAGCAGGGGCTGCGCCCGCGCGAGGGGCCGGCCAGCCCCCTGCAGTGGGCCGAGTGCCGGGACAGGACCAGCCCAGGACGGGTCTGCAGCCCCTGCCCTCTGAAAAGGAGAAATACAAACTGGAGTGTCTAGCGTGTGAGCGCCTGAAATGTCCAATTAGGGAAACCCTCATTGACGGAGCCTTTCCCCAGAAAACATCGATAGTGCCCAGGAAAGGTGTCCTCAGTTTCCATCCTCTCTCAGATGTTAACTGGCCTTGACTGTATGTGAGTGCAGGGGGAGTAACACCGGTGACAGAAATGAGAAAGTCCTGGAAACAGAGGGAAAGAGACCTTTTTTCCCAAGTTCCGTTCTGAGGTGGCCTTAGAATAGAGGAAAATGAATCTAAGACTTTTATTGCCTTGTTGGCCAATCATACACAAGCAGTTTATGGGGCCATTATTCATTAAGCTTTTCGAGGACCTATGAAATTGAGACTGGAAAAGTGTATTGACCCCAAAATGCAAAAAGACCCTGCAGATTTGAAATTAATAAATGTTAAAGAAAGGTCCCCAAAACATGACATGTCAGCTTCGCAATTAAAGTTTATTTGTTGATAAACATTTCATTATATTTGAAAACCATGTGTTAGATTAGAAATCATTTGGTAAGAATGTCCTAATACCGTGATTTCAGGGAAGTTATATCAACCATAAGTTAAACGAGTCCTCCATCACCAAATGATTTCAAATTAAAACTATTATTCAAAGCTGACATTCCTAAAAGTATTTAGATAATGTGGGACTATTTTAATACATTTGGTTTGATGTGGGATGAGTTTCCAGAATTCACAGTGCCTAGGACCTAAGAAGTTCTTAAAAGAGCCTGCTATGTATGTTTATACTCACATCTTTTCACAGATGTGCCCCTGAGGCCCCACACAGATTACCTGCAAAACCTGCCCACTGCACAAAATGTGTGCTCAAATTTCCACTCAACACTCCACTAGAGTAAAGACAGGTGCAAGCGAATACAGAGAAGTCAGCAGTGGAAGGGTCACATCACCTATTACTGGCAGTAGGTATCACTATATACATTACAGGGATAGTTCCCAATATACTGGCTTGATTAAAGCTGCTCATGAAAGCCCATGTTTTCAACTGCCTAAGAACAACTTCCAACCTTATCTGTTTAGTTCTGTTCTTACTTAATGAGCATTTATTGAGCAACTGCTAAATGGTAGGTATGGTGCCAAGGACAGGAGACCTGAGAAACAAAGAAACAAAGTGTCTCTCTGATCATTCCTTCCTCTCCAGTCACCTGTTGGCCTTGCATCATCCTACCCACCTCCCAGCCTCCACATCACGTCCCTGATTGTCCTACTTGGTGTCCCCCTGGCTTAAGCTTTTCTCTCCGTGCAGGTTTCTCTGTGGCTGCCACAGCAGGTCCGGATGCTCATCTGGGCATCTAAAAACCATACTCTCCACCTCGTCTCTTACATCTTCCAGCAGGAGGCACCTTCCATGGTGAGCGGCCTGTCACGGCAGTTAGAAGGAGCCAGGCCCCAGTGCCGTTTCAAGTTCCCAGACTAAATGAGCGATCTTGAGCAAATGACTTAACCCTCCTGGGCCTTGGTTTCCCCATCTGTATAATGGCGTTAATGATGATATTATGTGAAATTACCAATATCCAACTGTTATTTGATCTACAGAAAGGGCAGTCCTATCCTTCCTGCCTCTTAGGATTAGTGAGGATTAATGTGGGGCCCTGCGTGGGGACCAGCTAAGGGGGTTGGTGAAGGGAGTTCTCAGGAGAGAGCACATGCATTTTCAAGGCCCCACTTCTCCCTCGCACTTTCCAAGCCAATTAAATAGGGCGGGTTCAGAGAGCTCTGAAACGTGCTTGCTGAGAACAGGTGTCAACTCACTCCTGAACAAGCCAAGTCCACCTACAGCAGGGCTCTGACTCCTATCCTGGAGAGCTATAGGGCAAGGGAGGCCCTGGGTGGTGCCACTGAGACCAGGGAGCCACCTGCAGCCCCGTCCCTTTTACTGTTCTTACCTTCATTAAAAAAAAAAAAATCCTAAAAATCTCTATTCATTGCCTATGGCTGCTATACCATTACCAAAAGCTGAATGGTTTATAACAATACACACTTACTATTTTTCAGTTCTGGAGGTCAGAAACCCAATGCGGCTCTCCTTGGGCTGGAAGCAGAGAGTCTGCAGAGCCATATCCCTCTGTCTCTTCCAGCTTCTCTAAGCTGCGTTCCTTGGCTGGGGCCCCTTCCTCCATCTCCAAAACCAGCAGTGACGGATTTTCACAGCACATCACGCAGCCCTTTTCCGCTCCACCTGGGGATGGATTGAATGCTCATATCCCCCTGTGACTTCAGATGCTGGAATCCTAATTCCCAAGGTGGTGGCACTGGGAGGTGGGGCAGTCGAGAGGGGATTAGGTCAAGCCAGCAGAGCCCACATGATGGGATTAGCGCCCTTACAAAGGAGACTCCAAGCAGCTCCCTCCCCCTTCCACCACGGGGACACACAGTGAAAAGGCAGCCATGTAGGAAGCGGGCCCTCACCAGACACCACATTTGCCCACAGCTTCATCTTGGACTTCTCAGTCTCCAGAACTGTGAGAGAGAGATTTGTGTTCCTTATAAGCCACCCAGTCCGTGTGTTTGGTTATAGCAGCCCAAACAGACCAAGAGATCCCTCTTCCACGTTTAAGACCCTGGGATTATAGTGGGTGGATATACATACTCCACCTGGATAATCCAGGACACTCTCCCTACCTTCAGGTCAGCTGATTAGCAACCTTAATTCCATTTTCCTTTGTCAGGAAGGTAACATACCGGAGACCAACAGATTAGGACACAGATGTCTTTGGGGCTATTATTCTGCCGGCCACACCATCCTTAAGATCCAACCCAAGTCATGTCTTCTTTACCACCCAGCTTTCATTGACCCTCATTTTAAAAACGCTGGACTCCAGCCACACTGAAATCTTTATAACACAATTTGGGGCTTAATGTATACATTTATGAACATCCCTGAATTGATCCAGAGACAAGGGCAAAATCTTCCCCCGGTTCAGTAGCCCTGCTTAGCACACAGTGAATTAAGGGTGTCTTGAGTAGATGAGTTTAAGTTCATTGTAAGACTGGGAAAGGCAATCTCAGGAAAGGAAGCTGGAAGGACATTTGTTCATCTCTGGGCTCCAGATATGTTACTTTTAATATTCCTCTGAGTCCAAACTGGGGGCCTCCAACAGCACCCCCAGGTTCACAGACTCACTAGGAGGACCTAGAGAACTCAGGACGTAGTCACACTTGTAGCCAGGATGTGTTATAGTGAAAGGTTGCAGAGCAAGATCAGCATGGGAAGAGGTGCCCGGGGCACAGTCCGGGGGAACCAGGCACCAGCTTGCAGAACCCTCTCCCAGGGGAGTCACAGAGACCCGCTTGACTCCCCGGCAGCGAGCTGTGGCAGTGCATGTGAAGTGTCCGCCCGAGTATCCCCTTAGGGACTCAGCGCCCAGGGTTTTACTGGGGGCAGGTCAGTGAGCACCCTCTGACTGGCACACAGCAAAATCCCAAGCTCCCAGGGGAGCAGGTGTTCCACAGGGGCCAGGTCTGCACAGATGGGGCACAGAGCCACTCAGCAGGCCTGGCAGTGGTGAGACCCCCCCCCCCCACATCCACATACCTGATGCCAGCCAAGGGCCAGCCTCGGAGGCAGGCCTTTCTGGGGACCAAGGGCTCCAGCCTGGGTCTTGGCTCACTTCTGCACATGCTCCTAATTCTGGAAGGTTGGGGGGGTGTTAACGTGCAAAACTTGCTACACTGTTTGCAGAGGTACCTGTGGCTGTATTTACCTGCTCTTAGCTACCTCGGTTTCCTTCCATTAACTAGGGTGAGCTGAGTTTCCTCCTCCTTCACAGGGGCCCTGGGTCCATGCTTAAGGACAGAGGAGCTACTAGGTGATGCATTCTGAGGATGACGGCAGGGAAGACGGCCTCGTGGGGTGCAAGTCTTCCAGGGTGAGCCTCTCTGCCTGCTGCACAGCCTCCACATGGGCCAGCACCTGGGAACAGCTCTTCCCAGCCACAGCACCCACATGACTTAATCAGACACAGAAACATAAGAGGGATGGAAGCGCTTTTCCTCTTTTCTGCTTTAAAGTTGTCAACTTTATCTGCTCTCTGGATGGCCCACACTCCACGGTGCTTGCCAGTCCCGGCTCTGTCCAGCAGCCACAAGGTCCCAATGGGCCCCTCTGGCTTTTCCCTCTTCCTGGGTTTGACCTCTAGTGCCCTCCAAGGACAACTCTGGGCAGAGAAACACGTAATGTACATTTAAAAAATTTTTCCTGATTGCACATTTCCACAGAAGCTAATAAATGACAGCTCTAGTGGGACTGCTCCTCTTCGAGACGTCTTGTTGGCTTTATACTGAATTTTCTGTTTAAAACCACAAGGACACAGGACATTATCGCTGTCCTCCAAGAATGGCCACAGCAAGTCAGAGAAAGGATGGCTGCCTGCAGAAAATGGTACTCATGCTGAGACTGAACAGGTGAGCCCGAGAAGAGTGGACAGATGGGCCCAAGAAACAGGGAGTAATAAGATCCATCAGTCAGCAGGTCATTGATTTGGACAGATAAGAAGGCTTTGAGGAATATACAGTAGAAGGGGTCAGGGCAGGCCATGGGTCAGAAATAACAGAGCAGACATTTGCTGAAAATTCTTTGACAGTCAGGAAAACAATAACAGGGGTGGGCCAAGATTTCTTAAACAGAACAGAGAAAGCACTAACCATAAAAGGAAAGGTAGATACATTGTACCTCACTAAAATATAGAGCTTGTGTTCATTCAAAGACAGCATTAAGAGTACAGAGCAAGCCACAACAAGGACTTTTTCAAGCAAGGACTTATATCCAGCATAAAAAGAAATCCTATGAATCAATAAGGGAAAGACAGGTCCACCCTAAATTATCAAGCAGAGGTAATTTACTGCATGCACTTCTTTGCTGCCAGATATCAGAGGCCATTTTAAGTCAGCAAATGCAATAGGGAAAATGACACTATAGAGATGTACGTTGCTCAGCAATATTTGAGTTGTTGCAACATTCAATTATCCACTTGGTTGTTACAGAAACATTATCAAGTGATGGTTGTGGCTGTAATGGTTTTACCGCCCATGCTTCTATCCCTGGTACTGTCTTTATGTGCCAGGCTTTAACAGCCTTTTTACAAGAAACATGATGTACTTGCACAAAGCCGGTGAGTTTTGAGAGATCATTAATGTCCTTGAAGTGGTTTTGTGGGTGTGAAACAAATAGTAAATTTGAAATTAAGTTGGCCTAACTCAGTGAGCCAGTTCATGCCCTGATTTTATGGGCAAACACAGTCTGTCAGCAAACACTGTGATACTTGATGGAAAAGAAGAGAAGACTGACCAGCCACTGCACTAGCCAAAGAGCCAGAAGCATATGAAAAGGTGAAGAGCGTATGCCAGGGAAATGCAAACTGAAAAAGCCACAGGAAGGCCCCAGCCACCGGCACGGCTGATATTAATGAGACTGACATTTACCCAGCGCTGGAAAAGAGGTCGAATAAGCAAGACTGTCATACACGGCTGGTAGGAAGCAAGTTGGCACAATCACATTCGAAAACAGGTTAAACTTATGCCTACCCTAAGCCCAGAACTCCCCCTTCTAAGTATATATCCATGAGAAATGAGTGCATGAAACTCATGGAGATACACATGGGAAATTAATTGCAGCTTTATTCACAGGAACCCCAGACGTTAGACTGGAAATAGCCCAAACATCAATCAACTGGAGACCAGATAAGCCACGGCAGTATGTCCACACGACGACATACTACGTCCCAATGAGAGAGAACAAGCCATTACTACGGTCACCCGCACAGTGAGGCCCACACACAAGATGCTGAGTGGATGAAGCCAGAGCGATACAATGCCTGGGAGTCTGATTTCATTTACACGAGTTCAAGAACAGGCAAACCTTCCTAATGACGGAGACCCTGTGGAGGTGACTGACAAGGACAGCGGCTGGAGTGCAGGCTCTGCACCCAGCTCCCGGGCCAGGACCCAGGGCCAGGTGCACGCATGGGCCACAGGTGCTGGAAGGTCTGAGACCCACCTGGGGAAGCCGACGACTGCTTGGAAGTTGGCAGCTTATCCTGGCAGATAAGGAAAAGGTTCGTTCATTAGTTTATTCAATACGGAATAAACGGCTACACTTTATCAGCTAGTTAAACACACACGGTGTGTGTGTGTGTGTGTGTGTGTGTGTGCGCACATTTAGTTGATTCTCCTCTTGTGAGATGGTGAATTGGTGCTGACTCAAGGGCCCTGGGAAGAGAAATATTCAGACATAATGAAACAGGTCTGCTCTAAAGATGTGAACTTTAACCCTCCCCTGCTTAGATATAGTTTCTCTTTTAACTGAACCAGTTGCTCTATTTGTTCAAGGTGGATTTAGATGATAATTTACTAGTTGCTAATATTGCCCCAGTCAGTATCTTTAGAAGATCAACAAAATAAAAGTCTGAGATAAGCCTATGTTTGGTTATATCCTAAAACTCATTACTTTTAAATGCATTGTTCATTCATTTATTAGATGTTTATTAAATTCTGGCAATGTGCTATGTATCTAATTCACAGCCATCCTCCAAGAGGGGTCAATGTGTGTAAACTTTCATGTAAAGAAAAAGAATTGCACTCAGCATTCGATAATCATTTTGCCTTTCAAATGGAAACTTATTCATATTGATTACTAATGAAAGAGCTTGTGACAGTGTTGTAAAAACTTGTTCAGAGTGAAACGATTCTAGGTATAGGTCAAACAATCTATAACCTTTAGGGCTATTGCTAGGATATACTGCTTTACCAAAAACAGAATTGCTGACATGTGGCCCAGGTGACCATTTTAGGCGTTACTATGACAGGTAACACACTGCTTATGCAGTACATTTGGGGTGGGACCTGGGAGTCTGCCTGCTTCACCAGAAACGCTGAATAATCAGAGTCAGGGTACAGGTGTCCACCTCCGAGTTCCCTTTGCAGACATGCAACAGATATCTCTCTCGTAAATGCATGGCTCGAGCACAGGAAGAATTAGCACAGCAATAAGTATTTACCTCTTCAGTACAATCACAGATTTTGAGGATTCTAAGACGCATAAACTGGAATGTTCAAACCCCATCTTCACCCTGGTTCTCAGAGACAGCACCAAAAACTCTGGAACAGTCTTTGTAAACACTCTTCATTTCAGACTTTGTAGCATATGGGAGTTTTGTGCCAGCGGGCAGAGTTGCCCCCATGTTCACCTCGGCCACTTGGTAATGAGCTATGCTTTAAGTACCTTTCTAAAAGTGGGATGAAGTGCCTGACGAGGTGGCAGCTGCTCTCCCTGGAAGTACGAAAGGAACAAGTTCTGGATCACCAGTGACAGTTTTTTGCAGGAGGTGGCCCTGTGTCACTGGCAAGAGGGCACTACCAGTCAATCCAGGTCCCTCCCGAGGCTGACTCCGCAACTTCATTGTGACCCAACAGGTCCTCAGCAAAGATTTCCTGAATGGAGGCTGGTAAATTCCCACCAGGTCCAGGTCCTAATTCCTTGTGCTGTAACTGCACGGTTGGCGGGGATGTGCCACAGGACTACTGCAAAGGTGGGATGCAAAGAGATAAAAGGCACAGCCAGCAGTTCCCAAGGTCCCTTGGGTTCCCTTGCTGCTCTGTAGAACTCAGCACGGGGAATGAACCGGAAGAACGGATTTGCTGGGCAGGCCTGGTGAGACTAGGGCAGCAACTTCAGTCTGAGGTTTGCTTTATCTTTTACAAAACACTGGACTCCCAAATCTTCCCAAAACGATCCTGCAGGTCGGGACCGGTATGATAGTCCGCATTTGACTGATGGGGAAGCGAAGCTCAGGGAGGTGGAAGCTCCTGACTTCAAGGCCAAGGTCTTTCCACTCCTCAGGTTGCTTTGCTCAGGGGATGGAGGTGCAGCCCAGAGCACAGGGCTTCCTTGGAAAGATTCACTCGTTTCCTCTTCTGGAAAATTAAAGAGTGGAACTAGCTAGGCGTTACGGTTTCTTCCAGATCTAAAAGCCTAATTTCTCCAGGCAGGGCGATTGCTGCAAGCAAAAAATGAGCCGACTGTGAAGTTGGTCGGGGAGGAGCCATGGACACAAATGGCTGAAGTATCTGCCGTACAAGTTAGTCATTTCCTTCCTGACAGCCGTCCTCTTGTTCTGAGCTCTCCGTTTTTACTCGTGTCACCCACTCATGCAAATAAATGCATCGTCACTCGTGAGTCAAGCTAGAGATCTGTGCAAACAACACCTGCTTCCCACTCTGCTCCTACAATTGATGTAAAAGCCGTGTCTGGGCGTGGGTCAGGGGAGTTCACACCAGGCCTAGGAGTTGTGCACCTCTTCTTTCTGCACTCAGCCCCAGTTCTTCGGGTTGCTCTCGGGACCACCAGGGGTTTTTGAATAATTACTCTCTTTGTAGAATAATTTCCAGGGACTCCCTCACATTTAAGTAAGTGGAAAACTTGATTGCTTCATGCCAAGATGTAGGATTCTGGAGGGAAGGCACAAGCTTCATATGATTGCTAAGCCGTCCCCATCTTGAATAGCTGCGGTTAGCCTTTCAAGCTCTCCATGTCAGATTTCTTTTCGCCAAAGACTATTCTTACTTTTTATCTCCTCATCTCCTGTTTGGATTAGGTGATTTACTGTTTCTACACATGAATTTCCTCTAATGATGGTACAGACTGAATGTTTGTATCCCCCCAAAATTCATATGTTGAAGCCTAATGCCCAGCGTAATGGTATTTGAAGGCGGGGGAGGTAATTAGGTCATGAAGGTAGAGCCCTCATGAATGGGATTGGTGCACTTATTAAAAAAAAAAAAAGACCCCACAGAGACCCCTCACCCATTCCACTATGTGAGGAGGTCTGTGAACCAGAAAGTGCCCTGTGATTGGAAGCTACAAAGGAAAACATCAGCAAATAGAGACTATACCATGCTCAAGTATTGGACAAAAAAGGGCCAAGACAATTTTAAAGAATAATGTAGAGAACTTGCCTACCTGCTATTTGTCAAAAATCTGTTGGAACTGAGAGAATGTGATAGGGACACAGGTTAGAGACGGACATCAATGGAACAACGGGGCTGGCCCAGGACTGTTCCCGTGCGTGTGATGCATGATAGAGGAGGAGTCAGAGATCAATGGGGGGAAGGGTGGGCTGGCTAACGAATGGCTAACACTGAGTATCTACATGGGGAACCAAAGGAAATTGATTCCATGTTGCACAAGAAACACAACAAAATTCAGATAGATTAGAGGCTTAGTTGTAAAACGCAACAAGAAAAAAATCCTTAGAAGAAAATATAGGGAAATAATAAACCCCAGAATATAGAAGGACTTTTTAGACAAGACACAAAAAGCATAAACCATACAGGAAATGATATATTTAAGTTTTTTATGCCATGAAAGAAAGAAAAGGTAAATGAGACTACAACCTAGAAGATATTTGCCACAAAGAGGAAAGACAGACCATAATCCAAGAAGTATAAGAATTCCTATAAAACTACAAAAAGAAAAAAAAAGGCAAACAACTAGAAGAAAAATATAGAATTACCATATGACCCACCAGTTCTACTACTGGATATCTACCCAAGAGAAATAAAAACATACATCCTTGTAAAAATTTGTATACGAATGTTCACAGCAGCAATTGGGCCTCGACTATATCAGTTGCATTTTATATGATGAAAACAATCTGAAGTGAATATCACATCATGTTACGATCAATAAAAGTGCATGTTCCTTGAGTTATTCTCTTCTTTCTTTGGCACCCATTGCTCCCCTGCAATGTTCACATGAACACGCATGTGACAGACAAGGAGGTTGACAGGCAAGCCACTTGAGGCGATGTCCAGAAAGGTCACCGAGCCAGAAACTGGCTGCAAGGCCCCAGGCCCAGGCTGGGGGGCTGGGAGGGGGGCTCCAGGAACTCAGAATTCAGCACTGATGAATACAGAAAGCCTACAGTCAGGGCACCCCAGAAGGAGACCCCAGGGCTCCTAACTTGCAGGTGGGAGTGTGTCTGGGAGTGAGAGCCAGCAGCCAGAATAGCCTAAACTAAAGGCAGAGGTGGGATGAAGGGCAAATCCACAGATGGGAAGCACATAGGAAGAGCAAGTCAGGCGAGAGCCAGTGTGCCCACACTTAAACACGGAGGCAAGGCAACTATTGCGACAGGGCACCTCTAGGACAAAGAAAGAATTCTGCATTGCTCCGTGAAAGGGGACTGATCCAGTTTTAGCCTAACTGGAAAACATGCACACACAGTGTGTGCCGAATGGTCAGGAGGAACGCAGAAGAGCGACCGTAATCTCCATTCTCAGGAAGCCTCGGGCCTCTCTGGTGGGGAAGATGGGACAGGTGGTAGGTGAGAATCCCTACAACCAAAGCAAAACAGATAGGTGGTCAGAAGGCTGTGAGCAGGGCCGGTGCCGCGAGCTTCTGGACAGTCAGGCCGCTGGAGAGGCTGAGCACCAGAGCCCCCATGTACACATGCAGAAGCCAAGATGCAGCGAGGGGGAAAAAACCTGACCACCAGGAAATGGAGGAGAAGGAGAAACTCTGGTTCTCTGTTGTGGAGGAAGTAGGGCTTGCTCCCTGCATCAAACTGTAACAATCAAGGGAGACTTCATGGAAGAAGCAGCATTTGAAATGGGCCTTAAAGTCTGAGAAAAGGTTTTTACAGGTAAAGGAAGAAAAGATGCTAGCAGGGGAAGAAATTGTGCGAGGAGCCTGTAGGATGGTAGAAAGCCTGGTTTTCTGTCTTTCTGCATCTATGGTGCCTCCTGCATAGAAGTGTAACCGTGGCATGTTGAGCATGCATAGTGGGCTAGGTCCAAGCCATAGAGAGGAGGGTAAGGGACACCCTGGGAAAGGGACAGGAGCCACGCTGAGAACTACTTTCTGAGCCAGAACTGGAATGACGTGCTGGGCCACCGGACACAGCAGGGGCCCGGGCTGGGACACAGATGGCAGTGTTCCTTGGCAAGACTGTGGGGTGGGGATCCTCCTTGGGCATCTTTATCTCAGGTTGGGGATAGGATAAAAGAACACATTGTGTCATTCAGAAAAGCTTCCCGTGGGGGCTGGCCTCCCTGACCGTGAACCTGGGGGTTTCCCAAGATGCAGCTCTCCTTTCCTGGCTCGAAGCTTCATCCAGCCATCCAGCTGGGCAGTGTCTTATCCCTCACATGTATCTCTCTGAAACACAAGAGACTCTATGCAGAAAACATAAATATTTCATACCCTCGATTTTGTTAAAATGTAGTTTCAGTGCTGTGTACCTGAATAAACACCACACAAATTCCACACCAGAAAAAAATTAAAACTCTACCTGTGCAATATCCAAGCATCCCAAATATCACGTGGGTCAATCTCATGAATGTACCAAAACCTACTGAACCGTGCACTTTAAAACGGTGCATTTTATAGCATGTGCATTCTAACTCCATCAGAAGAAATGAAGAGGAAAAAGCATCAAATAGCAGTAGTGAGTCTGGGCTGGAAATGCCTCAAGCTTAGGATAACGGTCAATCTCTCACTGCTGTGCCACTTCAGAAAAATTATGATGAACATTCAAACTAAAATCACCAAAATTTCACTCTGCGCATATCCTAAGCAATTGAATGCCATGGTTTTCACCCAAGGTTTTCCACTTCTCTCTTTGGGTTCTGACTTCAGGAAATGTAAAAATTATGTCACCCAAAGGCACAGAGGTTGCCTGTCTCCTCACTGTGTGGATATCATCAGTAAAGGACAAAGAAGGAAAAAGAGAAGAGAAAATGCAAGGGGCCTTGGGCAGAAAGGACTGTTGGGCAGCTCTGAGGAGGTGACATTTAAGTTGAGAATTTAAGAGCAGAGACGCAGGCCGCGTGAGCTGGAGGGGAACAAGCACCCCGGCCACATGAAGTCATGCGGGTGAAAGTGGTTTCTGGCGACTATGAAGCTCCCAGCCAGCTCTGCCCCAGCAGGGGTTTTCAGTGTCTCGGGAGAAGGGGCAGGGGAATGTGGGTGTCAAGCTTGAGACTGAGCTACATGAAACAGACCCCAAGCTGAGCGGCAGCACCCCACGCCTGTGGGCGTCTCCTCCTGCCGAAGGGCACTTGGTCCAGGTCACTCTGCACAGTGTGCCTGGAAGAGATGTTCGGTTGTCTCCAGTCAGTGGCTTCCTGATGAGACAATTTTTGAGAGTTAAAAAAAAATGTACTTGTCAGTCTTCAACATAACTTTAATCCTGTTCGGAAGCATTTTCAGGTTGGGGGCAGAGGTTGCGTGGGGAAGGCGTCATTATTTTCAGTTTGCAAGTCAGGAATGCCGGCGAGTCACAGCAACACAAATCAGGAAAGAGTGAAGCTCTGACAGGATAAGCTCAGTAACCCTCTACGAAGATCATGCGGGTCTCAGCCTTTTCCGTATCAAGGACCTCTCAGCTGGCTGACTTTTGACACCTCCAAAGAGATATGTCCACGTCCTAAACAGCAGGACCTGGGAATGTGACCTCATGTCGAAAAGGGGTCTTGTGGATATCATTACATTAAGGGTCTCAAGATGAGATCATGCTGGGTTTAGGGCCTCCTTATAAGAGAGGATACAGCCACCCCAGAGGATACCCAAGGTTGCTGGGAGACCCCAGGAGCTGGGAAAGACGCACGGAATGGATTCTTCTTCAGAGCCTGTTGACATCTTGATCTCAGACTTCTGGCCTCCAGAATGGTGAGAGAATAAGTTTCTGTTGTTTTCAGCCATCCAGTGTTTGGCAATTTGTTACAGCAGCCATGAGAAACTTATACAGATTCATTAGACAATCTGGTGAAACCTAATGGGCCCCTTGTCAAAAATAAAGTTTGGAAGTGCATAGAATTGAAAAAGAAACCAATCGTATTGAAGTTCACCTCTCTGTGGACTACATGGGCCCCAGGTGAAGATCTAGTGGAAACTTCTATGGCTGTCACTGGAGAATGTCTTGGGGCTTCTCCCTGTCTGGTAACAGAAGACACCCCAGGAACCCTGCTAATCTAGTGACTTCCCTGTATGAGAATCCCTTCAAGATTGTTGCAGTCCAGGAGAGGGGCCATGTGTCCCTTGTAGTGTCCCACAGTGCTGCAGATCCAGCAATGTCCTGAGGCTTCTTTCCCAGGAAATTCAGTCTGTAAAGCAATGCCTGGCTTCAGTGCAAAATGGCTCATGTGAAATGTAAAACCCTGAACAATTACTTTTCACAGAGATGAAGGAATACAAGGCATTTCTATCACACATCTTCCTTTTAGTCACTTGTAAAAGGCACAAAAGCACTGCACCACATTTACTTGTGGGAAGAGGTGTGATGACACCAGGCTCTTCAGGAGCTTGGGCTGGCCCTCCAGCACAGAGTCTGCTCCAACTCTAGCTGCTCAGCCTGCTGTGGGCCAGTGTTCCTCTCCCCACAATGGTCCGGGCCTCACATACAGAGAAAAAAAAGACTGTGGTGACCAGCCTTTCAACAAATACTGTTTTTGCTTCCAAAACATACAAGATAATATTGGCCTAAAATTACCACAGGATTCAACCTCAGAAACCCAAAACAACCAAATTATTAGCATCAAATCACAGTGTCCCCAGATTTGTATACTTAGAAGGAAAACTCATCACCAGTTGGTGTTAGTCAAACACTGGGGAAGATTGCTAGTTCAGAGAAAAAAAGAGAGAATTCCCAGGAGCAGTTGCCCGCATTAGTACTAGATCAGACTGAATGAAGTGTGGGATCTAAAGATGCTAACCCTTTCCCCACCTTCAGAGAGCCATGGCCTCAAAATGCCCCCATAAATCTTGCTGTGACAACCAGACCAGGTAGGCAGGACAGCCATTGACTGAGCCTCATGCTTCGATCCACCTCTACTTGTAGTAACAAGGGGACAGAACCTGAAAGATAGGCCCCAAGATTTCCTACCCTAATCCCTGGGACTGTGGAGGGGATGAGATGCCATGCCCTGAATATATTTTGTGATATGGCAAAGGGATTTTGCAGGTGTAATTAAGGTTACTAATCAGTTGACTTTGAGTGAATCAAAAGGGAGATTATCTGGGTGAGTCTAATCTAATCACATGAACCCTTTAAAGGCAAAGAATTTTCTCCAGCTAGTAGCAGGGGGAGAAGTCAGAAGGTCAAAGCATGAGGGGGCCGCATGGAAAGCATGAGAAGGAATGTGGATGGCCTCTAGGAGCAAAGACTGGTCCTCAGATGACATCCAGCAAGGAAAAGGGAAAACTCAGTCCTACACAGGCAAGAAACTGAATTCTGCCAACAACCTGAATGATCTTGGAAGCCAAGTCCTCCCCAGTCAAGTCTCCAAATGAGAACACAGCCCAGCCAACACTGTGACTGCAACCTGCGAGACCCTGAGCAGAGAACCCAGTCAGATCCACATTGTCTTCTGACCTACAGAACTGAGATGACAAATGCATATTGTTGGAAGCCACTAAGTTTGTGGCAACTTGTCGTGTAGCATGGTTCCCACTCAATCCAATTTGGCAGCCACTAGCCACATGTGGCCACTGAGCATTTGAAGTGTGGCTGGCATGACTTGAGATGCTCTGTATGTAGAAAACACACCAGATTTTGGAGGCTCTGTATGAGAAATAGAATGTAAATATCTCACTAATAATTTTTATATTGATTATATGTTGAATTGATAAGGGCTTAAATGAAATATATTATTAAAATTAGTTTCACTTGTTTCTTTTCACTTCTTTAATGTGGCTTCCAAAAAACTTTAAACTAAGCCTAGGGATCACACTGCATTTCAGCTGGACTCACTTGAGTCCTGACAGCAACGTTATCTCACTCGATCCTCACAGCAACCCTGTGTTTCAGAGATGACAGAGACTCTGAAGAGTAAAGCAAATCGTTCAAAGTCCTATGGTGAGGGAGTGGCAGAGCAGGGGTGGGAACCCAAGGCCATCAGAGCCCATAGTCCAATCTCCACTGCTTAGTCGCCGATGAGCGACAAAAGTTTGCATTTCCAACCGAGGCTACTAAAAATGCCTTGAACCAAATAAACGGCTTCAGATGGGGACAAGACCACAGGCCAATCAACTTAGGGAAGTGTTCTGGGGTAGTGGAAGACCTTTCATTCCCCTGGAATTTCTGCTGCAGAAACTGGCTCGGATAAGCCCCGGAAACCGGGTCTTTTCTGAGTGAAAGGCAGTCATTAGGGGGATTCTGGCGTTCTTGCTCTCCTCCTCCATGATATCTGAGGACACGTTATAAGAAAAGAATGTCATGATCCATACAGTGTGCTTAATTTTTATGAATGTCTTCTATAAGCCCTAAGCATTTGAATTACTAATAAGGAAGTAAAATGTGCCAGTCATCTTTATGTAAGTTCTACCCAAGATCCTTCCAAACACCAGAAACAAAATTTCAGCAGCCTGCCTGTCAGGGGGATGTGCCGTGTCTTTGTTCCGCTGTGGACACAGTCTGGGGACACAAAGGACTTGGGCAGCCTGTGCTCCAGCCAGGTGCAGAAAAGAGAGCAGGACACCTGTCCACTAGCCCTGAAGGCCAGCCCCTTGAGGGACGGGACAGGGCCAGAAGTCATCCTCAACAACAGGGGAAACTGAGGGATAGTTGCAAATACTCTGGAAGTGGCCATCTAAGGATGTGGCTCTGTCCCTCATAATCACTTACTGTTCATCATTTTGCTCTAGCCACTAATCCACAACACTGTCATATTTTGCCCTCCCTTAGTGTCCCATTTTGGTTTACAGTCAACAGTACTCCCTCTTAGACAATATTAATCCTTTTATAATTCAGTCTTCATCGTGTTGAGGATGCTGGGTTCTAAATTCCTCCCTTAGAAAAGTTATTCTAATTATTGTGCCTATCATCAAGGATGCAGAGATGTGCCAAGCACACCACCTTCCAGAAGACCTCCTGGGATTGTTCTTGAAGGTGGAGGTCAGAGGAGACTGAAAGGTATCAGTGGGCGATCTCCAGGGTCATGTTTTGAAATCCATTCTCTACTTGGTTTTGACAGTAACATGTGACACTTTTTTTAGTTCTCAAAAAATCTTGCTCTAAAGCTGCTGACCTTGCTGACATGGACTGCAGCTCCAGCAAGGAACGAGGCTCCTTCCCTCACATCCCAGGATAAGCTGTGTGACCCGGGAGAATGTGCTTCCTTCTGAGTCACGTGAGCTGACAGGGGTGACTGTGGGTCGGGAAAAGACAGACTTTTGACAAATTTGGTAACTTTTCTCACGTTGGAAGTGAACCAAAATTCTTTGTTTATGGAAGTCATAGCTCTGGCATTCAGCTTTTGCATATTTTAATTTCTATCAATATTTTTTCCCCTCCAGCATCTTATACGGCTAACTTTGGGTACCTGTGCCTGAGTCCAACCTCTGCATAGAAATAGAAAAGAGCGTTTGAATCCCCAGACCCACTCCTCCCTTCTCCATTCCCCCAAACATTGCATCTTTCATGGATTTATGCTTTTTAAAAATTCATTGTCAGATTTGTACACGCGTGTACATTGCAGCATAATTGATAATAGCAAAAGGTGGAAACAACCCAAATGTCCATCGATGGACGAATGGGCCAACAAACTGTGGGCCCTCCATACACTGGAATATTATTCAACCTTAAAAAAGAATGAAATCCTGACTCATGGTACAACACAGATGAACCATGAGGACATTATGTTAAGTGAAAGAGACCAGACAAAGAAGGACAAATACTGCACAGTCCCACTCACATGAGGTATAAGCAAAAGGCAAATTCATGGGGACAGAAAGTAGAACAGAGGTTATGAGGGCTCGGCGAGGAGACTGTGGAATTAGTGTTCGACGAGGACAGAGTTTCAGTTTGGGAAGGTGAAAACGTTCTGTAGATGGAGGGTGGTGATGGTTGCATAATGGTGGGAATGTACTTTATGCCACTGAAGCGCACTTAAAAATGGTTAAAATGGTAAATTTTATGTTCTATGTATTTAACCACACTAAAATTATTGTAAACATTTTCAGCAACAGGAAAAACTAGCTGTACTCTTTAAATGGTAACAGTTGACCTTATGAACATGAAAACTTTCCAATTCTGAAATGTTGAGTCGGCAGCTAACCAAGGAATGTAGGATGGTGAAAAAGTGAAACTGCTATTTCCTTGAACTTATGAAGAAAAAAATAAATAAAATAGACCTATTTTCCCTTCTGTTGGAGTATTAAAGGTTAGCATTTTCTATTAAAATTTTTGAGGAGTTGCAAGAGAATATAAAGATAATTTCTATGTCATTCTGTAAATTGCTTGTTTTCATTTACTTCTTCCTTTGTCTCTCTGCTCTCTACTATTGATTTACTTTAGGGTAGCTCCCTACTAAAATTGGCTTTACTTTATACAAAGATAAAAGATACTTGTAGGAAATTTCCACAATGTAGAAAAGCCTAAGGGAAAAAGTAAAATTTCCCCAAAATTCAACCACCCAGTATAAATATCAACATTAGGTTAACATTTTTTCAAACCCCTTGCTATTCTAATGGATATATATAGGTAACTTAGCTAGATAGATTAGAAGGATGGATAGATAGATAGATAGATAGATAGATAGATAGATAGATAGATAGACAGGCAGATGTATATAATTGACCTAAAGTCACACAGAAAAGGCTCTGAAAACTGAACCATACGGTAGCCCACCGCCCATGTCCCAGACTGGCCACTGGGTGGTGTACATGTGGAGAGACAAGGTTATTACTAAACAGGCTTTGGAAACTAAACAAACTTTAGAACCACAGCACACAGAAGATGAGCCAGTACTTTGCAGTCTGAATTTAACCAGATTGATAACCTGCTAAAACAGAAAAAGAAAAATTCTTCAGAGGAAATTAGCAGAAACAAAAGCTTCATAACATAATATTCAAAATGTACAGGACACAATCCAAGATTACTTGACACACAAGGAATCAAGAAAATTTTGACAACTCTCAAACCCAAGATGACACAGATGTTGGAATTACCACAGCCTTTTAAAACAGCTATTAGAATCATGCTCCGTGAAGTAAGGGTGAATGCTCACAGCATTAAGGATGCTCAGATAGAAGTTCTCAGCAAAAAAATAGAAGCCATAAGGAATAATTGAATAGAACTTTTAAAACTAAAAAATTCAATAACAGAAACAAAAAATTCATAGCTCAATTGCAGAATAGATTAAATAAAGGAAATAATCAATGAGCTTTAGAATAGATCAATAGGAAGGATCTAATCTGAACACCAGAGAGAAAAAAGGATTTTTAAAATGCACAGAGCCTTCAGGGGACAATATCAAATGGTCTAACATCCATGTCAGTTAAGTCCCAGGAGGACAAGAGAAAGAAATTGGTGAAGAAAAAGTATTCAAATAAATAATAGTGGAAAACTGCCCAAATTTGGTGAAAGATACAAATTTACAGACTCAAGAAGTACAATAAGTCCTAAAGAAGATAAACCCAAAGAAATCCACACCCTGACTTATCATAATCATGCTGCTGAAAACCAAAGATAAAGCAAAAAATTACTGAAGCACCCAGAGAGAAGACATACATTATATATAAGAGAACAATGAGCTAAAATACTGGAGATTTCTCATCAGAAACATTGGATGCCAGAAGACAGTAGAACATTTTTTAAGTGCTGAAAGAACATAGTTATTAACCCATAATTCTATGTCCAGTAAAAATGCCCTTCAGAAATAAGAGTGAAATAAAGATATTCTCAAATGAAGCAAAAATAGAGTTTGCTGCCAATAAAACCTTCAATAAAAGAAACACCAAGAAAGTTATTAAGGTGACAGAAAATGGTGACAGAGGGAAACCTGGAACTCCAGGAATAAGGGAAGAGCAACAGAATGGTAAATATAATAAATCATCTTCTTAAAGTTCCTTCAACAACGAATGACTGTTGAAAGGAAAAAGTTTAACATTTTCTGACAGGGTTTTAGATGTATATAGATATAATACTTCTGACAAGTACAGCATACAGGAGGGGAAGTACAGGAATATCTATGATCATAAGTTTCCTACCTCTTAACTTGAAGGGTAAAATAGTAAGTAAATTAGCAGTTACTTAGGGTTCAGAGGGGCTAGGAGGAGAATGGGTATTGATTGTTAATGGGTACAGAATTCCTTTTGGGGGTACAAAACTGTTACAAACTAGAGTATGGGATGTCTTCACAACCAGTGAATATATTTAAAAAACACTGAATTTTATACTTTAAATGAACTTTATGGAGTACGAACTACTGCTCAATAAAA
This sequence comes from Phataginus tricuspis, assembly GCA_029783875.1. Lineage (NCBI taxonomy): Eukaryota > Metazoa > Chordata > Mammalia > Pholidota > Manidae > Phataginus > Phataginus tricuspis. Next base: position 2,909,720 of record JAQQAC010015468.1, read on the forward strand.
CTGTTTACCAAAGAAAGAAAGAAAGATAGATAGACTCTGTTAATATCTGACAAAATAGCTTCAGAGCAAAGAAAATTACCAAGGAGAAAGAGGAATGATACATGACAATAAAAGAATCAAGAAGCCACCAAGAATATAGAAGATTTGAAGAACACTAGCGACCAACTTGACCCAATTAACATTTATAGGGCACTCCAGCCAACCACAGATTATAGTTTCTTCTCAAGTATACATGGACTTTTCATCAAAATAGACCATATCATATCCTGAGTCACATTACAAACCTTAACAAGTTTAAAGTCATTGAAATCATACCAAGTATGTTCTCTGACCATAACAGAATGAAATACAAATTAATGGCAGAAAGATATTTAGAAAATCCCCCCAAATATTTGGGAATTAAACAACGTACGTCTAAATAATCCCTGGGTCAAAAAGTAAGTCACAAGGGAAATTATAAAATATTTTTAATAGAATGAAAATGAAAATACAACTCATCAAAATTTGTGGGATGCCAGGAAAGCAGTGCTTAGAGGGAAGTTTAGAGACAAATGCTTATATTAGAAAAGAAGATAGTTCCCAAATAAACAACCTAACCTTCCACCTTAAGAAACTAGAAAAAAAAAAAGAGCAAATTAAACCCAATGCAAGCAAAGGAAGGAAGTAACAAAGATAATAAAGACAGGTGCATGTATGAATTAAATTAAAATCAGAAAAGTAATAGATCAAATCAATAAAACCTAAAGCTGGTTCTTTGAAAAATATCAAGGAAATTGTTAAACCTCTACCCAGACTCCCCCTCAAAAAAAAGAAGACAAAAATTACCAAAATAAGGGATATCACACAGATCCCAGAGACATTAAAAGAAGAACAGAGCCATATTATAAGCAATTCTATGATAAATATGACAACTTGGATGAAATTGTCCAATTCTTTCAAGGACACAGAAGACCAAAACTCGCTCAAGAAGAAATAGATAACCTAAATAATCATCTATCTGTTAAAGAAAGTGAGTCTGTAGATTTTAAAAACCTCCTAAGAAAGAAACCCAAACCTGATGGTTTTACCAAACACTTAATAAAGAAATAATGCAAATTCTACTAAGTTTCTTCCAGAAAATAAAAGATGAGGGAACGTTCCTCAAGCCATCCTGTGCAGCCAGCATTACCTACTACCAAAACCAGAGAAAATCTACACCAGAAAGGAAAACCTACAGACCCACGCCCCTCATAAACACAGGTGCAGAAGTTCTCAACAAAGTACTAGCCAGTCACAGCCAGCAATAAGGGCAACACACCCTCACCCAGTGGAGTTTATCCCTGGAATGCTAGGTGGCATCAACATTAGAAAATCAACCAGTATAAATCACTGTATTCATAGACTCAAGAATAAAAACCACATTATTGTCTCAATGGCTACAGGAAATGCATTCAACTAAATCTAACATCCATTGCTAACACACCAAAAAAAAAAAAAAACCCTTAGCAAATTAGGGATATAAGGAAATCTCTGCAACCTGATAAACGACCTCTATCTACCAAACCCGCAGCGAACATTACACTCAATGTTGAAAAGAACAGGCTTTGCCCCTAAATTCAGGAATAAGGCAAATACACCCAGTCTCACCCTGCAGAGCGGAAAACTACATCTTCCCAAAAGCCTGTACACGAAACTCAACAGCAGCTTTGCTCATCATCGCTAAAACTCAGAAACAACTTCCATGTCCTTCAGTGGATAACTAGATAAAAGTGTGGTATGTTTGCTTCCACGCAATGGCGTGAAACAAACTATTGATTACCCACAACATGGACGGATCTCAGATACATTAAGTGAAGGAAGCCAGATACAAGAGATTACATTCTGTATGTGTCCACTTACATGTCCTTGACATGCGAAATGAGAGGGAGAGAGAAAAGGTCCGTGGCTGCCTCGGATTGGGGGTGGTGGGTGGGATCTCACCACAAACGGTGGCTCAGGGAACTTAGCTCAGGGAACTGTTCTCCCTCCTGATGTGGAGTGCTTACCCAACTCCATGTATTTGTCAAAACATAAAGACCTATATGCCAAAAAAAAAAATGAATTCTACTTCTTTTTTATAATGTAAAATGTTAATTTTTTGTAATGTAAAAAGTAAATTCTACTTTTATGTAAATTTTAAAATAAATGTTGTAGAAGCTAACAAAACACACACACATTTCCCATGTGTCATCTTATAGATAATTTTTAGAATAATTGTGTTCTTTTAAAAAAATGCTCATGGGTAATTTGCTTGGAACTGTATTAAATTATAGACAACTTATGGAGAATTGACATATTTTCAATAGTAAGTCTTTCTATCCAAGAAAGTCATCTTGTATGCCTTTTGATAGAATCTTTGATTTTTTTTCTTTTTTTTTTTTTTTACTTTGGGTTCTGTACATTTTTTGTGAAATTTTTCGTAAGTTTTTAATGCATTTTTGTTACTGTGAATGAAATTTCTTTTTCACCCATTACAATTTTTGAATTATCGTTATTGGTTTAAAAGGAAAATGTAGATTTCTGAATACCTGTTTTATAATCCGCCACCTCACTGACCTCCCCAACAGCTGCTAATGTCATTAATTAGTATGATGACTTATATACTTACATCACCCACAAATAGTGACTGCCCTTTTCCACCGTTCATATATCCGACTTCCCTTTTCTAATTACGATGACTAATGCTGTGAAAACAATATTAAGTAATTCCACTTTTATTTTCTAAACTCTTCCCACATACAGGACACAAAACAGCTGTTCAGCCTCTTGCTCTCAAGTGTCATTTTTCACAGAAAGATAAGGAGCAGGCCTGACTGCACTTACTGGTCTACATTTCTCACAACAGTTTCCCAGTAATTAAAAATTCATAACTCAGCAACACTGGAAATGTAAAAAGAAAGAAAGCAAATCACTCCCCATTGTGCCAGTCCAGCCAACTAGCTCTTGGGCTGTCTGCTCCCTTCCTGGGGCACCCTGTGCGGTTTCCTAAGCTCGCCACCTAGGAAATGTGGGCTCTGAGGCAGAGAGCACTTCCTGGGGGCCACACAGGTTCCTGACCCAGACGGTCACCTGGCGCACACCCACCTCACCATCAGAAATGGGGGTTGAAAGAATTGATACCAGGCAAAAATCAGCAACAAGCTCCTCTACGGATCGATACCGATGACGGAGGGAAGGGAGCGGCGTGTGGGACCTGGCCCCTGTGCCTTACCCGCCCCAGAAAGTGACCCCGCTGGCAGGCAAGGGAACAGCTGGTGTGGTTGGGAGCCTGGCGGCATGCAGAGACCCAGCCAGAGCATCAAGCCACCAGAAAGCCCGTTGTCATCAACTAGCCGGGAGACCTCGGACAAATCAGCTCCCCTTAGCAAAAGGAACAGGTCGACTTTAAAGACACTTCCCACTCTAATTTCACAAATCTGTTTCTTCGGGAAACTGAGCAGCTGACATGGGGGCTGGGCCATCAGAGTCACACCAAGGAGAAGCCGAAGCTGTTCCAGGTCCTTCTAGATCATGAAGTCATCCCCTCCCTGTGTTGGAAAGGACCACAGGAGTGACCTCACATAACTTCCCACCCTTTGCAGGAATCCCCTCTATAACACCCTTGATGGTTTCTTTGAATTATCCCAGATATAAGAAATTTGCTATCTCAAAAAGCAGTTTGTTTTTTAACAGTTTAACATTTAGAAAACTTTTATATTGAGACAAAATTAGTTCCAATTCAACATTCAAAAATGGAATGCACACGATTATCTTTTGGTTGACAGTGAATTCACCAGTATTAGGTGAATTGTAGTGACATTTAAAGAGAAATCCTTTGACATGGGGCATGTTATCAGTTGGCTTTAGGTAGACACAATCCATCCTGTAGAAATCTGCTCATAAGGGAGAAGCTCACAACCCCAGATTATGTCCAAAAAGTCCCCCTGAGGTTGTTTTCTAATTTTAAAAAACTCTTTAAGATGGTGAGGGAAAAAAATAATTGAAGTAAAAACGGTTGAGTTAAAAAAAAAAAAAAAAAGAGGGTGGGTAAACTCTCACACTAGTTCAAAAGGAAACAGACATCAGTCTGCACGGAGATTTTGTTGCCATTCTATTAAACAAAGCAGGGGCACAATGAGAAAGTATTAGTTTTAGATGGCTGCTACAGCAAATTACCAAAAACACAGTGGCTTAAAACAGCACGCAATTATCACCCCACGGTCTGGAGGCCAAGCCCAACACAGGTCCCACAGAGCTAAAATCAAAGGGCAGGCTGGGCTGGTTCCCTCTGGAGGCTCCAGGGAGGATCCGATCCCAGGCCCTTCCTGCTCCTGGAGGCGCCGGTGTTCCTCAGCTCGGGGCCCCCCACCCTCAGAGCCAGCTGTGCCCTCCGTCCACCCTGCTTCCACAGTCCAGCCCCCTGGACTCCCTCCCGCCCCCTTCCTCCCTTAGCAGGACCGTGTGACTTCCTGGGCCAACCTGGGCGACCCAGGATACTCTCTTGTCTCAAAGGCAGCTGATTGGCAGCCAACCTTAGCTCCCCTTCGCCAAGCCAGGCAGTGTATGCAGAGGGCTGGGGACTAAGTGGACATCTTCAAGGGCCATCGGTCTGTCTACCACAAGTATTATGCAATCGCTGATACCTGAGAACAAGATATAATCAGAGGAAGACAAGCAAGTGAGTACCCATCCTGTCTGATCTCCAAGGGCATCTGGGAGCTCTCAAGAATGCTGTCACTAGTTGGTTCTAACCTCTAAGCTCTTTGTCATCGCTGGTGGCTTTCCTTTGTGGGAGGGCTAGCCCCACCTCTCTTAGCTTATCAGTCTGATAAAGGATTTGGTGAAGAGTTTCTATTTAGGAATGAAAGGGGGAAGCCAATTTGAAAAAGGAAAAATCGAAAGGAATCAAGAAAGAGGGAGTGTGAAAATGCACTTGAGGAAGAGCAGAGAAAGGTGGGGAGCAGTGGGGAGCAGTGGGGAGAGCGCATGGGGGAAAGGAAGGCAAAAGACCCGTGCTGAGTGCCGGGCCCCAAGCCCCAGGGGCCATCGCTACTGGGAAGGGCATTAGCCGGGTCAGTCCCCCAGTGCACACGCCCCTTTCCAGGGTGTATCAGACTGAACTCATGTCCAAAACTGAGAAAACTGTCACTTAAAAATTGTAAGCAGCTTTGGTTTAGAAATGTGGTGTAGTTAAAACTCATCAGATAAGAGCACTAAACCTCAGAGAGCAAACATTGGGAAGAAGAAAGGGACAGAGCCCCGTTTCGTCTCAAGGGGGTCTGACTCAGCCCTGTGTCCTTCCCATGGTCTAAATGGCAGATCTCAAAGGCTGGTTCAGGTACAATGCCAATCGGAGGTAGTCTTCATAATTTGGAGATTAAATATCCTTTCTTTTTTGAATAATGGCCTACTATACGGTGACTGGCTTTTTAATGACTCATTACAAAGTTCAAGTATCCATTCCCTGAAACATACAGTATTTTTTTTTCCTACTGGTCTTGGAAACACAAAGAGTAAGAAGTGCTAGGCAACACCACCCACAATAAAAAAGCAAGACATGGAAGCAGAAAATGAGACGATCGATATGTCTATGCATTTGATAAAGACCAAATGGACATGAAAACATGGTTTTATGGTCACAAGAATGTGTGTGCCTTTTTATCGCTTTCCTCCTTACACATAGCATGGTGTGCATCCCCTCATGCAAGATGGAAATGTGGGAATGAACAAGTCGTGCAACGTGAGATTATCCACATCTGATGAACATCTATATGCCGGGAACAGAAATTCACTGGGGTACACTAATTCCAGACATTTTAATAACCAAAGAAAATTTAAGATATTCCTGGGAATGGACAGTGACAGGGAGACCTGTATTTGAAACCAGAAGCTGTCTTCCCACATTTGAGTCAGAGGTTTTCATTGAGCTGGGAGCTGTATAAGAAAGAAATGCAAAAATAGCTGCAAGGCAATATATTTCAGATTGTTAGCCATTATTCTCAAAAGTTACTAGGCCATTTTGACTATTTGTTTCCGTAAGTTACAATATTTAAATTGGACCCAGCTATTAATGCTTTCGGCTAAAGCACACTACGATTGTGCAACGTTAGACCATAGTCTCCCAGGTGAACACATCAGCTGACAGAGCATGAAAGTGTTTTCATGAGAGGCACTGTGCTTTAATATTACTTTTTCTAGTAAAATCAGAACAGAATAGCATCTAGAAACAGATCCACATAGACATGGCCAATTGATTTCTGCAAAGGTGCCAATACAATTCAATGAGGAGAGAAGAATCTTTTCAACTAATGGTACTAGAACAACTGGCCGTCCATATAGGAAAAAAGAGAACCATGACTCTTTTGTCAGACACAAAAATAAACTCAGAATAGGTCTAAGACATAAGTATATGAGATAAAACTATAAAGTTTCTAGAAAACATAGAAAATCTAAGTGACGTCGGTTTAGGCATAAATTTCTTAAATAGGACACAAAAGAGCATAAACTATAAAAGAACTGTTTAATAAATTGGACTTCATCAAAATTTTTTTAACTTTGTTCTTAAAATGACCCTGTTAAGAAAATGAAAAGGCAAGCCACCAAAAACTATTTGTAAAACATGTATCTGACAAAGGACTCATATCCAGAATATATAAAGGATCCTTGTAATTCAACAATAAGAAAACAATCCCGTTTTTAAAAATGGTCAAATGATCTGAACAGACTTTCATCAGAGAAGACACAGAGATGGCAAATAAACAAGTGAAAACATCATTAGTTGGTAGGGAAACACAAATGAGAGCTACAAAGCTACATGGTTCAGTTCCATTGGAGGAACTGGAACTTCATGATCGCCAGTGGGAACACAAACCGGTGCAACCACTTTGGAAAACAGTCTGGCAGTTCCTTAAAAAATTAAACATACACTTAATATGACCCAGCAATTCCACTCAGATGTATTTACCACAAAAGCAGGGACATATGTCCACATTCACACCTGCAAATGAATGTTTACAGCAGCTTTATTCAGAGTCTCAAAAACTGGAACCAACTCCCAGGTGAACAGACAAGCACCTTGTGGTGTCTGCACAGCATGGGCAGGCCTCAGCGGGAGAGGGACAAACTGCTGATGCACACACAGAGGCACTAAGCTTAAGGGGCAGACGTAAAGCCTGCCCGCTGTGACAAGGCGTGTGTATACAGTTACAAAAAGGCCACACCACAGTGATAGAAAGCAGATGCGTGTTGCCAGGGAGCTGGGGGACGGGGGACACTAAATAGAGGGACATGAGAGAACTCACGTAGCAGAAACGTTTTGTCACAGTCGCAGGGGGTGCATGCTGTACCATTTGTCGAAACCCATGGACGTGCACTCAAAGCAGTGGACTTGACTGTCCATAAATGATTCACTGGCAGCTTCCCCCGGAAAAGCATGCAGAGTCCCTAACAAAGGGCGAGTCCATACACCGGCGTCACCAGGAGACAGCCAGGGGAAGTAAGCCTTCAGTTTCATTTTGCCAGAGGATTCCTCTAAATTTAGGTGAGTGAAAGCAAAACATTGGGTAGAATTTTCAGAGTTTTCCTGATGCCTCCCCTCCCCCCGCAAGCGTGGCAGCTCTCCCAGCAGGTGGCCTGAGTCTCTCGGTTTTCCTTCTGAGAAGAGGGGCTGGAGTGCATACTCACAAGGGGTTGGTTCTCAGCTGCCCTATCCACATGGACTTTCCAAGCTGAGTTCCCCAGTGGACAGCCTGGACCTGGACCCTCAGTCATCTGTGTAGGCTCATCCTTCATTTTCTGGTGACCCCTAGCTAAAATTGACAACCAGCCTAGTCTGGAAGAGAGAGGGGTCCTCCACGGACCATCACGGGATGACACATGTGGAAGGGGGAAGAGGGCACACTGCCAGGGGCCCAGCTCAGGGCTCTGCTTCTGGGAAGTTCTCGCCTGTGAACAGAGCTGGTAAACTCTGGCCTTGGGCCAAACACCCTCCCCCGTGGCCCATCCCCGCCAGGTGCTGTCCCTGTGACCCCGCCCACCAGGAGGCTTCTGTGGCCACCACTCCACTACTACAGCCCCCCTGGAGATGGTCAGGGCCTCCTGCTCCTCCCCACAGATGCCCACACCCCCCGAGACCTGACCCTGGTCCTGGGCGGCCCAGGCCACACGCCCCCCTCCCTGAGGGCTCCTGCCCAGTTTCTCCTCCTCACTCTGTAGCGGCTCGGTCCTCTGGTTCCACCTAGGAAAGCCTAAGTGGGACGGGGCAGAGAGGCCTGCCCAGTTTCTCTGTGCTCCACCTGCACTAGATCCCATCAGCGCTAGAAAATAGCCTGTATGGGACTGAAGCCTCGAAGGCCGGTTCATGGCCAGCAAGATGCCGTCATCAGTGGTGAAGGACAGGATATTGCATGCACTCAGCAAGGCCAGGCTGGGGTGAGTGGTCACCAGGGCGCCCTCGCCAGTAGAGACCCTCCTCATCCAGCACAAGGCACTATGTCACCATCAGAGGGCCACCCACAGGGAGGCGGCATGGGAGGTGCAGCCCCTCAAGGGGCCGAGGACGGACGCTCTCCTGTCCTGCTCAGGTGAGGGGAAACCAGAGAGGGGGCTTCCTATGGAAAAGATCAAAATCGGAGCCCAGAGCCCGAACATGACTTCTCCACTTTCACAGTTCATCCAAAGGCCACCTCACACACAAGGAAAAAGTGAGCTTTCCCATTGGAGCAGTTCCCAGTCAAATGAAGCTTTTCCTCGGAGCTAGGCCCAGACAGCCGCATCCTTTTCCTCCAGCCGCGGCTGGTCCCCCACATCAAGTCAAGGCTTCTGTTGATATCTGGGACAGATCCCTCTCTGTGTGGGGCATCCTGTCCACAGGAGCGTGGTGGGCAGTGTCCGCGGCCTCTGCCCCGGATGACAAACCGTTCATCCCCAATGGTAACCAATAAAAATGTCTCCAGACATCAGGCAGTGTCCCCTGGGGGAATCGTCCCAGGTAGAACCGCTAACTTGCATACCTTCCTTTAGCTCTCTTCCACTCCACCCACCCACCTTCAGACCTGCCCCCAAACCGCAGTCACCTCCTTGGCTCCCTCCACCAGGGATCCAGCGTGAGAGCCCTCCCATGTGAGACACCCCAGAACAGGGTCCCCGGAGAGGGTGGAGGCTCCTAAAAAGGCCAAGTGCCGTTGGCCCTGGGTGAATGCCAGCCAAGCAGGGAGCAGCCTAGACCTGCCTACAAGGTGTCACCCAATGTTCCTCAGGACCAGCTGGGGACCTTCCAGCTTGAGGACACCCACCCTTCACCTGCCAATGCCCAGGCCCGCCAGAAGGTCTAAGGGACAAAAATTCCTAGGAAGGGCTTTTCCCACCCATCTCTAAGTGTCAGAGTAGCAGGATTCACAAGAACCTGATATAAAAGGAAACTTGAGTTATTGGGCACCACTTCCCATCAGCAGGAAACTGGGGGAGTCCCTGGGGCTGCCTGAGTCAGAGATGTGGCTCCCCCAAAACATCGAGAGTAATACCTGTCAGGAGCACCTGCCATACAGACAGAAACTTAGTCTTTAACCCTCTTGGCCCCTGGTTTTTCCCACGGCCTGTCTCTGGGGTAAAGACAAACTGGGCGTGGTCATACTTCCTGGCTCTGAATGGGACGTAATGCCTGAGCTTGTTAAATATCACCTATTGCTGTGTTCCTGCCTCAGGTGATCCATGACAACCAGAATGTAAGTTTCTCCATGATTCACACTTCCACGGGCCCCATCTCTTGGGCACATGGCAGACATTCATGTCATAAACATGAATGTGGTGATGACGGGACGACTTGGCCTTCAAGGTGGAAATGGTGGGCTGTAAGTTCTCTTTGCAGACAATAGTCCCTAGCTGGGGGTCGGGTTTGGGACAAATAGCCTCAGGGCACTCAAGGCTCATGCCCATTCCTTGTCTGCCCCTCCCCTCCTGCCACATGTTGCATGACATCAGATTAAAATCAATCACTTGAAGGAAAGTACATTTCATTTACCTGGGTTCTGGTGAGAATGTTCTGGATGTTCTGGAGGTATTTAAGTTCCTCCACTCCCACCTCTGACTTGCCCATCTCAATGCACAGTGGGAGGTTCCACCCATCCTACAGACAACGAAGGGGAAGCACAGTGTCTCTAGGCAAACACCAAGCCTGGTGAAACACCACTCTGCCTTCTCCATGCTCAGCTCCCTGCACAGCGGCTGACGTGGCCAGAGGAGAACATGCAACCGTGCGGGCCAGCCTCCCTCCTCATCAGGCCCTTGACCCTCCTCAAGGCCCCACTGTCCACTGGCTGTGCCCACTTCTCTATCCTTGCCTCTCCTGGACCACTCTCTCATACATGCTCTCTCCTCAAGCCTCCAGCACCCCTCTGATGTTGTCCCTGTTTCACTGAGAAAATAAAAGTAATCAGAAGAGAAGGTGCATAGCCTCTTAGCCAGGAGTCAAGGTTTGCCTGCAGTCAGGGTCTTCACAGAGGGTTTACTTCCCCAGCACCCAGTTCACCAGGCCTAGCACTGCCCACAGCATGATGTCATGTGAGGAGGCCACAGCGCTTACCTAAGTGTGTCACCCCGAGACTAGCTGGAAAGCCCCTGGGGTTAGAATATGGGGTTGGTGATTTTTCCTCTTTAATTGGAGAAATGCATAGCTTATAACTGCATAGAAATGAATAAAAGGAGAGAAATTTCCAATTTGAGGATAATTCAACCAACATTCCTTTATAGGTCCCAGGAATAGAGGCATGAACAAGAAGATAGTTTCCAAAACAGTGGAAAGATTGATGTGAAATGCATACCTACAGGATCACAAATCATGGGGATCCTGCGAAGGAAAGAAGCAAGGAGAGGATGGGGAAAGGGAGAGAGAGAAAATGTGGGAGGGAAGGAGAGAGAAAGAGAGAGAGAGAGAATAAGCCTGTCATTAGATTAGGGAGACGTCTGGAAAATGCGTGATAGCCAGAAAGTCCCATGGGATGTTACAGCAGCATGCTGTCTCAGAAAACAAACTCAGGAGTCTTGGGTTCAAGTTCTACCTCTGCCAGGAATTGGCCACATCATCAAAGCACATTGCTAGATTGATGACTCAGCTTCCTGTGCCCGCCCTCCTTGGTCACATGGCTTTGCTGCTCTTTCCATCAAGAAGTGGCATCTTATTTCCCCACTCCTTCTGGAAGGCCTTGTGACTGATAGAATGGAGCAGAAGTGACTTGTGACTTCCAAGGAGAGGCAGTTCTACACTCTTGGAACACACTTGCTGTCATTTGAAGATGCCCAGGATGAAAGGCTTCTCAGCTGGCTGCTGCCACACAAGGGAGCCCAGGAGAGACCAGCTGATGAATCCCAGTCCACCCACAGAATCGTGAGGAATAGTAAGTCATCCCTGTTTTAAGCCTCTGAGTCTGGGGATGGTTTGTTATGCAGCAATGCTGACTGCTGCATCACTCTAGTCTATTTATTTCTCTTCAGTGCATCTGTTTCATAATCTACAACATGAGTTTGAATAGGCCACTAAGACTCTGAAGGTGCATTGATAAACAAAGCAGTGGGAAGATGCTCTCAAAGAGAGGGGGCGGCACCTCCTCCAGTGTGGCTACAGTTGGTGCCAATCCAGAGATGCTGATGAGGAGGGCCCTGAGTCCACTCCAGCTGCACCCTCAGAAGCATGGGGTTCAGTACCAGAGACAGGTAAGCCCTGCCATTGACAGTGTAGTCCTAAGACCTGTGTTCATGTCCCACCTCCACCATACCAGCTGTGTGCCCTTACTCAAAAGTCCCTTTGATCACCCTGAGCCTGCATTCTCCTTTGCAAACCACAGTAGAAACAACCACCTCAAAGAGCTGTTGCAAAGATTAAATAGGACATGTGTCTAGCAGGCATTGGAAATGTCAGTTACAATATGGATACTCCAACACAGAGGTGCATGCAGTGACACCTTCAACAGCAGGGAGAAAGAGCCCTCATGGAAAGCAGAGGATGAGAAGTCAGCTGATTTTGATCATGCCTACAACTTAAATGATTAGTACTTTCAAGTGCAGGGGCTTGATGCAAACTCTGTACAGTTCACAGAGGCAAGATAGATGGGGACATTGGAGGGTAACCCTCCCTTGTTCTACACGGATGAGTGCAAACATTTTAAGTCACCATGTTGGCTGCACATTCCCCAGGCCATAAACCAAGGAACTCTGGGCTCCCCATCTGAGCAAAGGGTACTCTCGAGAGCAGCAGGACTGGGTCACTGTTACCTCCCAGGGTTTGGGTCATTCTATTTTTTCCTACTCCTTCTCTAAACTCTTAACTTCCCCATTGTACAATCTCCCTGATTGACCTCTGACTTCAGGCTCATTTCCAGAAGTGTTTAGGCTCTCCATTCTGAAAGTCTCTTTCTCTCAAGTAAATATTTAATTACCCCTTTGATTCTTACCTTTTCTGTCTCTTTAGTGGGGTCACCCAGAAGCTATAAGTGCTTCCTCATAGCACTTAACTACCAAATAATAGCTGCCACTGAGGGCATGAGGGCTCCATCTTTCCATCTCAATGTATGCAGGTTGTGAAATCCAGGGCGTAGAGGGATGTTCAGAAAATAGCTTCTTTAACAGGGTTTCCTTCCTGTGGCCAATTTCATGTAGACATGTCACAATTGCAGGGGGAAAAAAATGAGAGGTTAAAAAAATACACTGGATTTGCTGAAAAAGTTATTTCTTGTAAAAGCTTCCCCCGTCCATTAGGGAGGACAGGAACAAGCAGGTTCCCCTCGGTTTCCTGAATCTGTGAAGGTAAAGAAAACCCGCAGCAAGGGTTCTGTGCCCAAGCCAGCCACCCTCTGCCATCCTGGGAATGAAGATAACATGGAGAGTCGATCAGATCACACCCCAGTATTCACCACTGGCTAGGTTCATGGCCTGTCCATCAGACTCTGTTTAATACTTCTCATGACGGCAGAAAAATGGAATGGAATGGGGTCCCTGCTGGACCATGCTGGCATTTGGGCGGATCTTCCGTTTGTATTCAACCACCCCATGCCTGAAGACAGCCCTTGCAGCCTTCCTGTGCAGGCCGATAGCGGGGAACCTCTCATCACCATCTGAAATGTCTTTGTTTCACAATTCACTCTTGAGTGGTAGTTCAGCTGGGTTTAGATTCCAGCCTGACAGTTATTTTTGCTCATCCCTTTGAAAATATTATTCTATTATGTTCTGCTTTAATAAGTATGCTGGATAGCTAGGCATCTGCGTGAGGCATTAAAAAATTGAGATTGGACCCCTACCTCACATCATCTACAGATACACATATTTTATTGCACTTTGCAGGCATTGCATTCTTTACACATTGAAGGTTTGTGGCAACCCTGGGTCGAGCATGTCTATCAGTGGCATTTTCTAACAGTGTTTACTCATTTCATGTCTCTGGGTCACATTTTGGCAATTCTTGCAATTTTCAGACTTTTTCAATATTATATTGGCTGTGGTTATCTGTGATCAGTGACTGTGACTTGCTGAAAGCTCAGATGATGGTTAGCATTAAAGTATTTAAGCAATAAAGTATTTTTTAATCAAGGTATGTGCTTTTTCTTACTATGCTGATGGTCAGTGATTGCAGTGGGGTGAGGGGTGACTTGATAATATGGGTGAATGTTGAGACCACAATGTTGCTCATGTGAAACTTTCATAAGATTGTTATGTCAATTACAAAAAAATACCTTAATTAAAAAAAGATACCTTAATTTAAAAAAATATGTGCTTTTATTAGACATAATGCTATTGCACACTTAATAGACTACAGTGTAGTGTAAACATAATTTTATATGCAATGGGAAACCAAAAAATTCATCTGACTCACTTCATTGCAATATTCCCCTTATTGCAGCAGTCTGCACGCTCCTGGGTAGGGCTCCTTCTACTCAGCCCAGCACTGCGATTCTTCCATGCTGATGAGTAGTGGCGCTCTGTTCCTCTCTATCACTGAGTAACTTTCCACTGTACAAAACACCAGAGTGTATTTACCCATCCTCGCATTGCTGGGTGCCTGGACTTTTTCCAGCTTTTGACTATTATGAATGAAGCTAGTCTGTCCATTCTCATGCACACTGGCACACCTTTAAGAGCAAGAAGGATCACTGTTAAAAGTCAGGCTACTACCACCAGGTAAACGAGGAATGTCCCATGCCCCAGCATGTCTGGTCACACAGAGAGCACATCCACAGGGCCTGATTCCCACCCCTCCCGGCAGGAGCCCGCCCATGCCCACCTCCTGCAACACCGATGCCCCTTCCTGTCCTGCTCCTCCGCATCCAGGCCGAACACCCAGTCTTTCTGCTACCTGGCCTCCCTCGAAGCCGTGGAGTCAGGCAGCTTTTCTGCACTAGGAATGTAATGTAAGCCCCCAACTGATATTTGCTGAAGGTCTTTCTTTTTCTCTTCATACTTGAGAGTTCTCTGGAATATCACGTCCCTGGGCTCCCTTTGGCTGTCTATAAAGTGGCCACATCTTCTTTTTGCACAAGAACCACTGTGGCTTTCACAGTTCAAATGCACCTTAGAGATCTTAGTGCCCAACTCGGTATGACTGGCTGACTGCTGAGTCTGAAGGCAGTCGCCCTGTCATTTTCCTCAGAGAAACTACACTGTTCCCCCTGCAACCATCACCGGGAGGCAGGTCTGCTCGGGACATCTAGAGCAGATCTGGACGCACAAGACCTTTCAAATCACCTGTGATGGAATCCTCAGTGCAAAGTGAGACTCTTGAAGTCCCACCAGCTGCCGCCCAGATGGAGCCTGCAGGGACCAGGCAGTCTGACCGGAATGAGTCAAGGTTTCTGCTTCAGCAGATAAAGCAGGCCCTGTCCTTCTAGAAGTCATCCTGAACCAGCTTCTCATCTCCCCAAGCCTCGGGTTTGGGGTCGTGTTGAATGTGTCCTGCTTCACAGATGCATCCAAAACTCGGTGAGGGCATGATTTACAGCTGATTGTTCATGTGATCCTGATAGCGTGTGACCCCACGTGTCTTGCTCATAGACGCATTTCCATGAACGTTTGTGGAGCAGGAGGGCGGGAGGTGGCCTGGAGGAGAACTGCTAAGGACCGAGGACTTCTTCACAGGCACTCCTTGTCTGGTTCTGTGTGAATGTCAGGGCTCTGAGATGATGCAAATATTTTCCTTGATCACAGGTCAGAGGTCAAGGCCTTAAAAAGAAAAAAGGGCCCTGGAGCTGCAGAGGAAATTGAGACACAGACAAATTGGCTGAAGGAACAAGGTCAGCATTGATGACCTGGGTACATGAGACCTCTTTCAGGTTGAGAGGTGGGGTCCTGTGCTACACATGTCTGAAGAACGTGTGAGGACTTGGCCAGGCCAGAAGAGGAAATCCACGCCTCCTCATAAATGAGCAAAATGTGAGTGAGGTCTCCGCCAGGCCAGTGTGACACCCTTGACTCAGTAGTTGTTGACCACTGACCGTGGGCTTTCTTAACTAACAAAGAGTATTGAGGGACGTGCAGGATTCATTTCTGGGGTAAACGTTTTTCAGTGAAATGAGACCTCCCCCAGAGTTCCTGCATCTGAAATTCCGACATGGGCACTTTTGGAAGCCATGCCAGACAGTGAACTCTGAACCTTCCAGAGCTGTACACAAGCTCGCTACAAATCCGTGAATCAATCTCTCCTGTACCACATGTGCACCTGTTTTTGAAGGTCAGCTACATCTGACCTTCAAAAGCCCACAAACATAAACAGTGTGAGATAAGATGCAGCCCGCAGATACCCAACCTGAAGGGAAGCAGGACTGAGAGCCTCAGAGAGGGAAGGGGTCGCGCCATTTAAATAGAGCGCATTGGTCACTCAGTTCCAGCCCAGGCTCCTTCCAACAGCTACCTTTTGCTATATTATTAGAGCAAAAGTGCTCTTGGCCCAGCACATACAGGAAACGAGCACAGCCGTGGGGTCCCAGTGCTGACCCTCAGGAGCAGACAAGCAGGGACCTGGAAGAGAGGGCATGTCAGGACCATGCTTGGACAGCCACCTGGGGACATCTTCCTGCACAACTGTCAGGGGCTGCAAATAATGAATAGACATGTCCACCACCTAAAAAACCAAAGAGACTGAAACACAACATAGAAATCAACTGATCTATAAAAGATCTGGAATTACGTGTTCCTATTTTTAAGAGCCCAGAGTTGCCACACAAACGCCAATGATGGAATCAACCCTGACCCTGGGAGCTGGTGAGCCGAGGCCGAGTGGGTGTGGAGGTGCAGGAAGCAAGCGCCGGGAGGGCTGGCGGCACGTGCACATCTCTGCTACAAGGACTTGGGGGCCAGGAAGTAAGCATGGGGAGCATAACAGAAGAGGCTCCAAATGTCAAAACTCTGAGGCCAAAGGGAGCAGTGGAAGGACTGGGCAGGAGCATGTGCAGAAGCGAGCCAAGGCCCAGGCTCGAGACCTCGGTCCCCAGAAAAGCCTGCCTCCGAGGCCGGCCCTCAGCTGGCATCAGGCACGTGGATGCGGGGGGGGGGGGTCTCACCACTGCCAGGCCTACTGAGTGGCTCTGTGCCCCATCTGTGCAGACCTGGCCCATGTGGAATACCTGCTCCCCCTGGGAGCCCAGGATTTTGCTGCATGCCAGGCAGAGGGTGCTCACTGACCTGGCCCCAGTAAAACCCTGGGCGCTGAATCCCTAAGGGGATTCTTGGGTGGACACTTCACATGCGCTGCCGTAGCTCTCTGCTGGGGAGTCAGGTGGGTCTGTGTGACTCCCCTGGGAGAGGGCTCTGCAACCTGGTCCCTGGCTCCCCGGCCTGCGCCCCGAGCACCTCTTCTCCTCACAGAGGCAAACCAGGCCTGGAACGCTGGTTGGCTTCATGCTTTACCCACAGACCACACCCCTGGGAGGTGGAGGAGGGATTCCAGGTGAAGATGGGGAAGAAGGGAACAGTATTCTTAAAAATTCAGCCACACGTAAGCCAATGAGCGGTCACTTACCAATGAATGACAACCATGAGATATCGCAGAAGTGGGTACAGCCAGATAAGTAATAAGACATGTTATGCATTTTGACGGGACTTCCAAAATTAATGGGTTCCAAGTATTAGTTATGTTAATTACAAAAAATAAAAAACAAGACTCAGTTTCCCTCTTGTTGTGGGTTGGACTGTGCCTCCTGAAAAGATATATTGAAGTCCCAATATATGTGACCTTGTTTGAAAATAGGGTCTTTGCAGATACAATCACACTAAGATCTGGTCAGACTCAATTAGGGTGGACCCCAAGTGCAATCACTGATGCCCTAAGAAAAGGGAAATCTGGACACAGACACAGGGAGAGGCCATGTGATGATGGAGACGGAGACCGGAGAGACGTGCCTAGCAGCCAAGGACCGCCAGGGGCTCTGGGAGCACAGGAAGATAAGGGAGAGGCTGAAAGGATCCCCCCCTGGAGCGTCCAGAGGGTGCAGGGCCCTGCCCTTTCTGACCTCTGCTCCCAGAACACTGAGGGGGTCCAAAAGATGCATTTCTGCTGTCTTAAGCCCCCCCCGCTTGTGGTTACAGCCACCCCCAAAGGTCATGCCCACCCTGGCTTCGCAGAGTGTCCGTGGAAGGTGTCCTGCATCACGTGATGTAAGAGCAAACATTCCGTCTGCACTGGAGGTATTTCATGGAGACGCATGCAAAACTTTTTCACTCTGTGTAGACCTCAGTAAACTGAATGGCACCAGTCACGGCTTTACAGTCAGTCATACAAGTGCCCGGTCTGTCCATCAGCCACTCCAGTCTGGAGAAGCAGAACGTCCACACCAACCTCGCAGACAGGCTCACTCAGTCAAGTCCGAATGAGTGGTGAAACCGAGTCCCTGACAGGTGGGTTTGTTCTCAGTCCCCGGAGGCCAGGGGAAGAGGGAAGCCATAAATACCCCAGCTTGCTGCCGTGGGGAGGCATTGACCACACCGTGGTAAGCTTTGAAAGAGGCTGTTCATGTGTGGGGGAAATATTTTAAATTCTATGTGTTAAAGTTGAAACAAAAAAGTCTTTACCCGCAAAGCATTTATCCAGGGTGAGTAAAAGTTCAAAGACAGACTTTGGAATCTTAATACCACAAAGTGGATTTTAACTCACATCCACACCCCAAAGTACTGAAAGCACAGGGCAGGGCCTGCAGCCTGGGGTGGACCGCAGACGTGGATGAGAGAGACGGGGAGATAGATGAGTCCCTACCTGGTGAGTGACTGATGCCAAAGAAGTCACAATGTAAGATGTATGTCACGTGGCCCAAGCTCCTCTGAGACACATCTAGTGGCTCTTCCCAGGGGACCTCAGGGTCTCCAGCCCCTCATCTGAAGGCTTAGGATTTTGTACCTTACACAGTGAAGTCACTCTCCCAAAGTTACATGAAGGAAAACTGGAGGGACAGTTCTGGGCTCCTGGCTTCCTGTCTCCTCTTATGCTCCATGCTCCCATGGCCCAGTGGCCCTGTGGTCCCCACAAAACCACTTTGTGCATCTCCATACATGGCCCAGTTCAAAGGTGATGGTCCCAGGACACCCCGCTAGCAAGTGGCCCTCCAAGTGCTGGCACTCACCAGACTGGCCCATGTCTGCGTCTCCATCCAGGTTGGGACAGGCACTGGCACGCAGAACCCACTCACAGCTGCAGCACCAGCCGCAGGAGAGGGACCACAGCCCTGTGGCCAGGCTTCCAGCTGGCTTGGCCGGCAGCAGCCCTGGGAACGGAGGGCCGATGGGGAACTGAAAAACATCAGGCTGACCCCGCTTGGGGAGCCCATCACACAGGGACTTGGCCTGAGACAAGGGCAAAACCACATCATGTTTATGTTTTGTCTGTGGGTCCTCTCTGGATGGCCATCTGCCTGTCCCAGGCTCTGCACAGAGCCTGGCCAGCAGCAGACAGGGGCATCTTTCCCAGCCGAGTGGCTGAAGCTGGGGTTTGCCAGCACAGAGACAGAGACTGAGCCCACCAAGGGGCCACCCAGGGGAGGGCAGAGGGGCAGAGGGGTGCCGGGCCTTCCTGGGAACCACCCACAGGAACCAGCCCATGATCTCACACCTCCGAACACCCTGAGCCTCACACGGGTGCCCTGCATTTCCCCTCTGGAGACCCCAGTTCCCCACTGGCCCTGCCCTTCGTGGGCCCCCAGCCCTGGACGTGTTTGCTGCCCAATATTTCTCTCCTCTCTCCTGTGACTTTGGTCAACACTCACCCCTCACTCATGATCGAGGGGCCCTCTTCTGCCTCGTTCTCCGTGGTACACTTAACACCTGGCCAATGGCTCTCTGGTGTTCAGGACGTGTCTGGACGCACCCTTGCTGTGATCTTCCTGCTGCGAGAGGACCGGGTGGGAGCGGGTCCTCTGGACGGAGAGCAGAGTCCAAAAGGCAGTACCTGAGCTCTGGGGCAGCCGGTGCTGTCCCCCTGCCTCCGCACCTGGCACTGGCTTGGATTCATTTCCACCTCTGTTCTCTAGGGAGTCCCCCCAGTTCCCTGCGTGGGAAGCCACACGTGGACACAGCTCAGCGGCCTGAGTGCCAAGGGGCAGGAGGAGGACCCTGGAGGCAGCGTCCAGCCTGTGATCTGCTCACCGCCACCCGGGTGGTCACCCTAAGGCCCTCTGAGACTGAGCTGTGGAACAGGGGACCTGCGGCCTCCCCTCCGGGGAGGGCAAAGAGCTGAGCCCAGGTCCCCTGAGTCCCTGAGCGATACGGTTTCCGGTCCTGACTGACAGAACCAGGCCGGCCATTTCCTCACTGAGCCCGCGGACCTGCTGCGGAGCCTCCCAGCCGGCCCGCCCCGGACCGGCCCGGAGAGCGTGTGCGGGCGGACGCGCGCCTGCGCCGGCTCCAGGGCATCCCCGGCCGCTGAAGCGCCTAACGGCAACGTGCCTTCTTATCATCGGCCTCTTTCTCTGAAACATGGAATTTTTTTAATTCCCTCATTTGAAATGTTACTTCATGATGAATTCTCAGAACAACATGCCTAGTTTTCAAAGGAGTCTGGACTCCAGAGTTGAACACAGATTCATTTTTTTACTTTTTCATCATTTCATTCTAAGAGTTTGGCTAGAACGCCACTAATCTCAGAGGCCGGGGACTTGTTTTGGGAATAGCTCTTAAGGCAGGGCCTCCAATACTGACAGCCAGCAGCCTCTCAGCCTGCTTTTAAACAAACTTTAAAGTTGAGAGCTTTACGGGCATTTGATTCCATTTCCCCAGCGACCCCAATGGGGTGGTTATGACCCCAGGCAACAGAGGAGCCAGCTGAGCCTCGGGCCAGGGCCTTCCGGCCGGCCTGGCACTGCCCCCAGGGAACCACGCTGCCGCCGCCAGCCCTTCCTGCCACCAACCGGCCCCTGGCACCGCCAACAAAGCCCGGCTTTGACGGTCAAGCGTTGCTCGGCGCTCACCCTCAGCTCTGTCACCCTGACTGTGGTGTCCTGTGGTCTGTGTGTCCTGCGTGCCAGGGTTTTCTGCTTCAGGAGACATCTTTGAAGCCTCCTAAGGATGCATTGCTTATGGCTTCCCTGGGGTGGGGGCACTATGCCCTCCTGCGCAAGGATGGGGACGGGCCCTGCAGCCCAGCCCAGCTGAGGATCCTGGACCAGCAGAGACGGGGGTGGGGTGGGGGCCTGTCTTTCTGGCTGCGAGTTCAGTGATGCCATGTTGCCTGGAATCAGCCATGGTGGGAGCATGTGGCCCGTGTGGTGGCGAGCACTAGGAAATCAGGGCTCCCCAGCCAGCGGGTGCCAAGTCTGCCAGCGCACCACTGGAGGAAGGAGCTGGAGCAAACCAGGGGCTGCGTTCTGCCCCTCCAAATGATAAGAGGTTGATCGGATGGGCCGCAAAACCCCTCTGGCTTCTGAACCAATACTCTTCATCAATCAGCCAAAGGGGTTCAGGGGAGGCCCCAAGATGCAGAGCTGCCTCCCGGCTTCCCCCGAGAGCTGGCCTCCCTCCCTGCACTGCGGGGGCAGGAGCTGAAGGCTGCTTCCTGTCTGCAGGGCTGTTTGACAGGC
This sequence comes from Phataginus tricuspis, assembly GCA_029783875.1. NCBI lineage: Eukaryota > Metazoa > Chordata > Mammalia > Pholidota > Manidae > Phataginus > Phataginus tricuspis. The sequence continues at coordinate 2,930,755 of JAQQAC010015468.1, forward strand.
CCACTGAGACAGGGACTCAGTTGGCCGCAGCTTTCCTGGCAGAATGCTTACTTTCTGGTCATTATTTACAAGGGACACCCCACCTTCCAGAAAGATAGGAGAGGGCTGGCTAGGAGTTTCTCATCCAGAGTCCCAAACCCCACCCTTGATATTCCAACACACACTACCTGCCACTGCAGGGAAGGATCTGGGGCGTGGACTCCAGGGGTGCGGTCTGGAGACCAGGTGGCCCCTCCAGGAGACCTCAAAGGGTGGCATTCATCCCCTTGTCCCATTAATCCTGCTCCCCCAGGATCTTCCAGGCTCAAAGATGCAAAACAAGTGCAGACCCCCAACTCACTAGGCTAGCACAGGAAACCAGAATGCTGTCAGGCTGCGCGGCACTGAAAGTCCTGTGCACGGGACTGGACACACTCACTAGCATTACCTACGCAGCCTCTCCCTCTAGATAGATGTGCACGGGATGCTGAGGTGTAAACCGGGAGTGTCTTGGTGGGCTCAGGGCCAGACGGCAGGGCCTGCATGAAGCAGATACTCCACAGGCCCTGCTAAGATGTCTGGGTCACCCATCCTGTGGTGGACAGGTATCGGCAGCCAGGGAACCTGGAACACTGTGGGGCAGAGCCGACACCCGCTACCCCAGGCACTGCCCAAAGGGGCCTCTGGGACTCTCCCTTCTCCAAAGGTCCACAGTGAGCCACATTCCCCCCTCCACCGTGAAAGCCAGTCTTTCATTTTCTATGCCAGTGCTTGACACAGGGCCCTGCAAGCTGTGTGGGTGTGGAAACCATGTCTGACTTGTTGCCCGCCTATCTCTGCTCCGTTCTGGTCCACCAGATGAACGTGAAGTCCAGGTCAAGGCTGCCCAGGTGCCAATCCTGGGTCCGCCACTTGCCAGCTGTGGACCTGGGCTGGGCCACAGCCCGCCATCCACCTCTGTCTACTCAGCTGCAGGCTGCACGGATGACACCTGGGGGGCTCCTGGACCAGCAGTTGTTTATCCCCTCCCTCCCAAGTTCCCGAGGAACTTGGGGGACCAGAGATCCCGAGCACTCTGTCCTTGGAAGCACACTGGGGCGAGGAGGTTGTCCTGCACCAACAGAAAGGCCCGTCGTGCTGCCTCAGTGGGGCTGCCGCTGTCAAAGTGCTTTGTCACGTGCCACTAGTCAGGTTCCTAACTCCCTTTCTGCATGACGGTCCCTGCAGGGCTTGGGCGCACCCATTTCCCTCCTCACGTCAAACAGCTCCAGACCCGCAGGCTTTGCTCTGGCCCAAGACAGCCCCCACTCACCAATCCACTCGCTCCCTGTGGGGACAGCAAGAGGGCTAGGCCGACAGGGATTAACCTGTCATGCATACAGCTATGTGCACACAGCTAATTTAAAGAGAGCAAGTGGCTGGCGGGGAGGTGGGGAGGTGAGATGAGACCCCTTGTCTAGAATCCATGTGTATTCCCTAAACCTGTTTTCCAGAATCTTCCATCTACCTACCCAGGTCCACTTTCCATCCTCCCCTTCCCACCCCAGAGGCTGAGCTGTGTGGCCCTGTCCACAGGGTTCCAGGGACTCAGGGCTTTGACTAATGAGGGGCCCATGGGAGATGGGGGTAGGGGAGGGAGGGCTACTGAGCATCTGTCCGCCCGGCCCCGCCCTGTCTCTGACTGCTACGTCCCTTTACTGAGATCACTGCTGCTCGTCCCTTCTGGCCTGGAGTAGGGACAGCAACTCTGCAACCATTTCAGGGGCCTGAATGCTTCCTTTAGCCTCTGCTCCCTGGCCACAGCCTTTGAAATGAGTTGTGAGCCAAGGGCTGGTGCACACTCTTCTAATGTGAGGCTGTCTTTCCGGCGTGGGAACCTCGGCCATGACCTCCCAGAGGCTTGGTGTCCTCGTTTGTAAATGGGGGTCGTAATGCCTATTTCCAGGGTGGCAGCGAATTAAGTTGATGATGGAGATGAGAAAGCTTCATCAACTGCTGCACACACGGCAGACAGACTGGCAGGACCCCGGGGTGGGGGAGAAGGGCACTTTGCTGACTGTGAAATCGGCTGGGTCAACGGTGAGCATGGCCATTAAATGCAGCTAGCATCCCCTGGCAGTAGGACACAGGATCCAGAAACAGGGAGAGAAGAGGCCTGCTGCACCCTCTGGTCACCACAGGGAGTCCTGTGTTCGTTTAGGGCCTCACACCTGCACACCAAGGGGTCAGGGAGGGACTCAAAGAACCCGAGGAGGAGAGCAGTGAGCAGACCTGAGGGCCGTCCTCCCCTGTTCTCTGAGCTGCTGGGCGGGCGGGCATTTGGCTTAGCGCCCCATGGGCCCTGCGAGCAGAGCCAGGACCCCTGGGTGGGTGGAGCTGCAAAGGTAGATTTGAATTCAACAGAAGGAAGAAATTTCTAGCAAGCAAAGCTTTCCGAAACAGACTGCTTCCCACAAGGTGACAGGGCCCCTCACAGGATATTCACTGCAGTGTTGCTGGGGGAAATCAGGTGCAGATTAAGGGACTATCAATAGCATGTCATACGGACACCAGGACCATATTTAGCAAAAGGGAGGTGTCCGCAGGTCCCACTGTGGGACAAGACTTGTCACGGCACATTAAGTGACAAAAACAACTTGCAGAAATACACGTCACAGAAGATGAAAATAAATAATGACAGTACCAGAATTTAGATGTGAATAAAACAGGATTCCATGAATGCATATTGATGTAAGTGAATAATATGAGGAGAAGAGAAAGCTGTATCTTACAGCAGATTGCCAACTACTGTGTGGAACAATGGAATTAAAAGGTCATCATCTGGCAATCCTAATACCCACAATTAATTGAAATGAGAAGTATTCATGGATACTGAAATTAGTGAGAGAGGAGTAAGGAGCAGGATCTTACACTGTCGCAAAGTATCTCTCCCCCACAAAATTGATTAAGGTCACAGAAGGTAAGTGACTCTGCTATGGAGAGACTAGTAAACACCATCTCAGCCACTCAGAGCTGATGCCACAGGTTGGACAAGTCACGGTGCACACCCACTTCCCACCCCCGACCGGATGCACAGAGAAATCAGCCTCGTTTCTGTGATTCTCTGGCCAAAATGTGTAATTGGTCCTATTGTGAGGAAACGTCAGGCAAATGCAAGCTGAGAGGCAGTCGACGAGACTAGCCTAATATCCAAACATGTCAAGGCTGTGAGCGCCAAGGGAAGACCAAGAACTGCCCTGGTCTGAAGTCTGGTCAGCATCCCAGAGAGCATGCCTGGAACAATGGGTCCCACCTACTGGGAAACTTGGGTGGGATCTCTGGGTGAGGGGCGCTCAGGAGTTCTTTGAAATATTCTTATGCTTCTGAAAGTTTGGAAGTGTTTTAAGATAAACAGTTACAATAAATGTAAAGGAGGAAAAAAAAAAACAAGCAAAATTAAAAGCAGTCGAGCTGACGTCAGTGTGTCCTGATACAGTGCCCAGAAGCACACAGCCCCTTTGCAGCATTCCTGCGCAAAGCTGACCTGGAGTGGGCCAGCCCCAGAGGACAGAAGGGCATGTCAAGACACAGAGACACACCATCAAGTCCAGCACATGAGACATTCTATGGGATGATGACCCAATTTCTTCAACAAATAAACAACAAAAGAGAAAAAAGAGGATAAAGGGAACGTAAGAGCCATGTCAGCCTTTTTCCACCCTAATTCAAGCAAAACAGCTTTAGACTCCTTTGTTTACTGCCGCATTATTTATGATAGCCAAGATATACAAGCAACTGAAGTGTCCATCAACAGATGAATGGATAAAGAAGATATGGTACATATATAAGACAGAATATTACTTGGCCATAAAAAAGAAAGAAATCCTGTCATTTGCGACGACATGGATGGATCTAGAGGACATTGTGCTAAGAGAAATAAGCCAGGTGGAGAAAGACAAATACCATATGATTTCACTTATTTGTGGAATCTAAAAAACATAACAAGACAAACAAAACAGAAATAGACTCATAGACACTAAGAAGAGACTAGTTACGGGGGACAGGGTTGTAATAAGTGAAAGGCATAAAGAGGTACAAAATTTCAGTTATAATATAAATTAGTCATGAGGATGAAAGTACAGCATAGAGAATATAGTCAATAATTCTGTAACATCTTTCTGTGTTGACAGTGACTACACTAGTGGGGGTGAGCATTTAATAATGTGGATAACTGTTGAATCACTATGTTCTATACTTGAAACCAATATAATATTGCATATCAACTATACTTCAATACAAAAATAATGAAAGAAGGGAGTAAAAAACAACTTTAGGAAGATGTTCACAAGAAAGTCAGAGAAATCTGAATACTGCCTGGCCATTAGATGACACAGAGGAACCATTGTTAAGTTGTCTGGATGGAATAGTTGTACTGCTTTGTTTTTTTTAAGTCCCCATCACTATGAACTCAGACATATTCATGAATGAAATGAGACAATGTCTCAAATTTGCTTAAAAATACCAGGGTTACAGTGACTGTAATGGGGTATGTGGTGGGGACTTGATAATAGGGAGAGTCTAGTAACCATAATGTTGCTCATGTAATTTGTACATTAATAATACCAAAATAAATAAATAAAATAAAATAAAATACCAGGGTTAAACAACCCACATGTCCATTGACAGGTGAATGGATACAAAAAATATGGTATACACATAAAATGGAATATTATTCAGCCATAAAAAATTCTGACACATGTTACAACATGGATGAATCTTGAAAACATTATGCTAAGTGAAAGAAGCCAGATGTAAAAGGTCAAATATTATTCCATTTAAATGAGGCACCTAGGTAGTCAAATTCACAGAGATAGAAAGTGGAATAGAGGTCACCAGGGGCTGGGGGAGGGGATGGGGAGTTGGTATTTAATGGAGACAGAGGTTCAGCTTGGGAAGATGACAAAGTCCTGGAGATATGTTTGCACAACAATGTGAGTGTACTTAACACCACTGAGCTGAACATTTAAAAATTGTTAAAATGGTCAGTTTTATGTGTTGCATAGTCTACCACAATAAAAAAAAAAATTCCAGGATGGGAGACGCACACACTGATGGTGTTGAAACTGCATGATAGGAACACAGAGATTTCTCTTACTCTCTACTCTGGTGTACACTTGAGATTTTTCCACACTAAAACACTTTCTAAAAAACTTGCAAATACAGCAACAGCCCAAATACGCTGGGCCGCTGAGGATGAATGTGAAAACCACGGGAGCAGGAAGCCCCTCCTGCAGTCGTGTCGGTAAAGAGCTGGCTCTCCAGTTACATCTACGCTGTGCTTACATCATCTGCAAAATTATGCATTAGGGAAAAAAGCCTGGAAGGAAACATACTAAAATTACAATAGCTATAGTGTTTGGATGGTGAGAAAATGGGTACATATCACTGCTTTTTTCTAAACTTTCTCTGATAGAGTTATTTGTATAGTTTCTAGAAATAAATGACATATGCCCCAAAGCAGTCACGGAGAGAGGGTGTTAAGCAACATGGAAAGCGTGCCCAGTGATAAGGTGACAGACTTGAGGAGAGGTCGCGCAGCTTCCTGGGCTGTGGCCTGAGTATTTAAGGGGAGATCTATAAGCCCAGAGCAAAGGGCCCCGGGACACTCTGCCCCCACCCAGCCAACCCTCTAGTTTGAAGGTTGGCCCCCACCCCTGCAGCTCCTGGGTGGGCGGTGTGCAAGGGGCCCCAACTCTGGGCCTTCATGAAGGCCAGCCCAGCCGGTGGGCAGGACCCCCAGGCGCCCACCTGGCAGAGAAGGGGGGTGCTTCCTGTGCAATCGCGGGCCGCCTTGGTATCCTGGGCCTGTGGTTGCTCGACCCCAATCTGGGCTCAGAGTTGCTCAACCCGCCATGCTTTTCCTGTTCCCCTTTCCCGGGCAGGCACAGCTTCTGCAGCATGCAGCGCGGGGCCCTGTGGGCTCACCACACGGAAGCGCCGGCCCCCCGCACAGCGGACCCCCCAGGGCTGTTTCCATGTCTCTGATTGTGTTTCCCTCCCTGGGTTGCTAAACAGCTTATGAAGAAACCCCTTTCTTTTGCTTTTAATTTTGGGGAAAGAGTCCAGCGCTGTCGGTTGGCAAAGAGGCTACAACAGCCCCCCCAAGATGGCGGACGAGCCCCAGGGCATCGCAAGAACAAGGTGGAGGCACCCCCCATACTACATCGCCCTGAGAAAGGGCCCCAGTGTCGGAGGTTGCGTGAATATTTATTTATTTACCAAGGCTTCCTGTCGCTCAGAGGAGGGGGCTAGCTGGTTCCCTCCTCCCTGACCACCCTGCGTGGGCCAGCTGGGACCCCAGGTGTTTAGAAGAGAAAACTGCTGCAGGCTCAGGGACAAGACAGAGTTGACGTAGGTCAGGCAGGCAGGGGGTCAGCCGGAACCAGGACCACTTATCCGCACAGGTCCACCCTACACTGTCCCAGGCACCCAGCCCCTCCAAGGCCACACGAAGGTCTGCAGGCACAGGAGGTCCAGGGGAACTTTGGAAAAATGAAGAGCCACCCTTGAGGTTCCCCCTTTGGGAAGGAAATGGCCAGCAGTGGAAAAAAACGCCCACAGGGAAATCACCTGTGTCGCAGACAGTGTCGCCTCTGGTGAGGCAGCGAGCAGTGGGCGGGTGACCGGCTGAGAAGGAGCCCCAGGTAGCATCGGTGATGGGGCCAAGAGGCTCACTGCATCATCCTTTACACAACTGTGCATATCTGTAGTGTTTCACAACAATTTAAAGGCAGAAAACAAAGTGCATGGACCTCGTGCGCTCAGGAACAACGTGTCCCTAACGCAGAGTAAACATTGGCCAAGTGGCTGGTGGCCTTTGCATCAAAGACACTGGACTCCACTCTGTCCCACACAACCTCAGGATTCAATTACCCAGCATACAGAAGAGAAGGAGCAAGGCACTTCCAGACCACAAGTGGCTGCTGTGCTGACGGCCACACCACAACCCCGTCCAGCCCCGAGGGAGGGCCACCGCCCGGCCCCTGCACACGGGCCTACCCAGGCTGACCCCCCGATGTGCACTTCCCGCCCCTGCTTTACAGGAACCATGGGAGGCCCAGGCTGTGCTAACACAGCAGCCGGGACATGAGGAATCTGCCACGGTTTTCAAAGCCAAGAGCAGAAAAACTGAGGCTTCTCAGACATCTGACACCAGCCCTGGCTTCTGAGACTCTGAGACCTATGGGGGTCTTTATCATGTGGACATCGGAAAGCTCAGGCCTCTGAAAATAGACAAAAATACATAATTCACTTGCAATGTAAATAGGCCAGCATTCAGCTGCTCCAGTCTCTGCTTTAGTGTTATTACTTCAAAAAACTCGTGGAGGACTTTGTGGCCCGTGACCAGCATCAGTCTTCATGAGCAGAATCTGGAGACAACAGGCTCTGTGCGGGGGAGTACAGACGCGATCTCCAGGGGTCGATATCCCCACGCCTGCCCACTGTCTGTCTTTTGTCTTAGGTTTGGGTGGGGGCTGGATCCCGAGGGAATGTTTCAGGGACTGTGCCAAGTTGAAACCCCTTTCCTGGGTAGTGAGCCACTGTTCATCTGCAGAGCTCACCTCTCTGAACCTGGGCTTTTTAGCTGTGAACAGGGGAAGGTGGACTAGACCCACAGTTAAAAGGCTCCCCAGAGGTACAGGTCCCCAAGTCAACTCTCATTCAAGTCAGGGCTCTTCAGCCACAAGTAACAGAAGCCTGCCCCCACTTTCTAGGCAGAGGGAAAAGGAATTTGAAGAACCACATCACTGGGAAGTCCTGGGGGTAGAGGCAAGGAGGAGCCTGGATCGGAGCAGGAGGTAAAAACACAGATATTCCACACTGCCGCATGCTCTGAGTCTGGGAGGAAGGCAGGCGCCTCTGTCTCATCTGATCTCAGAACTTGGAAAGACTGCACGGTGGGCTCCAAAGAACACTCAGCCTTTCCTTCAAATTGCTTTCAGCCTGACATTCTTGGTACCTACAAGGTCCAGGAAGGGGATGCTGAGCCTGTGAGCTCAAGGACATGCCAATTATATGTGCTTGTACATATGTGTGGGGAGAGGATTCTCAGCTTCTGTTGGGTTCTCAAAGGGGGTGGTAGTGCCAACGGTCTCTGGACTTGTTTGTTTCAGGTGGGTTCTTTCTGTTATGAATGACAAAAAAAAAATCACTGTAAATGGGCTTGAGCAAATAAAGGAGAGGAAACGATTCAGTGGCTCCTGTGAGCTGAAGGCCCAGGAGTATCTGGGCTCAGGCAAAGCTGAACCCCCAGGGGATGATGGTCACCACCAGAAACCCACGTGGCACCATGAAGAAGGGGTCCCAGCAGGGGGCCAGGGCAGTAAGCATGCCCTGCACTCTGGAACAGGCTCACTCCTCAGATGAGTTCAAGTTCAGATGCTCTGGTAGTTTGTTTTTACCAGTCATGGGCAAGACCTGGCAAGCCTGGTGCCATCTGCAGGGATGGCCTGAGGGCAGCAGTGCCATCTGTTTGGGGTTGAATTGTGTCCCCAAAAAAACATATGTTAAAGTTGTTGGAGTCCTGACCCCCAGGACCTGCGAGTGTGACCTTCTTTGGAAATGGAGTCTTTGCAGATGAGATCACCCTGGAGTAGGGTGGCCCTGAATCCAATGCCACATGCCCTTATAAATAAGGACAGGGGAGGGAGATTAGACACACACAGGGGAGGCCATGTGAGGATGGAGACAGAGCACAGTGCTGGAGAAAGGCAGCCAGAGCCCAAGCACAGCAGGAGCCTCCCGAGGCAGGAAGCCGCAGGGAGGACCTCCTGAGGACCTCTCTCCAGAGGAAACACTTTCCGGCTGATACCTTGATTTCAGACTTCTGGCCTCCAGGATTTGGAGGGAATCAATTCCTATTGTTTTAAGCCCCCTGTTTGGGAAAATTTGTTGTGAAAGCCACAGGACACTCATATACTGTCCAGCCCTGAAATTTGGCTGCATCCAGGTACCCAACACTCTCCAGCCCACCTGCCCTGCAGCCCCAGAACAGTGGCTCTACTTGGTGTTTTCCAATGGGGCCTCAGGGAGGTTTGAGGAAGTGGTGGCCATAATAGATGGGAAAGTCCTCCAGGGCAGCCTTGAGACTCTGCTTTGCAGGTGACCCCAGCAGGCTCCTGATCACAGGGAAAACCCTACAGTACCCCCTCCAGGTCAGCATGGCCATAGTGTGTGCAGAAACACCTGGGCAGCACCAGAAGTCAGAGTGGCCACTGACCAAGATGGCCCAAACATGGAATTGTTGTCTAAATTCCCTGCTGGCCACACCTTCTGGACACATGCAGTCCACTCCAGCTGGCATTATCTGCTATCTGGACCGGAGCCTGGAATGTCTCAGATAACCAGCAGAGAAGGTAAATCAAAGCCATCCCCAACCAGGCCAGCCTCAAGGGCTCATGCCTTCTGACCTCAAGTCCTGCCTGATGACTGTGCCAAGAGCCATAGGTCACCATGGGTCAGGGTGGAGCACCCAGGCTCTGCAGTCAGACAGACTGGGCTTTAGACTTTCAGAGTCACTACTTTCTTTGAAAATCCAGCAAAAGCTAAGAATCCCTCCCCAGAAACAGATACAGTTTTCTAACCCCCATCTGTCCGATGTCAGAGCCTGGGGTTTAGATCCTCACTCTACCGTCTACTCGGTAAACAGCCTCTGAAATTACTCAGCCTCTCTCGATGTCCCATCTGGGACAGATAACTATACCTCCCACCTCCTAGGACTGTAGTAAGCAGTGACTGAAATGATACACAACATAGAGGTTAGCATGGTTACATGATGATGAGGCACTCATTAAGTAAATACTTCCTGAGTAACTAATACATACCAGGCAATATTCTAGACGGTAGGATTTCAGTGGGGAACAAAACAGACACAGGTGTTCTGGAGCTTATGAAGATGAAAAGGTGGTGGTGGTGGCGGTGGTGGTGGTGATGGTGATGGTGGTGGAGGTGGTGGTGGTGGTGGAGGATAGTGATAGTGGTGGTGATGGTGGTGGTGATGGTGGTGGTGGTGGTGGTGGTGGTGGTGGTGATAGTGGTGATGGTGGTGATGGTGGAGGTGGTGATGGTGGTGGTGGTGGTGGTGGTGGTGATGGTGGTGATGTTGGTGGTGGTGGTGATGGTG
>JAQQAC010015468.1:2945895-3101018 GCA_029783875.1 Phataginus tricuspis
TGGTGATGGTGGTGGCGGAGGTGGTGGTGATGAGGCAGAGCATGGACCTAAGACTCCTCCCTAGAGCAGAGGAGCAGGAGCTGTGTCCCCCTGGTGTGCCCCCCTCAGGGTCTAGCAAACTGCCTTGTACACATATGTACTCAGGAAATGTGTGTTTTGATGCACTTACTCTTTAAGTTGCTGTAAGCAGAGAAGAGCCCCTACAAGGGTAGCTCAAACTGGCACCATGCAAATCTCTTTGAAGTCATGTATTTTATCTTTAAAATTGACTTGAGCTTTTCATTCCATTCTATGGTATATTCATGTTGTTTTACTTATAAATGAGAACTTTTTCCAAAACTTTGAGTGAAAATGCCCCAAGAAAACATGACTGTATTCCTGTGGCTTCTGAGACACACACACAAACACACACACACACCCTTAGGCCACTGCCACATCCATCCAGGCCCAGAGCATGAAACCACCCCACGCTATTAAACTCTCAAGAAAATGTCTGTCTCCCAGTGGTTCTGGGGCCGGAAGAGCAGGAAGGGTGAAGTCCTCTGCAGGCAGCACCCTGCTCTGCTCCCCGGAGGAGAGGAGGCTGAGCCGGGGCTCAGAGACCTCATGCTGAGAGCCAAAGAATGTCAGGGTAAGAAGGCCCTGAAAAGATCTCTGGAAACTATTTCCCCCTTAAAACCTGGAGTTTCCAACAAGGGGGCCGCATCACAGCAGGCCCTGGAATGAAGCAGCACCAGAATTTGCAGGGTCCATGTGGATGCCAGTTTAAGGAGCTGTCACTACCTGTGGCCTGAGTTTTCAGATCTGTTCCAGAACCATCCCCTCCGCAGGAACGACCGCTCTTCTGTTAGTCCTTCCAGATGCTGCAAATGGGCGGAAGGAGAGCAAGACACTCACCCACCCGAGGTCTGGGCCGGCCAGACCTCGATTCAGAGCCGGCTGCCCCCACCTCACACACCCACACCTTCAGCAACCCAGCCCGGCTCTGAGTCCCTATTTCCCCATCTCTAAAGACAGTCTTTTACACAATCTCTCGGCTGCTTTTTAGCCCTGTTACGTGACATTCATCTCCAAGGTATGGGCACAGGCAGCAGTGCATGGACGATTTGATGACACATGTTCACAAGTAAATTGGAATTTATTGCAAAAGAAAATGCTTCCCACTTGACCGCTGAGGAAGGGGGTCCCGTCCTTCCCATACTAAGAAGCTTGTCATCGATGAGGAGACAAAGGAAGAGGGGGACAGTCGATCTCATTTCCTCCCTGCATGTGTCGGGGGGGGGCGGCAGACCTGTGGCCCAATCATGTAGATCTGAGCCTCTCAAGCCAGAGAGGGTGCATTTCCCTCTGAGGTGTGCTGTGTCCAGAAGCCTGCAAAAGCCAGGGCATCTTCCTGGAGAGTCAACTTTACTCATAATTTGTCCAGATAATTATTTCTGTATTAAAATAAATACCACAGTGTCATGGAGCAGAATACAAAATTCCCATGGATTTTCACCATCAAATCCAGCCTTTTAGAGGACCATCCCACACACGGCAGGACAATTCAGGCCACTGCCCCATAATCCAGACTGTACAAATTCTCCTTCCAACTTTTTAGGAGACAGGTTTAACAAGGGGGGAAAATGCAGAGCCTTGGGAGCTCCAGGACAAACATGGAACCTGGCTGCCACCTCGTGTTCAGTCGGGATATGACAGCCAGTTTCTCTCCGCCTTTCCGAAGATGACAGACTCAAATGCCTGCTGGGGAGGTGGTCCTGTGTCAGAGGGGGAACCTAGCCCTTAGGGACCTCCTGCCCCTCCCCCAGCCTGTTTGAGTGGCTGATACCCCTCTGTTCACAGGGTCATTGGGTGAGCACCCCCAGCCTGGCCTCAAGAGCACCAGTGGGTTTATTAAGCCCAGGTTCACTCCCCTAGAGATTGTTTTAGGAGCCCTGGGTTGGAGCACAGGGTTCTGTGTGTTTAGCCAGTTTCCCAAGCGACTTGGGAATGAATTCAACGGTTTGAACCTGCTGTTGAATTTAACCCCTGTGGATGCACCTGGTAAGCCCCCCACCTCAATGCCTTTCAACAGTTGCCCAGGTGATCCTAATGGGCAGCCTGGGCTGAAAAACCCTGCAATGAAGCCTTATGCTGTCATGCATTTCCTAATAAAACCTCAGCGTCCTTGCAAGGGCTGCTCAGCTCTCAACATAGCTCCTCAGTCAGGGGACCAATCAGCTGTCCTGGGGCCAAGGAGTTGTGGGACGTGAGGGCAGCCTGCAGGGACATGTCTCGTGTTTGGCGATTCTGTCTTGCTCCTGTTGCGACTTTGTCAGAACACCCTTCATGTCCATTTTTCAGCTTCTTTCAATAAATCACAGAACTCCTGCAGTTAGAGCTATTTGCCGCCAGGTGATCAGCAGAAGGAATCAGCTAAATGGGAACAGCAGGTGTGCAGGGCTTCAGCGCTTACACTGAGAAGGTCCCAGGAAAACCAAGACAGGTTGGTCACTCTCCTCCTCAGACCTGCCTTAGCTTCGCAGTTGGGGCTGTGCCTCCATGTGCCCACTTTTGAGAGCCACAGCCTGAGCTCCCATCAGGTTCTGCAAGGTTCTGTGATCCCTGAGATGATGCTCCTGCCTTCCACACTCCCCACGGGGCACGCCCTGGTGGCACGGACATGGCACGGGACCATGAGCATCCCGCGTGGACAGGGGCAGGAGGGATGGTCAGCCGGAGGGTGGTGGGCACCTGGTTTTGTTGTTGACTGTTGGTTTGGGGTGGTGGGGTGCATGTGGCTATTACAGGACAAAATACGCAAGTTGTTTGAAAAGACCTGAGATGTTAACTTATTCCTAGGGTTTGAACATGCTTGTCTACTCAATAAACATGCACTGAGCGCCTGCCATGTGCCAGGAGTTGTACAAAGTGCTCGAAAAAACCGCACAGTAGACATTGCCTGGGCTCTGGCACAGGCCTCTGATGTCTGTGTGACCTTGGACAAGTCTCTTCACCTCTCTATGACCCCTTAATCTGTAAAATGGGGAGAATAACCAAATAACACGGGAAGGGCAGCAAGCAGGGCTGGGCCTGAGCTGGTGGCAGCACACTTCTTCCTCGCCAGCCTGCTTCAGAAATAAGGTCGTTGTGCACCTTACTTGGGGAGTCCCGTGCAGCCAGCCGGCTCTCGGGCACTCCCAGCACGTGAGCCTGTGTCACACCCTCGTACACTATGCTGTGCTTTGGGGGCTGCGCCAAGTCCAAGGTCATGCAAAGCATCCCTGGGGGTGAAAGAAGTTTCCAGCCTGCAGCAGGATGTCCCCAGGAGCCAAGAGGATACTGCAGGAGGACAGAGAAAGGGCAGCCGGAGCAGAGGAGATGGCAGTGACCTCCTGCTGAGCGATGGGCTTGGCGAGACCGCCCTGCAAGTCCCCCGCCTGGGGTGAAACACTGCTGCAAGTAGGGACGCAAGAAGAGAAGGCTGTGGGAACAAACTGTCGTCATGCCTCACCCTCTGGGCCGGGAAAGCGCCAGGAGAAAACCCCTGCTCACCCTGGATGCCCCACCTACAAACAGGATGGGTTAGGTCTCAGCGCGCCCTCTGCTGTCCAGAACTGAGAATGCGGCCCACAGAGACCAAGTCTCCGTCCAATGTCAGGTCCAGCCGCACCAGGTGAAACGCTGGCAAGCTTAAGACAGCACTTTAAGGCCTCTGAGCCCTGCTCTGGGGCAGGAACTACGTACAGCTCAAGGGTGACCAAGGACATGAGTGCAAATGTACCTCAAATGGGCAGGACCTGAACAGACCTCTCTCCAAAGATAGAAACAGCCAGCAGATATGACAAGGCGCTCACCGTCACATTATTAGGGACATGCACACCAAAGCCACAGTGGGGTACCATGTCACACCTGGAGCACGGCCAACACCAATAAAGCTGCTGTGATGTGCAGAGAAGGGAGCCCTTGGGCATTGGTGGCAGACATGTGAACTGGTGCGACCACTGTGGAAAACAGGATGGAGGAGCTCTAAAAATTAAACACAGAACTGCCATATGATCCAGCAATCCCCCTTCTGGGAATTTATCCAAAGAAAACAAAAACACTCATGCAAACAGATACCTGCACCCCCTTGTTCACCGAAATAGCATTATTTACAACAGCCAAGACGTGGACACAACCAGTGCACTGAAGGATGAAGGGATGAAGAAGTGCTAGTACATATACACATGGAGTATTATTCAGCCACTAAAAAAGAGGAAATCCTACCATCATGACAACTCGGGGGGACCTGGAAGGCATTATGCTAAGAGAAATAAATGGAGAAGAACAAATACTATACCCTCTCACTTATATATGGAACCTAAAAGACAAGCCAAACTCATAGAAAAAGAGATCAGACATGAGGTTACCAGAGATGAAGGGTGGGGAGGGGGAATTGGAGGAAGGTGGTCAAAAGATATAAACCTCAAGTTACAAATAAGCATGAATGTTGTGATATACAATGTGGTGAACAGAGCTCACACTGTGTGTGATATACAGGAAAGTTGTTAAGAGAGTAAATCCTCATCACAAGAACTTTTTTCCTCTTTCTTTTCTTTTTATTGTATCTAAATGAAATGATGGGTATTAGCAGACCTACTGTGGTGACCATTTCACAATAGATGTGAATCACACGTTGTTCTGTGAGTCTCAAACGTACACAGTGATGTGTCCATTATTTCTCAGTAAAATAGGGGAAAGAAGGCAGAATTAAAAAGAAGAACCTAAGAAATAATTTTTGAGGGTAACATTATTTTGGATATCAAAACAGGTGAGAATTTGGAGTGAAATACAGTGAGGGAGGCCAATTCGTGAGCACGTCAGCATCCCACACGCCTGAAGGCTGCAGGGACAGTACTGATCACGCGCCGGATCTGGGGGACAGTACTGATCACGCGCCGGATCTGGGGGACACCTGATCATGCACCGGATCTGGGGGACACCTGATCATGCACCGGATCTGGGGGACACCTGATCATGCGCCGGATCTGGGGGACGCCTGAAGGTTTTTCCTGAGGTGAAATTAGGCACAAATTAGTCACAGTATTGGCAACTGCCTCTCATGCCTTTAAAGCACAACAGAAGACTTTACAGAAATTTAACAGTTTCTGAGAGTCACTATCTACTTCATCTTAAACTACCAGCTTTCTCCCCTTCAAATACTAGTATCAAAGACAAATCAAAAATAAATGTTCAACTTATTCAATTACTCTTTAAAAAAAAAAAGACCATGGCTTCCATGGTGACAGTCCCTTTTGGAGAGCACTCACTCTGTGCCACCCCGTGGGATGAAGGGGGCACCACCTGACAGCCACAGAGTGGCCTGAGGTCACACAGAAACTCCTCGACACCCCAGGCCTCGCCACAAGCTCCTCTCCGCACATTCCAGGGCCTCCCAAAGAAAGATGCTCAGGCTGCCCCTGAACGTGTGGGAACCATGGACAGCCAGTCACCACTGCTGCTACAGAAGGCCCTGCAGGTGCAGGGGTGAAGACGTGTGCTGGCGTGATGCTCACAGGAAGTACAAAGCGGACAGCCTGCAGGTGGGAAGCAGGCAGGATACAGGAGAGGCAGGAAGCAGGCAGGAAGAGCCCCCTTCGGGTACAGCCTCCCAGTCCACGCAAGCCCCAGGGACAGAGGCAAAGCCGCAGCTCGCCAAACGGTTGCAGCATGTGGCCCCCGCGTCGATCAGCCTGTGTGGAGGTATGGTTTAAGTGCAAAGACAATGACTTGCGTGGCCCAGTCCATCTCAGGCTGCTCAGCAACCATGCACATTCCTCTCCACATTTGTGACCCTTCATACAACATTCAAACGACTGTCCGTCCCCAGCAAATAGATGCAAATACCTCCACACACAGGAACGCGCTGTTACCCTCACCCCACAGGAGGACTCACCAAGTTCCCACAGCCATTGTGGGCATCCTGGACTATGGGAATTGCTCCTCGACTGCAGTCCTGGTCCCACCTGAATAGTCTAAAATGTAAGTTTAGGACTAAAGTGTAAGGTTAACCTCCACAAGCTAGTGTAAAAAAATTGATATAAACAAAGTGACATACTGCATCCTGCAAAACAGAATCCCATCTTTTAAGAGTGTTATCACCCAGCTGCCCACCACTGGGTGGTCAGAAGGCCATCTCAGGCCAGCTGCTTCTGGGTGAGGGTCATTTGGTAAGACCAGAGAAGTCCATGGGCAGGAGCTCCCTGCCATATAAGCCCATGTGGAGCCACCTTGGGGCTCAGCGTTGCTCTCCAGTTTGCAGATCCGGCCCTTGCTGTCAGCAGCCAGGAGGTCAGGCTTTGGAAAAGGAAGGCCATACTGGGGGATCACACAGACTCCACCCCCACCACTGGCAGCTTAGGGCCTGCTCAACAAACACCAGGGTGCCATGGGGAGACAGCACCCCCGTTTCTGTGTACTGGTTGTGTTCCTGAGGACTGCTCACATTTCCTGTTTCTTTGTCCAGCAAACCAGAGATTTAGATTGTACTGGACGGTGCTAGCCCAGTACAGTAAACTGAAGTTCAAATTCACTTTCCTGACCTAGGAGTTGTACTGGTTGTGTTCCTGAGGACTGCTCACATTTCCTGTTTCTTTGTCCAGCAAACCAGAGATTTAGATTGTACTGGACGGTGATAGCCCAGTACAGTAAACTGAAGTTCAAATTCACTTTCCTGACCTAGGAGTTGTGCTTCAGGCTGACGTTTCTAATTTCATGAGAACCTCTTGGGTCGTTTTCATTAGAGGCTGAAAACCATGGCAGTCAACCTTCTGAGATGGTGAGGCTGTCTTTACTTCCCCCATATATCGGGGCCCTACCTTCCCTTCACCTCTGCTGTCCCTGTCCTGGCCACTCATGTCCCTCTGAGCAGTTTCTCTGCAATGCGGGTCCCCGTTTCAGGGCTGGCCCAGGAGGGCCCGTGTCAAGACAGAGAGGGCTCCGGCCCCCTCGGGCCTCGCGCGGGCCCCCACCCTGCCTGCTGTTGGGTTCAGCCGTCCCTCCCAGGCAGATGCACCAGCTGTGGCTCCGGCCAGTGGCCACCACAGGGTCTGTTCTCAGGTGCCCTGCTTCCTTCTGCTTCCTCGGGGACCTAAGCAGATACGAGCAGAGCTTGTGGCCGTGGCTGATTCGTCCACACCCGTTTTTATTTTGTGGATCACTGGGATATCTTCTCACCTCATTTTCTGATCGATGTTGGCACTTGGGTTTTGGTTTTGCTGTCTAGCTCCTCCGTTTCTATGTGGGGATTCACAGAAATTCAGAATGCCTGCCGCCGCAGCCTTCCTCTTCCAAACCCCCCCAGGGTGGCCGCTGCCGTTTCCAGTGCTGAGCGCGGCCAGAGGCGGAGCGGGCCTGCCTCCCGGGCTCCCTGTCCCTCTTCTCAGCCTCCTCCTCGTGTCTCACTTCTTCCAAGTTCAGGTGTCTCCTTCCCAGACCATGTCCTTCCGCACTTCTCTCGGCCAACACCTGCTAGTTCTCAATATTCGCCTATAAATACCTTCACTTTTTCTGTGCTCATGGTTTATAGTGTAGGTGATATCATTCCAGATGAAACTATTCTATTGCCTCCCAGCTTCTAGGATTGTTTAGTGAGGCTGCTGTTCTGTCCCTTTGTAGGTAGGTTTTTTTAGTTCCCCAGGGCAGGAAGCTGCCGGCGGTAACAAGGTGAGCACTGAGCAAGACACAAGGGAAAACGGGGTAAAGGGACAGGTGCCTTTTCAACGGCAAGGAGCTGCCCGAGCAGTAGGGGAGGAGCGGCCAGGCAGGGACTCCGCACAGTCGACGCAGAGGCGCAGAGCCCGGCCTGTCAGGACCCCACTCCAAGGAACCCCCTCAAGGCCCAGTCCTGGGGGCACAGGGACCCCTCCGACCTCCAAGATGCTAGGCTGGGGGCCGCTCCAAGGGCACCTTCAGTACTTCCAAGTCCCGCCCAGCTTCCTTCTCCTGGTCTTTCAGTTCCTAGAGCAGAGATCTGTCCTCAGGGCATCTGCAGTCCTTGGAGTATGGGCCTGTCTCCACCCACATCCCCACTCAAGTTTTGGGGTGAGAGGCTCCTTGCTCTCCAGCCCATGTTCCCTCCTTGGGGAGGCCTCCCTGGAACCACTTCTGACTGCTCCCATGCCACCCACCCCTCTCCATCAGCCCTGAGGAGCGCTACTGGATCTGCTGCTAGAACCTTCCAGTGTTCCTGGGCCCCAGGGCCGTGCTCATTATGGCACCCCACACATGGATAGCCAGTAAATCACTAAGCAGGCCTGCAGCTTAAGAATGAAGGATTGAATCTGGTATGAACCCTGCTCCCTCCTGAATTCCCACTAAAATGGCAGTTAAAGGTTTTTTTAAGGCATAAAACCACAAGGATAGAAAACAAGAGGACTGACAGTCACACTTTGGATCTGACATCTGATGACTGTGTGTGAGCAGTAACGCTCTCAGCAACTTGGAGAGCAGGTTCCCATGAGGTAAGAGGAAGGCCTGGGAGAACCTGACCACCCCCTGGCAGTGCCCAGGCTCAGGGAGACTGCCTGGAGCCATTCTGGGGTAGAAACAGCTTGGGGACCAGGGGACCTCCAGTCTCCACCACTCACCCATTTTTGTGCAGGTGGAGCCCTCTCCCGACCCCTTAGTTCCATAATCTAACAGGAGCCGGGGCGTGGTGGGGGGTGCATCCTGAGGATACCTTGGCACTGGAGTGCATGGCCCAGGGTGGGTGCTGGGCCCCACCACAGGGGCCACCTTGGGCAGGAGCAGCCAACAGCATCATCAGGCAGGCCCAAGCTTTCTAACTGAAGCCACCCCAAGGCCCCATGGGTCCTCACAGCCGATGCAGCCCACAGCTCCTGGCATTTCTAACCCTCAGGACAGGGACAGCATCCCAGAAAGCAGCTGGCCCTCTGAGAAGATCAGGGAATTTCTAAAGTGGCGCAGGAAGACACTACGATCAGGGGCTATATTTATCCTTACCTTAATTTTAAACTGGTTAGGTCAAACCTTCCAGTAACCTCAGGCCCTCTCCCTGTGCCTGCTTCTCGTCAAGCTTGAGGACCAATGCCCTTCCCCATTACAGCTGGGCTTCTCAGAGGCCACCCGGCACCTAGCCTCATTCTGCCATCAGAGATGCTGGGAGGCCCCTTGGCAGCAGCCTCCTGCCGCTCCCACCATGCAGGCTGTGTGCTGGGATTTGTTCTGCTCCCCCAGCAGCCCCCCAGAGAACCGTGGGCAGGAGAACAGCAGGATGGAGGGATGGGGGCCCCGCTGGGATCCTGCAGGGGCCAGGATAAGCTCCTACAACCACTGCCTCCCCTGGCGCTGGCCTCATTGTTGTTTAGATTAATAGGCTGAGCATGGCCAGGAACAAGCAGGCCCAGAGCATGAGTGCATCACTGAGACCCAATCAGGGAGCTCAGACCTTGGCCTGCCCTTGGTCATCCACTCCAACTGACACTGACAATTTCAAGGAGAGGGCTAGTCCCAGGCAGGTCCCAGAAGCAACGGCAATGGTGACTCTGTCAACCTGGCTATTACAGGATTTTACCCTGACAAAAATCTTATCAAAAACCTAAAAATTCCATCTCACAGGACCTAGTTTTTAGTCTGTACATGATGTCCCCTTAAGTAATTAATTTTTGCCATTTCGTTTATACTCAAAGTATATTTACTTCGGACACCTGGGAGAAGCCCACTGTGTTTCAAATGACAGACACTTTCATTTAGCTGTCAAAGAACCAATCACACAGGATTTCACGTAAACTGCTCATTTATTGGCATTGGTACTGCGACACGGCAGCTTCCGGTACATGTGCCAAGCTGTGCGGAGGAGCGGCTCAGAGCAGGAGCAGTGGCTCACTTCTTCCACTCATTCCTGTCGTAGTCCCACTTGGCGGAGAAGCCCTGGATGGGGCTGACCTTCATGTCGAGCATCCTCTTGGTCTGCTTGGCCACCCACTCCTCGTCAAAGGTGTGCGGGACAGGGGGGTACACTACAGCCCAAAACAATCTCATGAGGCCACGCAGTCCTGGCAGCTCCTTCTAGGGCCAGCGCCTCACATGGAGTGGGCCTTCCCCAGCACCCCGGCAGCTGGGTCAGCAGCCCCTCCACTCAGCACCAGCACGTGGGCACACACACACTGGCTCTGAATCCGGGGTGTGGACACCTCTGGTACTTCCACATCACCCCTTTGTTCATAAGAAGTTAGCAGTAAAATACCCCAGCTCAAGGGAGGATGTCTTCTCTATAGGATAGCTCTGAGCACAGAGCCACAGGGGGCTTGGGCGATCAGACAGGCACAGTGTTATAACCCATGTGCACAGTCAGACCACAGGTACAGGAAGACACCTGCTCACGATGGGAAACACCTGCTCTACCCCACAGAAGTAGATGACAATGAGCCAGTGACCCAACACGGTCTGTACAGAACCATGGGGTCTGCAGACCCAGAATTCCAGCCATTGCAGTGCAGCCCCTATACAGCTGCAACGGCCCTTCAGTGAGTAGAGACCCCTTTTCTTTGGTGGGACCTGCGGCCCATCATCCTTTGGTAGAGAAGCAGATAAACTGCTCCTGGAAATGTGCGCTGCACAAAGTGGGTGAGTCATTCACTACAAGCATGGCCACTGTGCACACACCACTGTCCGGCTGATAACACTTCGGTTTAACTTGGCCAGTTCCCCAAACCCAGTAAACAATGCCGGCACAGACCCCAGGATGTGAAAGCCAGCCAGCAGCCCACCCTGGCACGCTGAGGAGGAGCTGTGCTGGCTACACCAGGTCTCGTGGGGCTGAGACCTGAGACCCCCCCTGGCACACGACGGCCCCTCTGCTCACCATAGTGCTTCTCCCAGATGATGATGAGAGCCGTGAAGCCGATGAAGAACAGGGCGGCGCCCACCACTGTCTTCCACTCGTTCGTGCCCCTGTTCATCTCGGTGAAGCTCTTGTTGAACTTGATGCGATACACTGGGACAGAAAGAGCAGCCGTGTCGTGGAGGTCAGAGCTGTGGGGCCACCTCTCCCCGCAACAGTAGGGGGAAAGCCCACAGTGCCGGGGAAAGCCCACAGTGCCGAGGACAGCCCAGGTGCGCACACACGTTCCCTACACACATTGGGGGCTGGAGGAGAGAGGAGATGCACGCAGGGCAATTCCCTCCTTTCCAGTGCAGGGTCTGTCTAGCCACATTACATACGTACCCTTCCTGCCTGATGGTGTCGGCAAACAACAATAAACCCAGAGAGGCTGCCTCTACCAGCCCCACCCTCAGCTGCTCTGCACCCAATTCCCAATCCTCCCCCGGGGCTGAAGCCCCAAGCACAAAGGGGCCCGGGCAGAGGTCCAGCCAGCTGGCAGAGCTGGGGCAGCGGCACCGACCCCAAGCACACTGCTCTCCAGCCAGCGCCCCACGGCTCAAGCCCAGGAACCAGTAAACTTCTCTCACACACCGTCTGTGCTTCAATACCCACATTCAACTTTTTCATCAATGGAAAGGCTGCTCCAGGGGGCCTTCTCCTTCTCCTTCAGGGCCTTCTGGCTGGCAGAAAGGTGCTTGACGTGGGCCACATCTGGCAAGGGATAGTCACGCCGGTCCATGTAACTCGGGAGAGCATAGTCCTCGCTCTTCACGACACTTCCTAAACACACATTGGATGAGCATTTGAAGCTTCATGTAGGTTCAGAGTCACAAACTGAAATACGCAAGTGTGCTCCAAGAACCTCCCTCATCCCTAGGGCTGCAGCCACTGTCTCAACAGCTGAAGGACTGTCATGTGAAACAGGGAGGCCTGTCCCACATGGCCCAGACGGCAGAACAAAGATGGCAGGTGGGGAGTTAACAGGGGCCCCCATCTCGGCAGAACCAAACCCTGCAGGGCCATCTGCTCAAGAAGGAAATACTTCTTGCCACCACAAGCACCAAGAAGCCACAAGGGCTCCCGGGGGTCCTGACCCTGCACTGCAGCCTGCACTGAATGAAGGCCCTTTGGCAAGTGACCCACCCAAGAGGGACAACTGCATCAAACTCAGACAAGGAACAGTGTTTGGAAACAAAGACACCTGGCCTCACAGCAACAGCCCAGCTGCTGCATCCAACAGAGAGGCCAACGGACCCTGCTGCTGCTCAGTGACGTGCCTCAGAGCTAGTTCTGTCAGCCAAGGTTTCCTGAGTGCCTACTATGTGCAACGCATGGTTTAGACATCCGGGATCATCAGTGCCTACTGGTCCATCTGTGCCACCAGTGGGAACAAACAGTATACGTCACAGGCACGGAAGTTACGGCCTAGGTGAGTGCTCTGGAAGAATAGGAAAAAAAGAGCAGAGGAAGGGAATGGGCGGAGAGGTATGTATGGCAAGAAATAGGTTACATTAACAAAGGATGAGGTACACCTTAACAAACAAAGAGCAAATAATCCAATTAAGAAATGGGCAGAGGACATGAATAGACACTTCTCTAAAGAAGAAATTCAGATGGCCAACAGGCACATGAAAAGATGCTCCACATCGCTAAACATCAGAGAAATGCAGATTAAAACCACAATGAGATATCACCTCATACCAGTGAAGATGGCCAACATCCAAAACACAAACAACAACAAATGTTGGTGAGGATGTGGAGAAAAGGGAACCCTCCTACACTGCTGGTGGGAATGCAAATTAGTTCAACCTTTGTGGAAAGCAGTATGGAGGTTCCTCAAAAAACTCAAAATAGAAATACCATTTGACCCAGGAATTCCACTCCTAGGAATTTACCCTAAGAATGCAGCAACCCAGTTTGAAAAAGACATATGCACCCCTATGTTTATTGCAGCACTATTTACAATAGCCAGGAAATGGAAGCAACCTAAGTGTCCATCAGTAGATGAATGGATTAAGAAGATGTGGTACATATACACAACGGAATATTATTCAGCCATAAGAAGAAAACAAATCCTACTATTTGCAACAACATGGATGGAGCTAGAGGGTATTATGCTCAGTGAAATAAGCCAAGCCGAAAAAGACAAGTATCAAATGATTTCACTCATATGTGGAGCATAAGAACAAAGAAAAAAACTGAAGGAACAAAACAGCAGCAGACTCACAGAACCCAAGAACAGACTAATAGTTACCAAAGGGAAAGGGACTGGGGAAGATGGGTGGGAAGGGAGGGATAAGAGGGAAAAAGGGGCATTACGATTAGCAGAAGTAATGTTGGGGGGGCATGGGGAGGGCTGTACAACTCAGAGAAGACAAGTAGTGATTCTATAGCATTTCACTACACAGATGGACAGTGACTGTAATGGGGTTGGTGGGGGGGACTGATGAAGGGGGTAGTTTAATCACCATAATATTGCACATGTAATTGTAGATTAATGATATCAAAATAAATTATTAAAAAAAACAAAGGATGAGGTAGATTCATCTTTTCAAAATGGAAAGACAACTATACTCAAGTCACAGAACAACATCAGGTTTTACTTTTCTTTTTAAAATGTACATTGTGTGTATACTCAAATGCATGTAACTAAACACACAAATCTGGCAACATAAACCTAGGTTTTATCAGTGGGAAGAGGACAAAATGGGCATTTCTGCTCATAGACAGAAATTTTAATGCCTTAAAATGAGCATGTACTCAAGCATTACTCAAATATAGAAAAAAGCTTTTAAAAGAGCAAAAAAGGAAGGAATGTCTTAATTTTTACTCAGGGTTTTTCCACAGCTAAAAGCTGTTTTTTCAATTCTATCCCACATCTGCGAGAAAACTGTGTATTCCAAACTGGTCCAGAGGTCCGAAGTCCTGCAAAATGCTTCATCTCCATTAGCTCAGTCCAATGATTAAAATCTCCCTGATCATATTAACAATAGTAAAATAAAACACTAAGCCTTAAGTGTGGTATAATATCTCTAAATGCTTATTTTTGCCATGCAAATAGCTAGCACACTTACATACCCAACCTTAGCCCCAAAGTACCTGAGAAGAAAATTACAAGAATTACTTTGCAACTTCAATAGTTTCCAACTTCAGATCCTATTAAAATGATGAATGGACTAAAAAGAACAGTTGTATGCTAGCACTCAGCTTACACAGAATGATTAAAACAGGCACAAATCAGGGTGATGAGAATGGCCTACAGGTGACTGTAGGGATATTGGCAGCACCCAGTGAGTCTGCTAGAAGCCCCCGACCTGTGTACTCAAATGGGTGCCTGGCAAAGCTGTAAATGCTCATAACCCTGAAGCACTCCAAGAATACAACAGCCTTCTCTAGAAACAGAATGGCCAGCTGGTGGTCTCAGGGTTGCTGGCAGTTCTTCAGCACCCTGGACCTGGTCTCCCAGTAAATGGGGGACAGGTTGGGGTTAACATACCGAACATGCCTTCTAAAAACAGGGAGAAGCTTTGACCCAGGAATCCCACTCCTAGGAATTTACCCTAAGAATGCAGCAGCCCAGTTTGAAAAAGACAGATGCACCCCTATGTTTATTGCAGCACTATTTACAATAGCCAAGAAATGGAAGCAACCTAAGTGCCCATCAGTAGATGAATGGATTAAGAAGATGTGGTACATATACACAATGGAATATTATTCAGCCATAAGAAGAAAACAAATCCTACCATTTGCAACAACATGGATGGAGTTAGAGGGTATTATGCTCAGTGAAATAAGCCAAGCCGAAAAAGACAAGTATCAAATGATTTCACTCATATGTGGAGTATAAGAACAAAGAAAAAAACTGAAGGAACAAAACAGCAGCAGACTCACAGAACCCAAGAACGGACTAATAGTTACCAAAGGGAAAGGGACTGGGGAAGAAGGGTGGGAAGGGAGGGATAAGAGGGTAAAAGGGGCATTACGATTAGCAGATGTAAGGTAGGCAGGGCACGGGGAGGGCTGTACAACTCAGAGAAGACAAGTAGTGATTCTCATCTCACTATGCTGATGGAGGGTTGGTGGGGGGGGACCTGATGAAGGGGGTAGTTTAATCACCATAATATTGCACATGTAATTGTAGGTTAAAGATACCAAAATAAATTGTAAAAAAAAAAAAGAATGTAGTACATGAAAACACTGCCATCCTACCAGTAGAGAGAAGAAGCATCATTGGGGCCATCAGTAGGCTCTCTGGGTGGAAATATTAAGTTAGATCTTTCTGCACATTACACATCTGAAAAAGTTCCTGATATTTTGAAGAATAAAAGGTACAAATCTCAAAGAATAAAATCACAAAATTTGGAAGAAAATGTAAGTAATCATAAATCTTAGCATTGGCAAGAAGACAATTAGAACAATTAAGTAAATCATCTCATTGCTTATATTTGTCTTATTATGCTAATTATGTAAAATATGTATACGTGGAAAAGACACTGGGAAAGAATACATGAGAATAACATGGGTGACTACTAGGTGCTGGGATGGTGGATAGTTATTTTCTTCTTTATACTGTACAGTTTAAATCTCTAATACAATAAGCATATGCTATTTTAATAACCACCTAAAAATAAAGATGATTTCAATGATAAAAAAAAAAAAACAGGGAGAAGCAAAGATTTTGCCTTCTAGTCCATGTTTTGTCATTCCTATCCTCCACCCACGTGGATTTTTGACTGAGCCTCTGCTGAGGAGTATGATGATTCTGAGCTCTGCGTATCAATCAGGAGTGTCGCCACACAGATACTCAAACTGACCACAGTGGCCACCAACGGCACTCCAAATCACATCACTGTTTCACATGGAGAACCAGTTTATGTGCTCAGGTACAACTTGAATAACTGAAATTTAAAACTGAAGAACAAGATGCATCTGATGTACTGCAGTTTTCTCCATCTGCCTACTATGCACTGGAGACACAGCAATGCATCTAACAGGCAAGGTCCCTGGCCCCAAAAGGCTTGCACTTGAGAGGCGGAAACAGACAATACCATACACCAAACCCATGGTATGTCGGTGCTCTAAGGAAAACAAAGCAGGCGAGGCAAGACAAGGAACATCTTTAGAATGGGTGGTCAGGAAAGGCTGTTCTAAAATCACATCTGCACTGAGGGCAATAATTAGGAAGAAGCAACCAACCACACCTCTGGAGCCCTGAGGAAGGAGGCAGCAGCCTGAGGAACAAAGTACCACAGGGGCTGGACCCGTTTGGGCAGCTGTTTGTTTTCCAAGACTGGTGTGAAGGCATCAGAAAGGCCGGTTGCAGATCCTACTCCAGGTGCAAAAAGCCACTGGAGGGTTTCAAGAAGGAACCAACTTAAACTGACTTCCTCTGCCAAAAAACAAAACCTAAGAATAAATCATGGCTGAAGCCAGTACAGGCTTTCCTATAAAAGATCAGAATGACCAAAGGGACATGCAGCAACTGTGGAGGGTGACTGAGACGGACATCCTGACTGAGCTCATTGTTACACAACTGTGTCAGCCTAACAAAATCCACAGAACATTACCCCTGGAAAGATAAACTCTACTTTCCATAAATTATATCTCAATAAATTAAACCAACAAAAAGCTAAAGAAACATACCAGCAAAACCAAATGAAATAAAATGTAATCTTTGTGGTGACTTCCTAAGCATTTAATGAAGGAGTGTTTCTTTCTGTGTGTGTCAACAAAACATTGAATTTTTCTTTACTACTTACTCGTTTAAATAATAGGTACATCAATACTCTTACTAAATAATCTGTGTTACAGAACCCAAGAACGGACTAATAGTTACCAAAGGGAAAGGGACTGGGGAAGATGGGTGGGAAAGGAGGGATAAGAGGGTAAAAGGGGTATTACGATTAGTAGACATAAGGTAGCGGGGGCATGGGGAGGGCTGTACAACTCAGAGAAGACAAGTGGTGACTCTATAGCATCTCACTACACTGATGGACAGTGACTGTAATGGGGTTGGTGGGGGGGACCTGATGAAGGGGGTAGTTTAATGACCATAATATTGCACATGTAATTGTAGGTTAATGATACCAAAATAAATTGTAAATTAAAAAATAATAATAAATAAAATAAAATAAAATAATCTGTGTTAAAGAGTCTGGCTGGGTCCATAGCATATCCTGAGCAGCACAAAGAATGTAGAGAATGTAAGACAACAGGAACACCACCCAAAAGACACAATTTCAAGGACAAATTCCCACGTAAAGCAGTTCAGGTGGTAGCAGGACTGGTTACTGAG
The DNA here is from genome assembly GCA_029783875.1 of Phataginus tricuspis. NCBI lineage: Eukaryota > Metazoa > Chordata > Mammalia > Pholidota > Manidae > Phataginus > Phataginus tricuspis. The sequence goes on from JAQQAC010015468.1 coordinate 2,963,058, forward strand.
CCCCTAGACCCATGAACCCTCCAACTTCATCACCTGACCCCTAGGTAACAACCTGCTATGCTGATTTTCATTTTGTCCTCTTGGGTGTTTTCCCTCTGACTAGAACGCCACTCCCCTCCCAAGTGTGAGATTAAACCCACCAATCCTTCAGAATAGCAACGCCTCTCCTCCAGAAGTCTCCCCTGAACCCGAAGCCAGGCTATGCTTCTCCCCAGAGGCCATCTCTTACTGAAACACTGTCCTCCCATATCAGAGAAAGATTCCACATCTCATATTATTTTTATTCTTGGTGCCTAACAGTGTCTGGTACAAAAAAGATACCTGATAAATATACAAAACTGATTTGCTACATGCACACACACACTTTACATATATTTCAGGTGAGAAAACAAATTCCTAAACTTAATTAGTTAGTCCAAGACAGAAATGATATTAAACCCAGCTCATGCTAGGGAGTCCCAAGGTCCTTCCCTTCCAGTGCCCCAACAATGTAAAGAGTACTGAAGATAAATGGTCAGGAGTTAAATCAGATACAGTGAAGATCATTTCAAAGGGGTGGAACATGAACCTGAAAAAATGGGAAGGGGGGGATAGCTTAAGTATAAGCAAATGAAGGCTAATATTCAGTATGAGTCCTAAATACTCTTTAATCCAGAACTATCTGCCCGGTTAAAACATTTATACACCCTGTGAAGTCTCTCAACCACAGATTCAGGGTCTTAGCCATCTGCGTTTGAAACTCCAGCACAAGCCCTTACACCCAGCGGGTGCAAAATGAAATACTTTCAGCCCATTAAAATGAAAAGTTACACTTACCATGTGCTCTTACACACACTGAGGTGGAAACTGCTCGCTTGCCAATTAGGCTAAATACTCTGGTAGCCAACATTCTGAAAGATAAAAGTGTACACCTTCTGCATGAATGAGGGCAAACACCTTTGGTGAATGTGCTTCTTGTTGCCCCCAGTGCATTCTGGAAGTACTGCAATTCTTTTGTTTTCTTCTCCCCAGTGTAAACGATCCAATCTTCATTACTGACTCTGAGCTCACAGAATAACCTAAGGCAAGGTTTTCTTGACAGCCAACACATTTTTATGGCGCTTCATTATAAACCAAGTGCCATAACGTATACACACTTTAGGCAATTGTCGAAATTGGCTTTCTTTAACATCTTTAACAAGGAGACTGAAAAAGCTAGAAGCCAGGAAGCACTACGCAGCCATGATGGGCTCGCGTTTGGAAGGGAGAGGTAAACTGCTCAAAGGGGCTGCTGGCATGCACTGCATTCAACGGGGTATTTGGTTAAAAACCTCGTATGTAAACAGAATAGGAAAGGGAACTCAGGGAGAACGGCTGCAAATGTGCTCACGGTTCTTCCAATCCCTGCGGACAACGGGTGACCTGGATGACCCACCGCTCGGTTAGGCCTTTCCTCCTTCAGGTCCACCTCCCTTACCTATCCCCCCTTTAAAACTGGACCTTTCAGGAGATTATGGACGACGAAAAGGATCCCGAGCGCATTCGGAAAGAGCCCCCACTTGGAGCAGAGTACACAGAAGCAGGACGTCGAGCGATAGTCGCCCCCGACTCGCTCCTTCTCCCCCGCCTGGCCCGCGCGTGGCCGGCAAGCGGAGCGCCTCCCCGGAGCCCCGTTCAGCCCAGGCGGACGGCGCGCGAACCCCGGGGCCGCTTCCCAGAGGCCAGCAAGGCGGCCTGCTCCCCGGGCCCGCGCCCTCACAGGGGACGCTCCAAGGTCAGAGTCCGACACTAGCCCGCGGCCGCGGCGCGGAAGGTGGGGCCGGGTCTGATGCTTCTGGGCGCTCCTGTGGGCCGCGACGCGGCGGCCCCCGAGCCCGGGTCCCCGCGTCCCGGCCTCAATGTCACCGGGCTCCGGGCCCAACCGCCGTTTCGTGCTACCGCTGGGCCGCCGGGTCGCGGACTGGCACACCTATGGCTCCCAGCCCCGCCCGGTCCCGCCGAGCGGGCCGCCGCCGCCGCCGCCAGCTTACCTGCCGCCGCCTAGGCGCCGGCTGCCCGCCGCGACCGCCCTCTACGCCCCGAAGCTGCGACCGGAAGAAAGCGAGGCCGCACCGCGGAGCACCACGGGATCGAGGAGGACGCCCCCAAGCGCCCGGCCGCGCAGAGGTCACTGGAGCGGAAGGGGGCGAACGCCGTCGGCGGCGTAAAAGGCCGCGCCGGGCTGCTTTCCGGCGGGCGCTGCGAGAGTGCTTTCCGGCGGCCCGCGGCGAGAGGAGCGAGTGGAGTGTGGGGTGGGTGCGTCGCCTTCTCGGGCTGGCAGGCGGAGTTCGAGGATCCCGACCTGTGGCGGGGCCCGGCCTGCGGGGACCAGCCAGCCGTGGGCGCGCCGGGGAGCCGCCGCCTCGTCCCGCTTCTCCGCCGAGGCGCCGAGCGGCCGGGCAGCAGGGCCAGGCCTCAGGCGGCGCCCGGGGCCCCCGGAGCCCTCCCGGGCTCAGCATGCCCGGGGTGAAGCTGACCACCCAGGCTTACTGCAAGATGGTGCTGCACGGCGCCAAGTACCCCCACTGCGCCGTCAACGGACTGCTGGTGGCCGAGAAGCAGAAGCCGCGCAAGGAGCACCTGCCGCTGGGCGGCCCGGGCGCGCACCACACCCTCCTCGTGGACTGTGTCCCCCTCTTCCACGGCACCCTGGCCCTGGCCCCCATGCTGGAGGTGGCCCTCACCCTGGTAAGCACGGGAGGGCGCCCCGGCCCGCCCTCGGGGTTCGCGGGAGAGGAGACGGGCGTGTGGCCGGCCTCCGAGCGGACGCCCCGTAGCCCGGCAGGAGCGGGGTGCCCACGCCAGGGTCGCCGGTCTTTGCCCCGCCGCCGGCGCTCGCGCGGCAGCCGCGAAGGACCTTCGCCTTTAGGCCGTTAGTCAGACCTGGAGCCTTTGTAAAAAAGTCATCGTTGACAGCGTAGCGATTCGACAGTGTTTGTGTTTGGGACTGTGAGTCGGGGGAAGTTAGTCGCGCGGTGCTGGGCCTTCCGCGCTGGAGCTCGGTTCTGGCGAACCGAAGCACGTCCATAGCTGACGTGGGTGTGAGCGTGTGCGGGTCTTGTGTCGGTATCCGCAGCCCCGGCGGGCAGACCCGTAGAAAGGTAGCGTGGACGTCCGGGCACTGCTTCCCCGGACTGCGTGAGGAGGGTCCCTTCCCTTAGTGAGCCATCTGGAATGCACCAGGACGTTACAGGCTGAAGACGGTGCGTGAAATTAAAAAGCGGGGACAGGCGTACCTTCTGTCCACCACGCTTGTATGTGTCTGCTTGCCGCAACTGCTTTATTAAGTACAAGGGGAAAGACTGAGCGTACCGATAAACTGGCTGGTGATTGAACTCTAGGGAGTAGCCTGTGAGTTAGGGTGATCCGCAAAGGAAGAAACCGCCTGTAAATTCCACTGAGTTCTTAAAACCTTGGGGAGAAATAAACTGTAGCCTCAGACCTGCCTCAATACCAGAACTTTGAATTGAGGGTACTGTTTTTTCATTTAGGTGTAAACTGATACCAAAAAAATTGATCTATGCCAAATGTAAAGTTTGAGAAAATATTGGTAGAAATTCTTTGTACCTCACACCAAGCAAAGTGAATCCATTTCATAATTTACTTGATCGTGGCAGCCGTGTAAATTCTTGGCGAGCAGGGAGTATCCTTGGGCAGAGTACTGGCCTAACATTACTGGCACACGTTTGAAGCAAGGATGATACCTCGGTTTCTGATTTATACGTTGGGACAACAGCGGTGCTATTCACTGAGGGAAAATGACCTAGCGTTGAAAGGTGAAAATCGGGTCTGAAGCTCAGAAGATGGATGGGCGGGAGACGCAGACTAGGAACCGGTGGCCTCTCAGCGACTTGATGCCATGATGAGAGCAGGACAATGTCGGGTGAGGAAATTGCTTATGCACAGGAACCTGAGAAACTGACTTTTACCGGGTGGGTGCAAGAAGAGTTGGCAGGCTGACCAGGAAGACGCCGGAGGGGTGGGAGGAAAAGATGTTGCTTTAAATCCACATGAAATTCTGAAAGCTTCTCACGCAAACTTGAGCCTTGCTTGGAATTGCAAAATTTACTAATTCTTCTCATTCTGAAGTAACCTTTACAGAGTTAAAGGGTTATGTTACTATTACAAGATAGTAATGCTATACCTGAGAGAATTAATACACTAACTATAAACAACTGCATTGGAGTCACCTTTACATGGATTTTCCCCACGGAGCAGGGCTGCCTCCCAAACCGCTTACCTGGGGAGGGAACGTACCCAGAGGGGACCTTGAAGCTTTAGGCAGCCCTGCAGCCACCGTGTTGATCTTACTCTCTCACTCTAGCCCTCCTGGGCTGCCAGCACTTCCTGCAAACATGCCCTTCAGTGCTTGAGTTCCCCCTCCATGCTGCATTCCCTCCCTTGACTTCTTTTAAGCCAGAAAAACTAGCAGGCTGGAGGTCTGTCCTTGCCAAGCATGTGTGATTTATGCTAGCTTTTCTTACGTTGACCAGAACTTTGAATCATAACCACACATATGACAAATAGGAATGTCAATTGAATACAAGTTAAATAACTCTCAGTATAGTTATAAAGGAAAATTTGCAATTTGAGTTCATCCAAAAATTTTATGTTACAATTAAGGTATTTAATTATGTCATTCAGCTTTTGCCTTAGCAACTTTATAATCTGAAAGGCAATGAAAAATCTCAGTGTGTGGTGCCATGGTTTATCAGTTTATCAGTGGAAGATGTAATCTTAGTAAAGCACCTAAATCCATGGAACCGTATTAAACAAGGCCTTTACTCATGTTTTTTTTTCTGTTCAGGGAGTTTCATGTTGTAATTATTTTCGATAAGTGGTAAAGACTGGATATGTAGTCCATCAAAGGGCAGCGTCAGATTCCTTGGAAAGGCTTTTCATTATTATTTTCCATTTTTTTAAAAATCCTTGCATTTCTGGGTACTTTTTATTCTTTTTTTTATTTAAGTACTTAACGCCTGTTATTTATCCTTCTAACCCTTTGACATAGGTAGTGACGCAATTATTTCTAATAGCAAAAACCCGTAAAATGTTAGTAGGCAAATTACCATGACCCTGCTTGTTTCTCTAAGCCCCTTTTGTCCTTTACCTCTTTGATTCCCTGTGCTGTGGAGTAGCTTTCAATTACGTGCTGCCTAGATGGCTTTCATATTTGCAGATTGGTCTGGTCACCATGACTTAGTCCAGAATTCTTTTTGCTGCCTCCACATGTGCCTTCTCTGCTCATTTGCACAGACTGCTGTCCTCTGGCTCTTTCCTAGGCGCCCTGCTTCCTTCTCCCCTTGTTTATCTACGGAACTTTTGTGTGCTAGCCTGGGAGAGGGAGATGGCTGCTCTGGGTCTTCCTTTGAGTTCTTCCACAGAACTTCACCCTCTCCCCATCCTGTTTACCTCGCAAAGGCTTCTTTCATGGGTCCAGCACCTTTGTGTTCCTGGAAACTCAGCAGCACGCTTGAGAAGGAGCCTTTCATCTCAGTGCAACTAACAAGCCCGCTCCTTTCAGACTCCGGTAGCTGCTTGTGGCTGCAGACAGGGAGGCTCGCAGACACCCTAGGCCTGAAGTGGTAGGTGTGGGGATGACGCCCTCTTCAGAGTGGCTCTTACCAGTCCCCTGCCTTGCCTGCCTGATGGCTGCTGTATAGTCACGTGAGGCAGCTCGTAGTGCTTTGAGAATTATAAAGTGCCTCACACTTAACAGATGTTAGCAAGTTTGCCAAGAGAAGCTGCTTGCTTTATACAGTTTAACTGGGAATGAACGAGTCGCACCCCGCCCCTGTGTGTGTGTCTGGAGCTGAATGAGCCAAAAACAGCTTGGAACAGAGGGTGGTGGGCTTATGCCAAGGTAAAAGTGTCCTTTCTCTGGAAAAGTACAAGAAACTGCACGAGTAAGTGCAAAATTTGGACCTTGTATTCAGAGTCAGTTTTACTAAGTCGACATTAGGTTTCAGAGCGTTGTCTTTACCCTTCTCATTTTTCAGATCCCCTTGCCATGTAAAGTAACATGCTCACCAGTGTGATGACAGGACGTGGAGCATCATAGCAGCAAGGCACGGGAAATGGGAATGGGCTCGCAGAGAAGGTGGTCGGACAGCAGCTTGGCTCTCGGCCTCGCCCCACCCCGCTGCAAGGGGCGTACTGCCTTTACTGAGCACACTGACTTTAATCAGCCAGCCTTTTCACTAACAGCCATTTCAGCTTCCCACATGACTCTGAAGCCCCTTAAGACCTGCCGGCCCCAGCCACCTCCCATCCACTCTAATGGTCTACACACCAACTTTTACTCCACTCCAAGTCACTTCCAACTGGTGGTGTCTGCCTCCATTTTCTATACCATCCAAGAAAACTCTTACTAAAACTTGCTTATACTCCGCTGTGGGCTCTAGTGGCTGGTGGGAGCCCTCAGTCAGCTCTCCAGTCCCAGCTGGCGGCCAGCTGTGTCTCTGTGGACAGGCTGTGTGTGCCCCCAGTGGCATCCATACAGGGAACTTGGTTACTCTTGTTTGAATCATTCAAAAGTTTCTGAAACCAAGGCAGAGCTTTTGTGACCTGGTTCACTTACAGGGCAGCTTCCATGGAGAGTTCTAGAAGTTAAGGGCCTGATGTTACTTTTCTGAGGGACTTGGTTAGGCCCTTGAAGTTTTCACATAGGAATTTGCCCTTCATCAGGTCAAGTGTAGGTCAGGGTTTGTCCTGTGTTTGTCACAGGAATCATTCTTCGTGCAGGCGCTCTGTGTGCCCCCTGAGCACAGGTGCAGGGTGACACCACATGTGTTTGTGGGGAAACAAGTCCTGAACTGTTACCTTCAGCCCAGGAAGGAAGAGACCTAGAAACAGTGTGGTCTGTTCACAAGGGACTGCTGCCGCGGACGGTCAGGCTGTCCTCGGTAGCAAGTAATTATCTTCATACTAAATGTAGCTGTGGCCAGCCAAAAAATGTCCCCCAAGATGCCCAGGGCCTGATCCCTGGAACTGGTGAATATGTCACCTTACACTGCAGAGGGAATTTGTAGATGGGATTAAGTTAAAGATCGTGAGGCAGGGAGCTGATCTTGGATTATCTAATGAACCCCGTAATCATGAGGGGCCTTAGGGGAGACCCATGAGGGTCAGAGAATGGGACGCGGAAGCAGAGGCCGGAGTGGTGCAGCCACCAGCCAGGGAATGTGGATGACCTCTAGGTGCCAGAGAAGGCAAGGAGCAGATTCCCCTCCATTTCCAGGACGCAGCCCCATTGACCCATTTTAGACTTCTGACCTCTGAAGTAGTTTATGTTGTGTTAAGCCACTAAGGTTATGTGACTTGTTACAGGGCGGTAGGAACCTAAAATAGGAGCAAACTTGGAATACCACCTCTAGTCCTGGCTGGATAGGGGGATGACCTGTGCCACAGGGCTGGGAGAGGGACGCCAGGTGGGCAGAGGCGAGGGTCACCTGGAGCGAGGAGACTCACGAGGCGGGTCTTTGATTGGAGGCAGAGGCTGAGGGGCTGCCCTGCAGAGGCTGATCATAGGGGTTTGTGCTCAGAGAGCAAGGCTGTACCCTCTGGTGCTACAGAGAAAGGAGTGTAGGGAAAATGAAGGGAACACCACTGTAAGCAGCACTAGAAAATTTATAGAATCCATTCCTTCAAGAGGTGATAAAAAACGAAGTATAAGTAATTTTGGAGTAATTGCAGCAAAGTTACTGTGAAAGATCCGTCGTAGGTGTTTTAGAGACACAACCCTATCTTTCGGGTGAATGACCAAAACATTTAATTGGTTCAGTGAGCCTTGGTTTTGACCCAATATGGTAACTGTAAACTCTTAGGAAGCTGGAATTACTCCGATCCTTTTGTGAGCCAGGAAACCTTGGACTGTAACCATCCTGTAATGTTTGCCTTTAGACAATAGAGGGGAATATCGAAGCCCCAAACCATAACTCAAGAAAAAGAGCAATACGGCTATGTTTTAAAAAAAGGTAAGAAAACCATTTTTAGGCAGTTAATTTCTGTGGAAAATTAATTTTTCTGTGGAAAAAAACTGTGAAAAAAAAAAACGAGGATCAATTTTATTTCTTCTTGTTCAGACAGAATGGAACTTACTGTAGTATGTTATTAAAATTCCATTACGGCAAAACAGGATGACCTTTTGTTGTTTTTAATAATGGCATTAGATCTGAAGGAAACTAAATCTAATGAGAGAAGAGTAACATTATAAGCTGGACAAAAACTTCCAAAGTCTACCCCCATGCTCCCATTTAAAAGCCCTTCACAGGGAAATGAGATAGCATTTGGGGGGTGGGGGGGTGTGCATGTACGTCCTGCCTGCATCTACCCACTCGTGTGTGTGTGCCCGTTGACCCCACATCCTGGCGCTGGGAAGACTGAGCTATAGCCTAAAAAGCCCTGGTTTCGAAAGAGGCAGAGCCCCATTCTGGCTGCTGCCTGGCTGTGCAAACATAGAATCTGCACTTTCGTTTGCTTATCTGTGAAGGATTGTACAGACCCCAGAGAAGGGAGTGAAAATGGCCTCCCCTCCCCTGCTGCACCCATTTAATGTGTGTTGACACTGGGGCCTTCCACTGGGATGGGGGAAGAAGGCATTCCTCAGACCCACCCCTTCTGGCCATAAAAGGGCACCTGTCTAGGCGGATGCCCCCCACCTCAGGGAGTGAGGCCTGTGCTCTGAGCCTTCTCCGACCTCAGACTGTGGAAAGCAAGTTGGTATGACCTTGTTTCCCGTGAACACCCTAGCTCGTAGCCTTTCTCCTGGGGAGGAGGATACAGGAATCATGTCATGCCTTGTTCCAGCATTTGTGGGGAGGGCTCTCCCATATTTATTGAGACTTGATAGTTAAAGGAAAATCATTCATCTTTTCAATTTTTGTTCCTCTTTCAGATTGATTCATGGTGCAAAGATAATAGCTATGTGATCGCTGGTTATTATCAAGCTAATGAACGACTAAAGGATGCCAGGTATGTGTGTGCGAACACCCTGGGGCCTGAGAGGGTGCTCATGGGGCGATATGACAGACAGAGCGCTCCTCTGGTGTGGTGGGCCATCATAGTGCAAGATGCAAACTCTAAAAACCTAAGCCCGCCACACCTGTGTGCCTGTGTTTGGTCTCTGAGGGGAGCTGTGGGGCAGGCAGCTCCGAGCAATGGAAATTCTGAGCACTGATGTTAACCTGGGGTTCTGCCTTGTGCCTTCTTTATTTTGCTTGAAGGGAATTCATACAGTGAAAGCAACAGCCAGTGGCCACTGATTTTTATCCCCACCCAGCTCTGCCTTGCTTCTCATTTCCGAGCTAGGAGTGATGTAGGGCAGAGCCCTAGGGAAGAGGACCACTCTTTTCGGGGATAAATAACAGAGCTGTTAGGGTTGGCGCTCTCAGGGTCTGATACTGCGCCGACAGTGGGGTGCTTGCTGCGTCTTTCAAAGGGCTCCTGGCTCCCGTACTGTGAGTCTCATTAACGAGAAAAGCCAAGAACTTTGCTTTTTGTCTGTGTCAGTCCTGGTCCCAACAAAGAAATGGGTGACCCGTTGAAGTTAGGGTGACCTGAGGAGGCTTAATAAGAGGATTGTTTCCGGAGGTGTGGGTAGCATGTGAGAGAACTCATGAGAGAGTGGTGCTGTAACCCATAGTTGGCACAAAAGCCAGTGGTGTCCCTGGGCCTGCAGGGATGGGGAGGAAGAGCTGGGTGAGGAAGGCCACCTCGAGAGGAGCACGGCAGCCAGCCTGATGTGACCTCACAGCAAGGGCCCAGAGGGGTGGGTACCTGACCTCCTTCTGATTTCCTGTAGCCAGAAGCCAGGGTGGGTGGGGATTCCGCATGGCCCTGACATGCTTTCCTCACATCGTCAGACATGGGCAGCTGACCCCAGAGTCCAGGCAGTTAGGGGATGCAGTGAAGGACTCCAGACCAGAACACCTCCTGGAGTTATGTCCACGTGCGCAGGATAGGGGACAGGTTAGACTCAGTAGCATTTTTAGAAACAACACAGGAAGCTGGTGACCATGTATTGCTGCCCCTGATAAGGCACAGACGCCCTTCAAGGATTGAAACCTTCTCACCCTTTGGAGGATGGGGCCCAGTCAGGACTTGGAGGGAGGCAGGGCAACCAAATAAGGCAGGGCCAAACCTGATTCCCACTAAAGCCTCTGGTTGGACCACAGCTCAGAGGCGCTCTGAACCCTGATTCTTTGGTTTCTCCTGCTGTTTCTGTTCTTTCTCTGAGCCCAGGAACACCACTGCTTTCTCCTCCTCCAACACATCTCTTACTAACTCAGTCCGTTTGGTCCCATCTTCCTCCCATGTATTGGTGACACAGTGCCTGCATTTCCCTCTCTGCTGCAGAGCCTGTTCACAGGGCCAGGACAGTCTTGGTCTTTGTTGTATGAAAGAAACTGACAGGGCCCGGAATGCCTACCCTGGGCCGAGCTCTCTGTTGAGCAAAGCTAGACTCTTGGGCCTTGTCCTCAGCTTGCTGGATCGAATGTGAATGATATTGCCAGCACAGGACTGTGACGTGAGACAAGAGCTGCACATCAGGAGGGTGGTGCAGAGGGCTGGGGCAGCAGGAGCAGAAAGGAATGGTGCCCCTTGGTGAGCTGAGAGCAGCCCTCAGGGCGGGTGTTGCCTGAACTGGGCACTCCGGAACGGGCAGGGTCTCATCAGGTACAGACATGGAGACCATGGGAAAGATGGTGTGATGAGGACGCCAGGCGGAAACGGGGGCAGGAGCCCAGGGTGCACCAGGAAGGGCAGTGCTGGCAAGCGGGGCTGGAAAGGCAGGCTCTGCGGCACTGGGAGCTTGCTGTTGTACACAGTGGGGAGCCGTCCTTGGGAGGAGGGTTTTCCTGGACTGGGCAGTACTTTCCCACAACTACTCTTAGAGAAAGAACCAGAGACCAGGCAAGAGGGGATGGCCAGGCTGGGCTGGTCCGGGGTGGACCGATGCCTCCCTTTCCTGTCTTCCCTGCCCCACCCCCAAACTCATGCCTCCCACGATCGCCTCACGTGTACCTGCACAGCCCTCATGTACACGCGTCTCCTTAGGCTCACAGCCTCCACCTTCCTGCCTCTGTTTGGACCTCAGCCCAGCCCAGCCTAGGGTTATCTTTCTCAGACACCATTTTAGTGCTACTCCTACCTTCTAGAATTTCCCAGTTCCTTCACCGGCTCTGCTCAGGTTTATTCCCTCTTGGTGTTGATGTTTAGGTACCTACTCACCAGCTATTTGTCAGCTGTGTAGAGAGGAGGAAACATTGGAGGTGGAGGGGTGCCCCATGGCCCCTCAGCCCCCTCTGACGATTCTGCCAGACCTGGGGATTTAATCCGCCCCTCCAGGATGCTGATGCTGTGAGGGAGAGCCTCGAGTTAGCACTGTACCTGGCCCGGGGCTTTACTCAGCGTCCTGTCAGATCCTCACGAGGCCACTCTGGTGAAGAAGCTGCAGCCAAAGACAGTCGCCGCACAAAGGCCACGTGGCTCAGAAGCCAGGAGTCAGCATCCTGCCGACTTCCTTCTTTGCCTCTGCCTGGGGGATCTTCCCTGCTCTCCTCAGCCAGAGCGCCCTAAAAACGTGCTCTGCTTTTAGAAGTATCAGCTGGCTAATAGTCTCACAGCATAACCTTTGGAGCAGGTAGGCTTGGATTCAAATCCTGGTGACTTACTGACCCACCTCCTTGGGCCTCGGTAGGGCCCAGTGTCCTCTCTGTCGAACAGAGTGAAGGGCTTCCACCTCGGAGAGCATCTTAAAGACAGTGAAGCTACCCGCAGCCTGCTTAGCTTCATGCAGGGTCCAGAGTAGGGAGTGGTACTATTACTAGTTCTATGAATACGTTTCCAGAAAAAGAATCATTCAGTCAATGTTTTAACGTTTGATTTTTTTTTTTAATGTAAGGTGTTTATAACTAACTGTATACTCATTCTTTAAACTTGAGGTTATTACGCCAGGTCTTAACTGTATCATTTCAGCATTGCTGGTATTCTGCTTCATTAGTAACATCTGAGGTGGGTGATTCCGTGCAAAGCACAGTTCCCTGGTCCAAGGTTACATGCTCCGTAAAGAGCTTTTAGATTCTAAATGTAAGGTCTCAAGTTCAGCTGAATGCCGGGCTTTGTTCTGGTTGGGAGGGGGTTAGGAAGTGGGCTCTGTCTCCACGATGCCAGCAGTTTTACTTGGCAGCTGACTTCACAGGAGCAAGGAGTTAATAAGGCCTCGTAGGAAACCCAGGACTTCTTTTGACGGCATGTTGACAGTCCTGTGTGAGGAACATACTAGGAGTGCTTACATGAGGCAGGGGCGGGTTAGTATTTGAGGCAGAGTCCATGACACCAATAGGTATGAACAGAATTGGCAGTTCTTTCAAATACTTTGGCAATTCACTAACTAATTTATTCTAAACTTCTTTCAAAAGAATACATTTGAAATTTGAGTTCTTGGGCATCTAAAATGGTGGCTTTTGTTTTTAAGGAATGTTTGGTGATCCCCTTCCCACTAAACGTCACCAACTACTATGGTAATCATGCAGTTTGTGAGTTTCTTCACGGTGCTTTGAGAGCCCCTAGAAGATCGGGCTTAGCCAACGCTTTCCATTTGCACCTAAGGTGTGAGTGAGTCGGACCAGCAAGGCGCAGGAGCATCAGGGCGACCTACCCGCATTTGGTGGTGAGTGGGCCGCCTCCTGCCACACTCCCCTCCTGCTCCTCGCCGTTCGCCGTCCGGCCGTGGGGACTCGGCACTTGCCAGCTGGTAAATACAGGGAAGCACTGCCTTCACCTTGTGGGCCTCCCCCAGTGACCTGAGGGACAGGAATCCCGGTGCCCTTTCTCTTTTAAACTTGTTTTGTTGTTTCATGCAGACTTAAAATCAGCACATCAGTATAAACTCCCAATTTTAAAAGTGAAGATAGAATCACTAGTGAAATAGTTTTTTTCTTTAAACATTATTAATCTGCTTTTTCTGCATAATCACAAGAAATGAATTGTAATTATATGTTTCTGTAAATAAACAATAATAAATGTATTTTTATGTCCATTGAAATATATGTATGGTTCAGTCCCTGCTACTGAAAGCTGAGACTCTAATCATGCAGGGAAAATAAGATGCACAAAAAGATGACTGAGTGTTAAAGCATTCTAGGAATTAATGCTCAGGGTGTAGAGAAGGGGCGGATGGACGTCCTCGGAGGCCATCTGGCAAGCCCTCCCAGAGAGATGGCATTTTCTCACTCCAAACAGGAAACAGTGGGGTGGGGGGACCATGCATAGACGGTTTCCCTGAAACCAAAGAGAAAGCAGTGCACCCAGGAGCAGGAACAGTAGCTTGTCCACGGTGCAACAGGCCCGGGGCTGTCAGGCTGAGGACAGTGGTCTTTTATCTCACAAGCAGGGGACACGGTAGAAGTTTCATTTTAATAAAATTGTTAAAGAGAGTTTGCAAAATACATGAGAAACCTAGAAACCGAGACCAGTTGGAAGCAATTTTAGAAACCCAGGCCTGTGGTGGCAGCCTGAGCAAAGTGGGGGGTGAGGAGAAGGGAGCTGCTGTTGCTGTTTGAAGGAAAGTGGAAAAGGTCCTCTCAACCAGGGCAGCTCGAAATCAGGCTGGCCACCTGGATGCACAGGTTCCAGCTGGGAGGCCGGTGGGGGTGGGGACAGGCGGATGCGAGGCTTCCGGGGTGCCGACCCTCGGGGGTGAGGGGTCGGCATCAGACTGCACAGCTGTGCTGAGGAAATGGAGCAAAAGGGACCCAATGATCAACTTACTCAAGAGGTTTAAGAAATGTCCTTAAAAGGGAGGAGAGATGCTGGACAATGGCTTGAGGGAACCAGCCAAGCACTTCTTTTTTTTTCTTTTCCCTAAAAAAGAAAAGACTTGTTCAGATTTGGCTGCAGAGCTGTGGCCACTGGGGGAGAGAAGATACAATAAGGGCCCAGGAGGAGACCTCTTGCTGAGATGGGCAGAAAATAACTGTGTGCAGGGATGATGGAGCCACCGGGTGGTTGGCTTTGAAGGTAGAAAGGCTGGGATGGGGCAGGGCCAGAGCCAGCAGTTGAAGGCTGATGAACTGGGAGAATTGGAATTTCAAAATTTTATTAAAAAGCAAACCAACTCAAAATTAATGAAACCAGGAGCTGGTTCTTTGAGAAAATAAACAAAATAGATAACCCCTAGCCAGACTTACTAAGAAAAAAAGAGAATCTACACACATAAACAAAAGCAGAAATGAGAAAGGAAAAATCACAATGGACACCACAGAAATACAAAGAATTATTAGAGAATACTGTGAAAATCTATATGCTAACAAACTGGATAACCTAGAAGAAATGGACAACTTTCTAGAAAACTACAGCCTTCCAAGACTGACCCCGGAAGAAACAGAAAATCTAAACAGGCCATGTACCAGCAATGAAATTTAATCGGTAATCAAAAAACTACCCAAGAACAAAACTCCCGGACCAGATGGATTCACCACTGAATTTTATCAGACATTTAGAGAAGACATAATACCCATTCTCCTTAAAGTTTTCCAAAAACTAGAAGAGGAGGAAATACTTCCAAACTCATTCTATGAAGCCAGCATCACTCTAATACCAAAACCAGGCAAAGACACCACAAAAAAAGAAAACTACAGACCAGTATCCCTGATGAACATAGATGTAAAAATACTCAACAAAATATTAGCAAACCGAATTCAAAAATACATCAAAAGGATCATACACCATGATCAAGTGGGATTCATCCCAGGGTTGTAAGGATGGTACAACATTCGAAAATCCATCAACATCATCCACCACATCAACAAAAAGAAGAACAAAAACCACATGATCATCTCCATAGATGCTGAAAAAGCATTTGACAAAATTCAACACCCATTCATGATAAAAACTCTCAACAAAATGGGTATAAAGGGCAAGTACCTCAACATAATAAAGGCCATAGGTGACAAACCCACAGCCAACGTCATACTTAACAGCAAGAAACTGAAAGCTTTTCCTCTAAGATCGGGAACAAGACAAGGATGCCCACTCTCCTCACTTTTATTCAACATAGTACTGGAGGTCCTAGCCACGGCAATCAGACAACACAAAGAAGTAAAAGGCATCCAGATTGGTAAGGAAGAAGTCAAACTGTCACTGTTTGCAGATGACATGATATTGTACATAAAAAACCCTAAAGAATCTACTCCAAAACTACTAGAACTAGTATCTGAATTCAGGAAAGTTGCAGGATACAAAATTAATACACAAATCTGTTGCATTCCTATACACTAACGATGAACTAGCAGCAAGAGAAATCAGGAAAACAATTCCATTCACAGTTGTATCAAAAAGAATAAAATATCTAGGAATAAACCTAACCAAGGAAGTGAAAGACCTATACCCTCAAAACTACAAGATACTCTTAAGAGAAATTAAAGAGGACACTAATAAATGTAAATTCATCCCATGTTCTTGGCTAGGAAGAATTAATATTGTCAAAATGGCCATCCTGCCTAAAGCAATTTACAGATTCAGTGCAATCCCTATCAAAATACCAACAGCATTCTTCAACGAACTGGAACAAATAGTTCGAGAATTCATATGGGACAACAAAAGACCCCGAATAGCCAAAGCAATCCTGAGAAGGAAGAATAAAGCAGAGGGGATCTCACTTCCCAACTTCAAGCTCTACTACAAAGCCACAGTAATCAAGACAATTTGGTAGTGGCACAAGAACAGACCCATAGACCAGTGGAACAGAATAGGGAGTCCAGATATTAACCCAAGCATATATGGTCAATTAATATATGATAAAGGAGCCTTGGATATACAATGGGGAGATGACAGCCTCTTCAGCAGCTGGTGTTGGAAAAACTGGACAGCTACATGTAAGAGAATGAAACTGGACTACTGTCTAACCCCATACACAAAACTAAACTCAAAATGGATCAAAGACCTGTATGTAAGTCATGAAACCATAAAACTTTTAGAAGAAAACATAGGCAAAACTCTCTTGAATATAAACATGAACAACTTCTTCATGAACATATCTCCACAGGCAAGGGAAACAAAAGCAAAAATGAACAAATGGGACTATATCAAACTAAAAAGCTTCTGTACAGCAAAGGACACCAACAGTAGAACAAAAAGGCATCCTACAGTATGGGAGAATATAGTCATAAATGACATATCCGATAAGGGGTTGACATCCAAAATATACAAAGAGCTCACGCACCTCAACAAACAAAAAGCAAATAATCCAATTAAAAAATGGGCAGAAGATCTGAACAGACACTTCTCCGAAGAAATTCAGATGGCCAATAGGCACACGGAAAGATGCTCCACATCGCTAATCATCAGAGAAATGCAAATTAAAACCACATTGAGATATCACCTCACACGAGTGAGGATGGCCAACATCCAAAATACAAACAACAACAAATGTTGGCAAGGATGCGGAGAAAGGGGAACCCTCCTACCCTGCTGGTGGGAATGTAAATTAGTTCAACCATTGTGGAAAGCAGTATGGAGGTTCCTCAAAAAACTCAAAATAGAAATACTATTTGACCCAGGAATTCCACTCCTAGGAATTTACCATAAGAATGCAGGAGCCCAGTTTGAAGAAGACATATGCACCCCTATGTTTATCACAGCACTATTTACTATAGCCAAGAAATGGAAGCAACCTAAGTGTCCATCAGTAGATGAATGGATAAAGAAGATGTGGTACATATACACAATGGAATGTTATTCACAATGGAATGTTAACAACATGGATGGAGTTAGAGGGTATTATGTTCAGTGAAATAAGCCAGGTGGAGAAAGACAAGTACCAAATGATCTCACTCATATGTGGAGTATAACAACAAAGCAAAAACTGAAGGGACAAAACAGCAGCAGACTCATAGAACCCAAGAATGGACTAACAGTAACCAAAGGGAAAGGGTCTGGGGAGGATGGGTGGGAAGGCAGGGATAAGGGAAAAAGGGGGCATTACGATTAGCACACATAATGTATGGAGCGGGGGGGCACATGGGGAAGGCAGTATAGCACAGAGAAGACAAGTAGTGACTCTATAGCATCTCACTACTCTGATGGACAGTGACTGTGATGGGGTATGTGGTGGGTACTTGATAATGGGGGTAATCCAGTAACCACAATGTTTTTCATGTAATTGTATATTAATGATACCAAAAAAAAGCAAAGTGACTCAATATTGCAGCAGCTAAGAGGTGGGCAGTTGCTGTAAGAGCACAGTGGGGTCGCTGGCCCAGGGGGTTCCAGTCTGAAGCTCTGCACTGGCCGGCTAAGCAGTCCATCTCCAGGCCTCAGGGGCCCACTCCACTGGCTTCCAGGGAACCTTTGTGTTCATAAGGTGCCTCTCGATCCCCTGCACAAGGGCTTCCTGGGAGAGTAAGGCAGGGACCTGCTTTGCACCTGCTCTGTTGCCCTTACAGCCTTCCCTGTCAGCTGCAGTGTTTGCAGTAGGACCAGTTGCCAAAAAGCCACTTTAAACAGGCATAACATGTGCGTGCAGTTTATTGGCACTTATCTTTGCTTTTAACTATGCCTCAAATAGACAGCGTTCAATGACATAAACTGAAACATGGTAAACTCACTGGTCGACTTTTGCAGTCCAAACCAGGTTGCAGAAAAGGTGGCCTCGAGAATCGCCGAGGGATTCAGCGATACGGCCCTCATCATGGTAAGTCCCTCTTGAGCCGGTCATGTTTTCTGTTGCAGGATGGCTCCTGCGTGTTCTTTTCTGCCACAGGGGTCATATAGGCAGCCTTCCTTTCTGCAGATACTTCCTCAGAACACTGTTGCCCTTTGCAGTCTTCCCTGCAAAGCACCTGCCGTCACAAGGTGCTGAATCACAGGCGTGTGAGTGCTGCTGTGGTCACAGCACACAGGTCTCCAGAAGGGGGAGTCTCTGAAGGTCAGCCATGCTCAGAGTGGGGTGCCCGTGCTGGCAGTCCCGGGGCTCCCAGGGCCCAGCAGTCTGTTCTCAGAAGCTTCCAGATGATTCTGATGCACACTCAAGTGTGAGAACCACTGAGTTAGAATAGCCGGCACAGCCCGTAGGGAGGGAGGAAGTAACGTGTGAAAGCCCCACTTTGCTGGAGAAACAATACAGTGCTTAGTATTTATCCTGAATACCAAGGCTTTTTGCAGGCCAAACTCATGGTGCTATCCAGTCAGATGCGCTGTGTCAGCACTCCGTGAGGTGGAGTCTGCCGTCTCCGCCAGGGGCCAGCGTTCACACTCCTGGGAGGGCTCCAAGGAGGTGCCTGAGGACTCCAGAAAGGTGCTGGCTGTCGGCTTCTGTTAACTGTTCATGAGTGTGTTCTTGTCTTGCGCGCAGGTAGACAACACTAAGTTTACGATGGACTGTGTGGTACCTACAATCCATGTGTACGAACACCATGAAAACAAATGGCGGTGCAGAGACCCACACCAGTGAGTACCGTGCTCGTGGGGCGAGCTGCGTGCCGTGCATGCTGGGGCTGACCTAGCCTCCTGTGTTGTAAGTGAGCGTGTTCTCCAGAGCAGTGTACAAGCCTTCCGCAGAAGCGTGCGTGCTCCTCGGCTTTGGAGGACTGGGCCCCAGGGGCTCCAGCGGTGAAGCACCTGCATTCCTCGGGGTCTCCCCGCCCAACTCCAGGGCACCTCTCCCCAGGCCAGACCTCCTCTCCAGGCATTTGATGTGGGTGGGTTTATTGGTAATCATCAGTAGGCATGTCATCTACCTCCAGCTTTTTCAGAACTTAATTTGGAGGTGTCTCTTTCCTGTTTTATGTTCTGTATGTGTTAAAAAAGTACATGTTTGCTAGCATTTGTTATTGTCTTCCTTTATACCACTCTCCTGTGGCTGGTTTTCTGTTCTCTTTCTGTTGAGAGGTTACCTTCTCCTGTTCACCTCCTAGTGATTACTGTGAAGACTGGCCAGAGGCCCAGAGGATCTCAGCGTCGCTGCTGGATGGCCGGTCCTACGAGATGCTGGTGGATTTCGATAACCACCTGGATGACATTCGGAATGACTGGACAAATCCAGAGATCAATAAAGCTGTTCTGCACCTGTGTTAGGGAGAGAGTTCAGTGACTGGTCTCTGGGCATTTCCACTACACTGAAGAAGAAAAGTTATTTTTTAATGTAAATAAAATCTCTCAGCCTTTGTGGAAAGCTGGAAGTTTTCAGAAGTGGTGTGTGCCTTGAAAGAGGGCAGAATGTCCATCTGTCATCTTTTTAATGCAGAGTCTCTAGAAGAGGCCCAGGCCGTCCCACCTGACTGTCCCTGTGGGGTCCTTCCCAGGTGTATGTTGCTACAATTCTCCAAATCAAAGCTATTTCTGCTTGTCCAAGATTGTTCCTATTAAACAGTTTTAACTAACCTTTTGTAATCTGGAGAGAATACTTTTTAAGGCTTATGAAGTATCTTTAAAAAAGAGAAAAAAAGCCCACACCTTATACCCAAATGAGCATGTGTGAGTTTTCATCCCACTGGAGTTTGTCCAGTCCTGGGCGGGAGCAGGCCCGGCGTGCAGGTGCCGGTGGGTATCTGAACCCATGTTGGTGTGGGGCAGTTGGGAGGCCGCAGGGCAAGCAGCCAGCCCCGCTGGGCTCACAGCACTGCCAAGACTGTACAGTGGGAATAACGCGGCTGTTGCCTGAGGAACCTTTATCATGAACGGGGAAAAGGAGCATGGCTGGTAGTGGGAATGCGGATGGGTGCGCAGCACAGTGCTTCTCAATCACAGGCTCGGCCTATGAGCCTCCAGGGTCCGGAAGGGAACTGGAACCATCCAGGATTATCTAAGGCAGAGCCAGTCCCGACTCCCGACCTGCACGGTTCTCCAGGTGGCTCCGCTCTCTGTACTCAGAATCCGTCTTTTGTATTTGAAGCAACAAAAGCAAAACCAAACTCGCACTCCCCGGATCTTACAGAGCACTGGCTGTGATTTTTATACTTGGAACATTTGGTCAAGTTTTTAACCCAATCATAGGAAATGATGGAGAGACTTGATGGTACCATTGCAGGGGTTTTCCTACTAGCATTATTTTGTGCAGAGTTCAGAAGACCTTTCCTGCTGTCTTGTCTGACAACATGAAGGAAATTTGTAGCAGCTGGCATAATCTATTGAAAAGGTTTATGACAGCACTATTTTAACAAGTAGGAAGAAATTTCAGACATAGATTACAATAGATGTGCTTTAGTCCACCACATTCTCTCTCCTTTCCTGTAACACCCATTGACTTTCTAAGCTAGCGTTATTTCAGGTTGGGGACAGCGCTGGGTAAAGCGTAGACCAGTGCCCCCACCTTAGAGGCCAGGACCATCATGGTGGGGGGCAGTGGGCCATCTTCTTCCAAATGGGGTTGTTTCAAAAGGGAGAAGCGTCACCTCCAGCGTTTACCATGGGGTAAGTCTTTTCCTGGGATTAAAACAAGCATTTGCTACCTTCAAGGTCAAAGGGAACTGGTAGAGCTATTTGGAATCAAAGTGTGGCTGGGGCTAGTTTAGGATTCCTTCAAAGAATGAGTCTTGCTTCCCCTCTGTTTCATGCCATTACAGGGTTCCAGGCCTGGAGGAACATGTGCCGTCCTCTTTGGGTTTCATCCTAGAGCCGGGTTCTCTCTATGGCTGAGTAAGGCTTACATTTTCAGAAGGAAGCATATTAAATATTCTGGAAGGGTAGAGTATTTGTGAAAAAACAAACATTTCCAAATGGCAGATAGCTCTGCTGAGCTCCCAGCCCTTGGCTAGGCCCACCCCCATCCTGTCTTTCCAAGCCCTGAGTGAGCCTCCAGTCTCCCTGGCCCCAAGAACAGACTTCATTTTTCCCCGCCCAGCAGAAAAGTCAGAGCCTGTCTGACATTCCCCCAGAATGTATTCCTACTCTGCCTTTATATAGAAAAGACTTCGAAGAGCAACACAGCATATATTGGAAATGTCTGTACCTTGAAAATGTCTTTGTCCATCAAAATGTTAACTAATCCTTAAATCTGAAGGGATGGGAGGGGAAGGCTGGGTGTGCATGCAGATGACCCCTTAGAGCCAGACAGACATTTCATCCATCCATTAAGCAGTGAGTGGGACAAAGAAATTACTAATTCATATAAGAGTGTCATCCTCCATGTATAATAGCAGTGACCTTTAGGGACCGAGGACGCCACGCATGGAAAAGCCGGCAGCAACTTCATAAGTAACGAGCAATGCGCTCACGAAGGAAAAAGTGATTCTGCTGATTGCAGTGAAATTAGATTAATTTAAAATAGAAAACAACTTAGAGACCTTGAGTGATTTAAATTTCCAGGACAGTTTCCCAGGGATTTGGTATTTGTCAGCCTCCTTGGTATAAAAATTAGCTTTGATCTAACAGCTTATTTTTCTGATGGATGTACTTGCAAACCTATTGTTCCTGTGCATAGTCATTCTCAGGTTCCCTGGCCTGCCTCTTTTGCCTTCAAAGGGAAAAGATTTGCTTCCAAAACTGCCCCTTTGTAGTCGTGATTCTGTCTTCACCCAGTAGCTCCTTTCTGACAGCATGGCAAGTGGAAGAAAAATAGCCATGGACATTAATTCCATGCCCTTCAGGCACTTTTAGCAATTTTAGTGAAGAGAGCTGAATTTAAAAATAGACTTCGGTTTTACTAACTGGCATTTCTTGAGGCTTTCCATCCACTCAGTGCCTCCCAAGCGCCGGGTCTTTCTCTTCCGCTCAGGAGAAAGCCTGTCAGCGAGTGCTGGTCCGTGTGCTGCCTGCCAAGTCTCAGGTAGATGGTGCACCAGTCTGATTCTGTCTCCATTCACTCTGCGATCCACGGCCAACTTGAATGTTTGTATCCTCATAATGTTGACTTGGTGTTACTCCTTCAGTTCTTAAGCCATCCTTGAAATGGGATCCAAATCTGATCAAGTTTGCCATTTCTTAGAAATCGATGGCCATTCTTCTAAGGAGCCTTTTTTCATTAAGGGCTCACTTTCTGGGGTGGACCCTTCCTTGGAGAAGAGTTTTCTGAGGAATCTGAAGTCTCGTCCAGATTTGAACTGCCCAGAATTGCGTTCTCCCTGGTCTTTTGCCTTCAGAGCGGTGTGGCAAGTGCCCGGGAAGCACCACTTGAATCTGCAAGTAGCCCTTTGGCAGGGACTCAGGTTGCCTTGTAAAGCAGGATAACATCCTCCAGTTACTGCTGTCTGAATGCCAGCGATAAATCTGAAAATAACTATTTGAGAATACTCGTGAGTGCTCTGGGCAGGGCTCCTGGCCTGGCACGGTCCACAGTCGCTGGGGAGTCTGCCCGGAGGCAGCCTACGAGCTGAGTGCCAGCGGCACCGGGCGGCCTGGGCACAGCGTGAGGGGAGCCTACAGCGGCCGGATCAGCGCCCTCCACGTCCGCTTCTGCGGCTACCTTGTCACTGGAGAAGAGGCGCTGGTTTCTCAAAGGGTATCCCCAGAGAAGAGAGTCACGTGTGGCCCCCAGCAATGCCCTCCCCTGACTCGGGGCAACTCCGTGGCGCTGCAGCAGCGTCTCCTACCAGTGATGAGTCAAGAGCGCCAGGCCTGGATCCCAGTTTTGCCTTTTTCCAGTTCTGTGGCCGTGGGCAACTTACCTCTCGTGTCCCTTGAAAAAGGAGGGTAAGACACCCACTCGCGGGATGTCCAATGAGGGCCAGTGGGAATAATACACGTGCTAGCGCTTAGTAGAATGTGTTCAGGCTGCATTGAAAAAAGTCCTTAACTGCGAATGTTTTTAACATATATTGGCCAGATAGACCCCCAAGGTGAAGAACTATGCTTAGTCCTTTACTAAGAGCTAAGCGCTTACGCGTAGTCAACATCCAGCGAGCCTGTATTGAATGAAGGCGTGAAGGAAGGCATTCCTTCTCTAAGAATGATGCAGCTTACCTCTCATGTCTCAGACCCTTTGTTTACAGTCGCCTTCCCCACCGCCCTGTGAGGGTTCAGGGCATTAGTATCTGCGTTTTACAGCTGTGGAACCAGGGCCCAGGCTGCAGAGTGACCGTCTAAGGACTGAAGTGACCCAGGCAGAAGGTGCGGCTCCTCCAGGGAACCAGGCAGGAGAGGCCGAGTCTCCCTCCTCATCCCGCACTGCCCACCCTCCAACCCTCCTCCCGCTCCCTTGTACATTTGGTTTCCTTCTAGCATCGTGTCCATGTATGTTCATGGAAGAGAAGCAAAAAGAAATGGAAAGTCACTCCCACCCTGCCATCCTCCTGTCTCCCCCAAACCAAGACGAGACAGCAAGTGGCCAAATCCGCGAGGGTCTTGTGAGCACCTAATGTCCTGGATATCGGGGTGCAAAGACATGGAAGCCTGGTGCCTGCACTTGAGGAGTTTCCAACGTCATTTAAGAGTTAATCGGCATTATGACAAGTGAAATGCTAGCATAGGAAATGTATGCAGATTGTAGGCTCAGGTCCTGAGAACTCAAATTCACTGAGATTCTGGGCCCAAAAGTCAGCATTTTAACAGGGGGACTCAGGGCACATTCCTAAAAACCCTGACCTCTGACCAAAATCTGTGCTTCACTATGAAGAATTTAATATCCACAGATGAAGTGATTCACCCAATGCTCCGCAGTGGGCCAGAGACGGAGGATTCAGCGAGGCTGAGCCCTCGGGGAACTTGCTAATCGGGTAGGACGCCAGCGTCCCGGTTCCACGAGACCCCACCTAAGAGGATTCAGGTCTGAATTCATCCTTGCAGGAGCTCTCTGGCTCTTTTCTCCTCTCAAATGTATTGAACACAGAACACATGTGCTCTTGCTTGACACTTGAGCAACATGACGCACACAGATTGACACTAGACACACAGCTTTTGAAGTCTCAGCCTAGACTCTGGATGGCAGACAAGGACCATGTCTGAGGCTCCTTCTGCCTCCCGGGGGGGCCTTACACGTAGGAAGACCTATTTATTATCTTTCATTTTTAAAACGTAGTCTCAGATCTGTCATCTGCTTCCCACTTCCAGGAGGCGGCTTTGTAGCAAGAGCCCTCCACATCTGCCTGGTGTCTCAAGGACCCTGTCCCAGTCCCTGTGTATGCAGGACATGCCCCCAGAGACATGCTGCTGATCCCACAAAAAAGGGACAACCTAAAAATGCCAAATTATCTGAAATCCCCCATTTGCTGAATATCCTTCTAACTGTCTCCCCCCAAATGCTGGAATTCTGCACTTTTGAATCCTGAAGTCTTAAATTTACATTTGAGATTCATGTTGTGTGTAGCAATTTCTCACTCATTCTCACTGCTGTGTGTTACTTTGTTGTATCGACACACCCCAGGGTATCCATTTCTGTGGATGGACGTGTGGGTTCTTTCCCGACTCGGGCTATTACAGGCGCTGCTACAGTTAACATTCCTGTGTGTGCCCTTTTGTGTCCATAGATACGCATTTCCTTCAGGATTACGTAGAAGTTGAACCTGTGGGGGGGGGGGGTGTGTTCAGCTTTTTAGGGGGAGTTCCCAGTCGACCATCCCAACCCCACAATGTGTAAGAGATCCAGGTCTCCTGGAGCTTCACCAATACTTCATGCTGTCAGTCTTTTTAATTTTGGGTAGGTGTGTAGTGGTCTCTCATGGACTATTGGGTCTAAATATGAAAAGTAAAACAATATCACTTCCAGAAAATAACAGGAGAATATACTCAGCCTTGGACTTAGCCAAGATTTCTAACAGGACCCATAAAGAAAAGAGCAATTCTGCGACATTAACATCAAGAACGTTTTGTCATTTAAAAATACAATTAGGACAGTGGGAAGGGAAATCACAGAGTGGGTGAAGATACTCATAACACAGCCAACAGGAGACTTCTATCCAATATATCCAAACATATTAAAAATTATAGATCGTTTTTTTTAAAAGTCAGGCAGCCCACTTGGTCAGGCACCTCCCAACAGATTTCCCAATGGCCAGTAAGTTTATGGAAGTGACTCAACTGATGTGATCGAGGAGGAGCACGCTGACACCATGAGAGTCCCTTTTTTCATGGGCAGGAAGTGTCAGGAAGCAGGATCCTCTACGCATGCACATGTCAGGTGTCCTGCACAGCCCAGGACCCTCGCGCATACTGAGGCTCGGTGTCAGGACGCCTCCAAAGAAACGGCAGCTCTGGGACTCCTTCAGTACTGCTTGCATGTTTTTGAGACTCTCAGCTTGAATACTTGGCTTAGGTGAACAAGGAGCAACTGTTCTTGGTTTGAGGATCTCAGCTGTGAGTTTCTCCTAATCTGCTCAGGACATTGTCCTTTGAGGAGCTTTAGGGGGGCCCACTGCCCATCCTGGCCTCCCACCTTGTCTGCCCCGCAGCTCAGAGCCCGTCCTTGCAGAGGGATCATTCTGTTCATTACCCCAAATGCCTGGCATTTCTCAGCGCCGGCCTTCTGAGGAACTCTCAGTCATCTGCAGGTCCTGCTGGTAAAGTGACTGCCCCTGGTCAGCTAAGCTCTCCGCTAAATTAATTCCATGCTAAGAGGCAGTTCTCACAACGCGTCCCAGAGACCTGAAGCACCTTTCGGAGCAGGCTCTGTGCCATCTGGAGCCCTAGGAGGAAAGCGCCCTTCATCCAGGCACTACAGGGCTGTCCTGGAGGGATAGGAGTCTCCATAATCATGGAGTGTGGTCATCCAGGTGGGCTGATGCCCCTGCAGGTGCAGCCACACACCGTGACGCCGCTCCCACCTGGGCAGAGGGAAACTGAGACAGGACTAAGCCCAGGCCAGAAGCAGAGAAGAGAGGAGTGCGTTTTGTTTGGGGGGCTGGTGGAGCAAAGCAGATGGGAAGAAACCTGGAACCCAAAGGCAGTTAGGACTTCACTATTTTTCCATTTTCAGCAAGGGGTCCCTTGGCTACCTTCCTAAATGTGTCTCCCAAGCAGCCCAGCATTCAGACAAGACCCATGAGGACACAGTTTCAGGCGCTCTTCTGGGGCCCCATCCCTTCCCCAGACCTGCAGGAAGAGGGGGGTGGGTGCCATCCCCTCAGTGTCTGCCCCAGCTGGCTCCAGGCCCTTTGGACACCGTGTCAGCCGCAGTAGGCCACACCAAGGCCAGTGACCGCAAGTGGAATGAAGCACTGAAACGGGCACGGACAGAAAAGGGCTCGCTCCCTGGGTCGCCCCTCTGGTTGAAATGCCGGCAGGAGGTCCCTGGAGACTCCCACGCGAGCAGTCGAAGAAGGACAGAGCCAGTGACAATGGCAGGGACTAGCCGGCCCCAGAGTCTGGGTGAGGGAGGTTGGTTGGGTGCGGGACCCTCGGCCGAGGGGGTAGGCTTGGTGTCCAGGGTTGCAGAGGATGTAGTTCGTGTCTGTTCACAGCCCTGATGTCTCATGTGCCTGAACATGAGAACAGGCCGGGGTCCCGTGTCCAGGATGGAGGAGGTGTGGGGGCTGGACAGGCCTCACTGGGGGCGGTGGGGGACTAGGAAAGGAGGGCGTATTCCCCTGACAAACAAAGCAGTGTCCCTCGGCACACAGGCTTCCCTGCTCTGTGCCTGTGGCTGAGAAGCTCTGGGGACGTGGGGTTTGAGAGCCCGCCCCTCCCTGCCACCCGACTTCCCAGCTTGCCTGGTATCACCTGTGAAGCGGCCAGGGGTGGCTCCAGCTTGCGGAGTCGCCTGAGAAGCACCTTTCATACCCCACAGAGCCTGGAAACAGTGCTGCTGGGAGAGGACCTGGGAAGGGGCACCCCGGACAAGCTCTGCCCACGGAGCCAGCTCTGTCTCGCTGCCCTTGGGTTAATTGGGTAGGAGACTGAGGTCGCTGGCCAAGCCTGCAACGGAATAAATCTTGTCATTTATTGTCCCCGCTCTACAGGGAGCAGTCAGCTGGGGCAAGAACCACCCCCCCAGCACTCCAGGCAGCTCGGCTGTGGCCCCAGTTTACTGAGGCACTGGGGCAGGAGCATCCCAGGTAGACGACCGGGTCACGGCTCCTCCCCACCCCTCAGAGAGATGGCCTCTGCCTGGCACCCTCAACCAGGACTCACCAGCCAGCCCCCTCCCTCCAGGACCAGGAGAACCATGTTTCTGTGGGGTCACTAGCTGTCATTAGCCAGAAACTTCCATTGCCCCGGAGCAGGAAAAGCCACCCCAGTCAGCTAAAGAAGAGGAGGTGAAGCCTGGGAACTTTCCCTAGGACCTGCCCACCCCACTGGAAAGGCCGGGCTCTGACTCAAAACCCCCAGACTTCAGGCCTCCTTCCTCCATGTGGGCCTGGGCCGGGAAGTCTGCACAGTCCCAGTTAGCAAGCTGGGCCAGGATTGGCCACCCCTGCACTGGTGCTGAATGCATGGCTCCAAGCTGCCGGCCCTGCTGCTGGGACAGCGTCTTAGACCGCCAGCTGAGGGCTGAGGCTGAGGCTAGGGTGGACAGTCCTCCTGGCTTCCCTGGGCCGTGTGGCAGCCTGCCTTCCACCCTAACCTGGCGGCTAAAGGAGAAGCCGAGCTGAGCTGCATCTGGGAATGTCCTGGGCTCCTGGATGTGGCTGCTGACAACAGAATCCTAGAAGTCAGGACAAGTCCGGGAAAACTGCCTCCACAGCCCTTCTCCCCCAACTTCCAGCAGCACCTTGGGGGTCCCCCGCTTTCCGCAGGGGCCAGGGCGCATCTCTACCCCAGCTCCGTCATCTGGAGCAGCTCTGCCGTGACAAGCACTGCAGGCATCTGCAGTGGCTGAAAGGCTAATGCCCAGCCCCGCCATCCACGCCCAGTCACACCCGACGCCCCAGTGTCCACGGCCTGGTCGCACCCAAGGCCCCGCCATCCACAGCCCAGTCACACCCGAGGCCCCTGCCACCGATGGTTCAGTCACATCCGAGGGCGCCCAGCCCAGCGCTCCGTTTCCTGTAGCTTTCCAAATGGCAGAACCCCTGAAGGAATGCTAGGGAGGGAAAGTCACTGAGGTTGTTCCATGGCAGAAGCGAGCGCCCGCCCTTAGGCACTGAAACCCAGGTCTTTGAGCAGAGGCTTTTGTGGGTGCAGGAGACCCCGAGTCCAGCCCCCTCTCCAGCCTGACCTGCCGGATCTACAAAAGCCAAGGGCCCTGGCTCTCCCGCCCACGCTCTTGGATGACTGTTTCTCAGCATGGGAGTGGGGGTTGGGCCCGGCCTGCCCAGAACACCCCAGGTGCCCAGCACCCAACTCCACTTCCCCCTCCTCCCAGGGTCCGTGCCAGCTTTAATTACTGGAACATTCCTTACTCCAAGAGGATCGGAGTTGAGCCTTCCGGCAATACTTTATTCCAACTCCAAACTTCTCCAAAGCCAAGCTAAGCCTGGGGAACACGCCGTCTGCTCGCTGCCTTGGGGAGCCCCGTCTTTCCTTCCCAGAACTGGTGTGAGCAGGTGAATTTGGTGCATTTCATGGCGTGAGCAAACGTCCTCGCCACGGCTGCCGCGGTTCTCGTCAGAGCACTGGAAATCCCTGATCTCTAGGCCAGGTTGCTCTTCCCACGCGGCCACAGCTCCTGACCACGAGCAACCCTTGCTACTTACTGCCTACCCAGACTGTGCCCTCAGCTCATCCACTCTCGTCTGGCCTGCATGGGGGCCAGGATCAGGGCTGCTTTCCCGCCGTGGGGCTGCTTGTCCGGCATCTGACATGGGCATCACTGGACACACGCCCTCTCTGCCCACCACTGAGGGTGCCCTGTTCTGCTGCACAGCCACCATGCTGGCCTTTTCCTCCCCAAGGTCCTGCACGCTCAGAGTGCCAAGGCCACAGGTGGCCTGCCCACAAGGGGGATCGTGCAAAGTGACCCTCCCTCCCAGGTCCCCGGGCCAGCCATCCTGACAAACCCGGTGTGGCTTTCGGCATGCCGGATACACCGGGCCTGGGGCCTCCCTGGGTCTTGAGGCCGCTCACCCCTGTTCCAATTGCCAGAAATTTCCCCTCTGCTATAAATCATCCATTTCCTGAAACACCTCTTACTGACCCTAGTGCCACCCCCTCGGGCCCTGCAAGAGTCCTACAGCTGCCTTCCCAGGAGAGCTGTTCAGAAAGGGCCACTCCCCCCACCCCCATTCTTCCTCCACTGTAGGGGTTTTGATTCCTTTTGCCTCATGGGTTTGCCTCTCTGCTTGGCCCATCCCTCTATCCCTGAGGCCCGAAACTGGGGATATGAGCCAGGGATTAATGGCACACAGTAAGCTTCTGAAAGCCACGGGGGAGGCCTGGGCTTAAAGATAATTTCCCTTCTCTGCAAAGGCCAGGCATTCTGTCCAAACGGGCTGAAGCAGGACAGCGCCGAGCCAGCAGGGGGCAGAGCAGCCACAGCCCAGATGGCCACCCCGGAAGAGCGAGCAAGTGTCCCCAGTCTGTGGTGCCACATGGCCACTGATCTCTTCTAGAGGTAAGAGGGGTGCCGCTGGGAGCCTCGCAGAGGCTTCGACATGGGGCTTGGAGGAAGAGGCGGCCCCTGCTGCTGCTCTGTGCCCAAGCCTCTCCCAGGCTCAGGGCGGAGCCCTCTCCTCTGCCCTCGCTGCGCAGCTCCTCACCAATGTTTAACACCCCTTCATTGTGTCCTGCAGTGTGCCCGGCTCTTCTCTGTACCCCTGGCTGGGAAGTTTCAAGACTGTGTCTTCATTTCCTTACTGCAGAAGTCATACATACTCCCAGGGTTTGAATGCAACGATTAGAGAAGTTTTTGCTAAAAGAAGAGGCAGTGGTGCTTCCTCTCTGTCCCCCGCCACCAAGCCCCCGTTCAGTGGGCGTCGGTCCAATTTAAATGACACTGAAACCAAGTGGCAATCAGAAAAGAAAGTTCATTGTCTTCTCCCTGTTGGCTGGCAGGCCCCTGGGAAGCTGGTGTTCAGCGGTTGGCACAATTCATGTGTTCAAGCCAAGGAGAGAATGTCCAGGCGTTGGGCCCATCTTTAGGCTGCAGAAGAGCTGAGATCCCCTTCCCTGCCCCCCTAAGGCAGCCATCAGCCTCCGGGGAGGCAGGCTGCTCTGTGGGGTCCCATGGAGCTGGAAGGCAGATCCAGGACTCAGAACTGCCCCTCACGTGCCATCCTGTTGAATATTTTTATAGCTGGGGAGGTGCAGATGGGGCTGCCGATGGCCAGGTCCTCAACGGCATTTGATAAACTGATTGAACTTGGTGCCAAGGAGCCCCAAAGCCCGTGGCCGTCCACCAGCCTGTCTGCAGCCCCAGGGGGCACCTCTGCCTCTCCAGAGATTAGCTCGGACCCCGAGCACGGGGGGCTGATTTGGCAGGTGAGTTGAAATGCAGACTTCAAAACTCATTTTCAATCTCTGGAAGAGGAGGGAGAATTGGCCTTGATTGGAAACAGTATTCAGAAGGGGGTAAAAATGCCAGTTCTGAACCTGGCTGGCAGGGCTCCAGTCCCAGTCGCACCACTTACGAGTTGGTAACCCTGGACCTCTTACCCACCACTCTGCCTCAGTGGCCCCATCTGTAAAACAGGCCTGCCATCCAGTCAGCTGGTTCGTGCTGCCATGGGCGAGCACTCAGTAACTACTCATGACTTACTGACTAAGGCTTCTGTTACCAGACGGCAGCCATGAAAACACCACCACTTATCTGCCCATCAACTCAGTGACGTAGGTACAATTGTCCCCTCTTTCATATGTGGATACAGAAGTGGAGAGAGGACAGACAGAGGGGTGACTCTCCCAAGGCCATTCATTCATTCATTGTTTTAATTCAGAGGGATTTTAAGTTATATTATGAAATATTTTGAGTACAGGGAAGTACAGTGGGGATTAGCATGCACTCATGTACTTAACATAGCTTTTTGCCACAGTTATTGAGTTTTTTAAGAGAAAATGTTGAGATGAGACCTTCTCATCCTCACCCTTCCCCCCTGGGGTCTCCCCGCTTCCCGACACCAACCGCTCCTCAGAAGCTGGCAGCACCCTCTCAGTCCTGTAGCGTTATTATGTACACTTATTTTATTTATGCTTTGTCTGCGTGTGCCATTTTTGAAGTGCTCTGACTGACATCATGCCATACAGTTCCGCTTTCCTGCCACTCGACACGCTTTGAGTGTTCCCCTTGTGACCACAAAGACAGCTGGCTCCTCTGCGCTGGCTGCCGGGAGGCCTTCTCCCGGATGGATAGGCACGGTAACGTGCCAGGTGCCTATTCATGCTTCTGAACAGCACTCAGAGCATTTCCAAGTCTGCGATTCTGCACACAATGCCCAGGGAACACGCCATCCAGCCTCACGTGCGCTTGCATGCAGGCTCCCAGGGACACCGACCCTTCCGTGTGTAGCCGGTGGCGGCGGACAGGTTTTCCCAGCGGGTGCCAAGTTGTCCTCTGGGAACTGCCCCACTTGCACTTGAGCCAGGGAGGGTTCTCAGCTCTCCAGCCAGTCCCATGGGCAAGGGGTGGCATGTCCTGTGGTTAATTCATTGAATGCTTACCGATGTCTGCATCTGGCCAGGCGCCATGCACAGCTACCAAGCAGGGACCAGCAACACAGGCTCCCAGGCACACGTAGGAGACCCTAGACAGACAGTCTCTGCTCTTACATCCTGTAGCTCCTGTCAAGCTCCGATTTACATCATCAGCTATTTACCAGTCTGCCCCGTCCCTGGCCCCTGGCAGCGATCCCCTCCAGTAAAAGATCTGGGTGTTCACTTTTTCTGCACCCCTAGGTCTTTGAAGTCCCATAGGGCAGCCGCGTATGGCTCCTGAGAACCTGAAGTGTGGCTGGTCCAAAGCAGATGTGCTCCAAGTGTAAAATACACACTAGCTTTGGAAGACTTAGTACAAAAAGAAAGAGCGTAAACTGTCTTATTAGTGATTTTAATATTGATTACATGTTGACATGATCATTTTTGGATAAATTGGGTTAAGTGAAATGTGTTATTAAAATGAATTTCACCTGTTTCTTTTTACTTTTTTAACAAGGCTACTAGGAAATCTACAGAGGGCATCCGTGGCTCCTGTTAGGTATCTGCCGGATGGCACAGCCCTAGACCTTGCCAGGTGGGCCTTCCCCAGGGTAAGTAGATGATGAATGAGTCGATAAGTGACCAGACACTGGGAACAGGAGAGCCACAGTGTATCCGAGTCCCCTCTGGCCTCATCCCCAGTATTCTCAGACTGCAGAGGGGCTGGCCTCCCTCATGAGAGACCTGACATCCTCCCTTCTCCTCCTGCCCAGGGGCAGTGAGCCAAGGGCCTCAGGAGCCCTGGAGGGAAGCCTGGGCATCTGCCGGGCCAGCCTCCCCCAAGCCCCACTTTGACCAGGGAAACCATGTCCTGCAGAACAGCTCAAGCCCCTTTGGGACCTGGTGAGCACCTTCAGCCCCCTCCCAACCCATGTGTGTGACACCCCCACCCTGCAGGCACTGTCCCCTCTGTGTTCATCCAAAGCCCACAGGAGGCCAGAACCACACTGTAGAGGGTTGTGAGCCAGCCGCCCTGCCTGCCCAGGACCTCATGGAACAATGCCAAAGCTGTGCTTGGCCCCGGGCGCCATGCCCAGCCCTGCACACCATGGCGCCCGCTTGGATGCCTCTGCAAAGGTTGACTTTGAAGCTGCCGAGGAGTGGCTGAGCCAGGCAGGGCGTGAAGAGAGCCCTGAGGCTTCCGGCTGGCACCGTTCTGCGGAAGCCCGTCTGTATTGTGGGGCAGTTGCCCTCTTTCCAAAGATGCGCCGAAAACCTTAGCCATTCAGAATCTTTGGGAAGAAATATATTTCACTTAAGGTTTCAGGTAGGTTTAGCCATGATGCTTAAACATATTTTAATTGTTCTAGGTGGGAAATGTTTAACAATGGCATTTATCCTTTTCTCTGTGACAAATGGTGACCTAGGGAGAGGCTGGACAGTTGAGGGGCAACACCCTCAGACACCACGGAGGGTGGAAGATTGTCCCTTCTCCATCCCCAACAGCCACATTCTCTGGGTCTCCAGCCGGCCTGTCCTCCTCCTCCTTCCCGGCTCTTCATCACCCCCACATCTTGCTGAATCTGGGTGTCTGCCTCCTGCATCCTTCTCTGACCTCACCTTCGCCGGGGCCCACGTACGTAGATCCCCTTGGCACTGACTCCTGCTAAGCAGAGCTGGAGAAGCCAAGCATTTTCAAGCTTATGTAAAATAAGGGCCAAGGTTTGGACCAGGTCTTGCCTCTGACCCCCAGGCTCAGGGCTTCGGGTTGTGGGTAGGTGATGTAAGCCTCAAATAAATGGCATTACTGTCCTTTTAAGAGCATGTTGGTTACAACTCAGAGAAGACAAGTAGTGATTCTATAGCATCTCACTACGCTGAGACCGTGACTGTGATGGGGTTGGTGGGGGGGACCTGATGAAGGGGGGAGTTTAATAACCATAATATTGCACATGTAATTGTAGATTAATGATACCAAAATAAATTATATATAAAAAAAAGAACATATTGGTATATGACTAAGAATGCCCATCAAAAGCAACGCATTCCCTACAGATCACAAAGTACCGATCTTTCTGTTCTCAAGATGGTTCCGAGATGTGCCATTTCCCTGACTTCGGCAAGATCAAAGTCAACGCCACGCAGCAAACTCACTCGTGGGCTAAAGGGGACATCCTAGATTCCTCTGCATCCCCACCACACCCCACCGGTCACAGACCCTGTCTCTGCTTCCCCCCCCACCTCTCAGGAACCCCCCCATCTCGCCACACCCACCGTGCCAACCTCAGCCCTGCTTGGAGGGTTCTCCCACCAAGAGCCCATCAGACTAATGGAAACTCCTGCCCACACCCACCATCACACACCATTGGGTCTGGAACAGTTTGTAAAATAATTTTTACAATTTCGCGTTTGAAATTATTTGGTTACAAGTAACATTAATTTCCGCTGGCCGTGAGTGCCCAGTGATTAAGTGTTCTCAGGGATGTGTGAGAATCGACCCCTCGGTCTGTTCTCAATCGTACTAAAACTTTTGTGAAGACTAAATTTAATGATGGGTAATGTTTCCATGTCTTAAGTGAACTTTTATTTGCTCCTATTTTGCAGTTTTCTCTATATTTTCGAACCCACGGATTTTTTTTTTTTAATTTCAACTTTTGGACTCGGTAATCCATTCGCCTGATTCAAATTTCAAAAGGCGTACAGGGGATGGGATAGACGGCCTCCCAGGGCCCTGCCCCAGCCCCGTTCCCTCGCCCACAGGCAGCCAGCCCACAGTCCTGGGGGAACTCTCCAGGGACACTCCAGGCATATGCATGAACAAATGCAGAGCTCTGCCCTTCTCCCTCCGTAATGAAAGGATGGGGCATCCAGGCGGGATCTTGGGGGTCTCCCTCCGCCCAGGACACGCAGAGCTTTGTCATCCTTCCTTATGGCTGCAGAACAGCCTGTTTTGTTTTTATTCTTTGTTTCTTTTTTCCAGCTCTGGAGCAACTTCACAGGCTCACGGAAAGCGCACAGGGCAGGTACGTCCACCCGCTGGTGCAGGCCCCCAGCCCCCAGAGGGTTCCTCTTGCCACCCCCGGCTGCACAGTGGAGCCAGCTCTCCCAGTGCCTCTCCACCTGTCCCCTCCCCGGCAGAAAACGTCACCAGAGCTGCTGTGGCCATGATGGAGTTCAACCCCAGGGGCCCACCGGTGTGGCTGCCTCTGACCTCAGCTGGCTCACGCTGCCCTTACCCCTTCCGCTCCTGCCAGGGCCTCCACGGACTCCCAGGCGCGGCTGCCCCGCTGCCACCTCACCCTGCCGTCTGCCCTTGGGGCCACCTTCTCGCCCTGTCCCTGCACCCTGCCGTCTGCCCCTCCACCCCTGAGCGTTGCTTCCTCCACCCCTTCATCCCTCTGCCGCCGGGCACGTCAGGGCTCTGCCCTCCTGGCCTGCAGGCTCCAGGGGGTGGAGGTCTTGCTGTTCCCCAAACTACCAGGGGCCAACAGCGCTGCAGGTAGTCGGGCAGTTGTGAGATGCCCAGGAAGGGAAGAAGAATGAACGGACAGAGGCCGCTCCGGTCCCTCCCTGTCGCAAGTGTGGGCTGGGAACATGCAGCCGTTCCTCCCCGCACAGGAGCCCCTGATTCCAGGGCCCTGAGTGGCCCACATTTTTTTGTCTTCCCGTGGGCCTGGTGGGCAGGGATCCTTCCCCAATGCTGGACAACCTTCCCCTCTATCGCCCTCTGCTGCCATGTCCTCCCGCCCGGTGCTTCAGCTTTCGCTCTTCCTCCCTCGGCCCGCACCCTTCCTGCCTGCTCCCTTGCCGGACCCACCTTTGGCCCTCATACCTCTTCTCAACAGCCCCTCCTCCAGAGTCCCAGGGCTTCTCCTGCCTTTCTGCTGCAGTGCCAGCCCTGGGCTGCTTGCTGGTGAACCCATCCGCCCCCGGCTCTTTTCAAAGCCCCAGAACCCAAGGAGCCTCTGTCCCAGCAGCGGGCCACATTCTAGCATCTGCCTGTCCCTTTGCCATTCTAGAGCCAGCACACCCCTGCAGAGGGGCTTCTTCCTCCCTTGGCCCCGGTGGCTGCTCCCCAGGGGTGTTTCCATGGCAGCTGTTACTGGGTGGTCGTCACACTACAGCTTTAATGAGGTGTGACTTACAGGACCTAAAAGTCACCTGGTGTAAGTGCACAATTCAATGGTGTTTAGAAAACGTATGGATCCCTCTGTCCCTTTGCGGTCCCTCCTCATTGCCAGCCCCTTCCCGTGGCAAGCACCAATTTGCTTTCTGTCTGTAACTATTTGCCTGTTCTGGACACTTGGTATAAATGGAATCTGTAGTATGTGGCCTTTTGTGTCTGGCTTCTTGTCCTGAGCGTGTTGGTCTTGAGGTCCATCCATGCTGTGGCATGAATCAGGGCGTCCTTCCTGTGCGTGACTGAGTAGCAGTCCACGGTATGGACGGGCCCCAGCGTGTTTACCGCTCCTCAGGCGATGGCCCTTGAGCTGGTTCCACCTTTTGGCTGCTATGACTCATGCTGCCGTGAACATTCACATCCAGGTCTTTGTGTGAACACGTTTCCATTTCTCTTGGGTGGATACCTTGGAGTGGAATTGCTGGATTGTATGGTAAATAAATGTTTAAATTTTTAAGAGTCTGCCAAGCCATGTTCCAAAGGGGCTGCGTCACCTCACATTCCCAGCAGTAATGTAAGGATTTGTCCACATCCTAACCAACCTCTGCTACTTCTCTCTCTGTTTTACTCTAGCCATTCCGAGTTCATCTGAAGGGGTATCTCACGTTGGCGTTGATTTACATTTCCCTAATGACTCGTGACACTGAATTCCTTCCTTTACCCTTTAACCATTTGTAGGTCTTCTTTGGTGAAATATCACTCAAAATTTTTTTAGAATTTAATTCTTTTTATTTAAATTCAAGTTTTGAATTGGGTTATTTGCTTTCTTCCTATAACGTTCTAAGAGCCCTTGGTGCATTCAGTCCTACATCACACATACAATTTGCAAATGCATTCTAGCCTGTGGCTTGTCTTCTCTTTTTTTTTTTTTTTTTTTCTTTACAATTTATTTTGGTATCATTAACCTACAATTACATGTGCAATATTATGGTGATTAAACAACCCCCTTCATCAGGTCCCCCCCAACAACCCCATTACAGTCACTGTCCATCAGCGTAGTGAGATGAGAATCACTACTTGTCTTCTCTGAGTTGTACAGCCCTCCCCATGCCCCCCCTACCCCAATTCCTGCAAACGTAATTCCCCCTTTTCCCTCTTATACCTCCCTTCCCCCCCTTCTTCCCCAGTCCCTTTCCCTTTGGTAACTATTAGTCCGTTCTTGGGTCCTGTGAGTCTGCTGCTGTTTTGTTCCTTCAGTTTGTTTCTTTGTTCTTATACTCCACAGATGAGTGAGATCATTTGATACTTGTCTTTTTCGGCTTGGCTTATTTCACTGAGCATAATACCCTCCAGCTCCATCCATGTTGTTGCAAATGGTAGGATTTGTTTTCTTCTTATGGCTGAATAATATTCCATTGTGTATATGTACCACATCTTCTTAATCCATTCATCTACTGATGGACACTTAGGTTGCTTCCATTTCTTGGCTATTGCAAATACTGCTGCAATAAACATGGGGGGGGATTGGGAAAATATATTCATAAATGATGTATCTGATAAGGGATTGACATCCAAAATATACAAAGAACTCACGCACTTTAACAAACAAAAAGCAAATAACCCAATTAAGAAATGGGCACAGGACATGAATAGACACTTCTCTAAAGAAGAAATTCAGATGGCCAACAGACACATGAAAAAATGCTCCACATCGCTAATCATCACAGAAATGCAGATTAAAACCACAATGAGATATCACCTCACACCAGTGAGGATGGCCAACATCCAAAACACAAACAACAACAAATGTTGGCGAGGATGTGGAGAGAGGGGAACCCTCCTACATTGCTGGTGGGAATGCAAATTAGTTCAACCATTGTGGAAAGCAGTATGGAGGGTCCTCAAAAAACTCAAAATAGAAATACCATTTGACCCAGGAATCACACTCCTAGGAATTTACCCCAAGAATGCAGCAGCCCAGTTTCAAAAAGACAGATGCACCCCTATGTTTATTGCAGCACTATTCACAATAGCCAAGAAATGGAAGCAACCTAAGTGCCCATCAGTAGATGAATGGATTAAGAAGATGTGGTACATATACACAATGGATTATTACTTAGCCATAAGAAAAAAACAAATCCTACCATTTTCAACAACATGGATGGAGCTGGAAGGTATTATTCTAAGTGAAATAAGCCAAGCCGAAAAAGACAAGTATCAAATGATCTCACTCATATGTCGAGTATAAGAACAAAGAAAAAAAACTGAAGGAACAAAACAGCAGCAGACTCACAGAACCCAAGAACGGACTAATAGTTACCAAAGGGAAAGGGACTGGGGAAGAAGGGCGGGAAGGGAGGGATAAGAGGGTAAAAGGGGCATTAGGATTAGCAGACATAAGGTGGGGGGGCACGGGGAGGGCTGTACAACTCAGAGAAGACAAGTAGTGATTCTCATCTCACTACACTGATGGACAGTGACTGTAATAGGGTTGGTGGGGGGGACCTGATGAAGGGGGTAGTTTAATCATCACAATATTGCTCATGTAATTGTAGGTTAATGATACTAAAATAAATGATGGGGGTGCATCTGTCTTTTTGAAACTGGGCTGCTGCAGTCTTAGGGTAAATTAATAGGAGTGGAATTCCTGGGTCAAATGGTATTTCTATTTTGAGTTTTCTGAGGAACCTCCATACTGCTTTCCACAATGGTTGAACTAATTTGCATTCCCACCAGCAGTGTAGGAGGGTTCCCTTTTCTCCACATTCTCGCCAACATTTGTTGTTGTTTGTGTTTTGGATGTTGGCCATCCTCACTGGTGTGAGGTGATATCTCATTGTGGTTTTAATCTGCATTTCTGTGATGATTAGCGATGTGGAGCATCTTTTCATGTGCCTGTTGGCCATCTGAATTTCTTCTTTAGAGAAGTGTCTATTCATGTCCTCTGCCCATTTCTTAATTG
Organism: Phataginus tricuspis; assembly: GCA_029783875.1. Taxonomy (NCBI): domain Eukaryota; kingdom Metazoa; phylum Chordata; class Mammalia; order Pholidota; family Manidae; genus Phataginus; species Phataginus tricuspis. Next base: position 3,001,535 of record JAQQAC010015468.1, read on the forward strand.
GATTATTTGCTTTTTGTTTGTTAAGGTGCGTGAGTTCTTTATATATTTTGGATGTCAACCCCTTATCAGATACATCGTTTATGAATATATTTTCCCATACTGTAGGATGTCTTTTTGTTCTACTGATGGTGTGCTTTGCTGTACAGAAGCTTTTCAACTTGATATAGTCCCATTTGTTCATTTTTGCTTTTGTTTCCCTTGCCCGGGGGGATATGTTCATGAAGAAGTCGCTCATGTTTATGTCCAAGAGATTTTTGCCTATGTTTTTTTCTAAAAGTTTTATGGTTTCATGACTTACGTTCAGGTCTTTCATCCACCTTGAGTTTACCTTTGTGTATGGGGCTAGACAGTAGTCCAGTTTCATTCTCTTACATGTAGTTGTCCAGTTTTTCCAACACCAGCTGCTGAAGAGGCTGTCATCTCCCCATTGTATATCCAAGGCTCCTTTTATCAAATATTAATTGACTGTATATGTTTGGGTTAATGTTTGGATTTTCTATTCTGTTCCACTTGTCTGTGGGTCTGTTTTTGTGCCAGTACCAAATTGTCTTGATTACTGTGGCTTTGTAGTAGAGCTTGAAGTCAGGGAGCATAATTCCCCCTGTTTGATTCCTCCTTCTCAGGATTGCTTTGGCTATTTGGGGTCTTTTCTGGTTCCATATGAATTTTAGAATTCTTTGTTCCAGTTCATTGAAGAAAGCTGTTGGTGGTTTCATAAGGATGGTGTTGAATCTGTAGATTGCTTTAGGTAGTATAGCCATTTTGACAATATTTATTCTTCCTAGCCAAGAGCATCGGATGCATTTCCATTTGTTAGTGTCTTCTTTAATTTCTCCTAGGAGTGTCTTGTAGTTTTCAGAGTACAGGTGTTTCACTTTCTTCGTTAGGTTTATTCCTAGGTATTTTATTCTTTTAGGTGCAATTGTGAATGGAATTGTTTTTCTGATTTCTCTTTCTGTTAGTTCATCTTTAGTGTATAGGAAAGCAACAGATTTCTGTGTGTTAATTTTGTATCCTGCAACTTTGCTGAATTCATATATTAGTTCTAGTAGTTTTGGAGTGGAGTCTTTAGGGTTTTTTATGTACAGTATCATGTCATCTGCAAATAGTGACAATTTGACTTCTTCTTTACCAATCTGGATGCCTTGTATGTCTTTGTTTTGTCTGATTGCCATGGCTAGGACCTCCAGTACTATGTTGAATAACAGTGGAGAGAGTGGGCACCCCTGTCTTGTTCCCGATCTTAGATGAAAAGCTCTCAGCTTCTCGCTGTTAAGTATGATGTTAGCTGTGGGTTTGTCATATATAGCCTTTATGATGTTGAGGTACTTGCCGTCTATACCCATTCTGTTGAGAGTTTTAATCATGAATGGATGCTGAATTTTGTCAAATGCTTTTTCAGCATCTATGGAGATGATCATGTGGTTTTTGTTCTTCTTTTTATTGATGTGATGGATGATGTTGATGGATTTTCGAATGTTGTACCATCCTTGCATCCCTGGGATGAATCCCACTTGATCATGGTGTATGATCCTCTTGATGTATTTTTGAATTCGGTTTGCTAATATTTTGTTGAGTATTTTTGCATCTACATTCATCAGGGATATTGGTCTGTAATTTTCTTTTTTAGTGAGGTCTTTGCCCGGTTTTGGTATTAGAGTGATGCTGGCTTCATAGAAAGAGTTTGGAAGTATTCCCTCCTCTTCTATTTTTTGGAAAACTTTAAGGAGAATGGGTATTATTTCTTCTCTACATGTCTGGTAGAATTCAGAGGTGAATCCATCTGGTCCAGGGGTTTTGTTCTTGGGTAGTTTTTTGATTACCGATTCAATTTCGTTCCTGGTTGCTGGTGATTGGTCTGTTTAGTCTTTCTGTTTCCTGCTTGGTCAGTCTTGGAAGGTTGTATTTTTCTAAGAAGTTGTCCATTTCTTCTTGGGTTTTCCAGCTTGTTGGCATATAGATGCTCATAATATTCTCTTATAATTCTTTGTATTTCTCTGGGGTCCGTCGTTATTTTTCCTTTCTTATTTCTGATTCTGTTTATGTGTGTAGATTCTCTTTTTCTCTTAATGAGTCTGGCTAGGGGTTTATCTATTTTGTTTATTTTTTCAAAGAACCAGCTTTTGGTTTCATTGATTTTTTCTATTTTTTTATTCTCAATTTTATTTATTTCTTCTCTAATCTTTATAATGTCCCTCCTTCTGGTGACTTTGGGCCTCCTTTGTTCTTCTTTTTCCAATTTCAGTAATTGTGTCTTTAGACTGTTCTTTTGGGAATGTTCTTCCTTCTTTAAATAGGCCTGGATTGCAATATACTTTCCTCTTAGAACTGCCTTTGCTGCGTCCCACAGAAGTTGTGGCTTTGTGTTGTTGTTGTCATTAGTCTCCATATATTCTTTGATTTCTGTTTTGATTTGGTCATTAACCCATTGATTCATTATGAGAATGTTGTTAAGTCTCCATGTATTTGTGAGCATTTTTTATTTCTTTCTAAAATTTATTTCTAGTTTTATACCTTTGTGATCTGAGAAGTTGGTTGGTAGGATTTCAATATTTTTGAATTTACTGAGGTTCTTTTTGTGGCCTAGTATGTGGTCTATTCTGGAAAATGTTCCATGTGCACTTGAGAAGAATGTGTATCCTGTTGCTTTTGGGTGCAGAGTTCTGTAGATGTCTGTTAGGTCCATCTGTTCTAGTGTGTTGTTCAGTGCCTCTGTGTCTTTACTTATCCTCTGCCTGGTTGATCTATCCTTTGGAGTGAGTGGTGTGTTAAAGTCTCCTAAAATAATTGCATTGCTGTCCATTTCCTCCTTCAATTCTGTTAGTATTTGTTTCACATATGCTGGTGCTCCTGTGTTGGGTGCATATATATTTATAATGGTTATATCTTCTTGTTGGACTGACCCCTTTATTATTATGTAATGTCCTTCTTTATCTCTTGCTACTTTCTTCGTTTTGAAGTCTATTTTATCTGATACAAGTACTGCAACACCTGCTTTTTTCTCTTTGTTGTTTGCATGAAATATCTTTTTCCATCCCTTCACTTTTAGTCTGTGTATATCTTTGGGTTTGAGGTGAGTCTCTTGTAAGCAGCATATAGATGGGTCTTGCTTTTTTATCCACTCTGATACTCTGTGTCTTTTGATTGGTGCATTCGGTCCATTTACATTTAGGGTGATTATTGATAGATAGGTACTTATTGCCATTGCTGGCTTTAGATTCGTGGTTACCAAAGGTTCAAGGGTTGCTTCTTTACTATCTAAGAATCTAACTTAACTTTCTTGTTAAGTTATTGTGAATGCCGTCTGATGTTTCTTTATCTCTCCCTTCCTATTCTTCCTCCTCCTTTCTTTATATATTAGGTGTTTTGTTCTTTGCCTTTAGTTAGTATTTGGATGGTCTGCTTTCTTTGCTATGCTTTTATTTTCTCTGGTGACATCTTTTTAGCCTTAGGGGTGCTTCCCTCTAGAGCAGTCCGTTTAAGATATCCTGTAGTGGTGGTTTATGAGAGGCAAACTCTCTCAACTTTCGTTTGTCTTGAAATTGCTTAATCCCTCCGTCATATTTAAATGATAATCATGCTGGATACAATATTCTTGGTTCGAGGCCCTTCTGTTTCATTACGTTAAATATATCATGCCATTCTCTTCTGGCCTATAAGGTTTCTGTTGAGAAGTCTGATGACAGTCTGATGGGTTTTCCTTTGTAGGTGATCTTTTTTCTCTCTCTAGCTGCCTTTAATACTCTGTCTTTATCTTTGATCTTTGCCATCTTAATTATTATGTGTCTTTATGTTGTCTTCCTTGGGTCCCTTGTGTTGGGAGATCTGTGGGCTTCCGTGGACTGTGAGACTATTTCCTTTCCCAGCGTGGGAAAGTTTTCAGCAATTATTTCTTCAAAGACACTTTCTATCCGTTTTTCTCTCTTTTCTTCCTCTGGTACTCCTATAATGCGAATATTGCTCCGTTTGGATTGGTCACACAGTTCTCTTAATATTCTTTCATTCTTAGAGATCCTTTTATCTCTCTCTGCCTGAGCTTCTTTGTATTCCTGTTCTCTGTTTTGTATTTCATTGACAGTGTCTTGTACCTCATCCAGTCTGCTGTTAAGCCCGTCGATGGCTTGTCTCATTTCTGCATAGTCTTTCCTCATTTCCTCCCTCACCTCTTGCACATTTTTCTGTAGATCCGTCAGCATGGCTATGACTTGTATTCTGAATTCTTTTTCAGGAAGACTGTGCATGTCCATTCCTTCAGGTTCTCTCTCAGGGGTTGTCTGGGTTTGGAGCTTTGTCTGTACCATATTCCTCTGTCTTTTCATGGCTATAGAACTGGTTGCTGGTAGTTGTCACGTATGTCAGCTGGGCTCTTAATGACCGCCTTGCTGGCTGCCAAGTCCTCTCAGGTGTAGTTGCCCGCCAGTGCGCTGCCCTACCGGATACCGAGTCCTCTCCAGTGTGGCTGCCCGCTGGTGCGCCGCCTCGCCGGCTGCCGAGTCCTCTCCGGTGTGGCTGCCCGCCGGTGCGCTTTCTTGTGTGTTCTGGTCTCTCTTTTAGGAATAGTTGTATTTGCTGTGTTTTTGTGGATAAATATAATGTTGGGAGGAAAATTCTGCCACTCCGTTCACACCGCCATCTTCCCAGAACCCATCGTCTTAACATTTTTTTAAACTGTGTCTTTTGAATTTTTTCCTTTTGATGAAGTGGCTGTCAAATCTGGTGACTTTCTGTCTGCTGGCACATGCTGCGTTTTCTGCGGGGTGTGAAGGCCTCGGCTTTCTGGGCCCTTTCCTGCTGTCTCTGCCGCACGCGGGCAGCCCCTGGTTTCTCGGTGTGGGCGGTCGCTGTGCTCTCGCCTGATTCTCGTGCACCCCCACGCTGAGGGGCAGTGGAGCGAGACCTGCCGGCCAGGGAGGAAACCCAGGCCCTGTCACCCATCAGCCAGAGACTCGGGGCAAGTGACAGCACCTCTAGGACTCAGCCACCCATCTGTACAAAGGGGATTGGTCACAGTGTCCACCTCAGAAGGCCGTGCAAAGTTAGTACTAAAATGGTGCCTGGTACCTGGTCAGCTCAAAGCAGACGTGAGCCATGAGTTGTCAGGCTCTCTCAAGTTCACAGTGAATTTACACATATTCTCACGGCGGTCCTAGGGCGGTGCTCTTCACCCCATTTTGGGGGTGAAAAGTGGGGTGACTCACAGTTTGAGAAAGACAGATGCACCCCTATGTTTATTGCAGCACCATTTACAATAACCAATAAATGGAAGCAACCTAAGTGTCCATCAGTAGATGAATGGATTAAGAAGATGTGGTACATATACACAATGGAATATTACGCAGCAATAAGAAAAAAACAAATCCTACCATTTGCAACAACATGGATGGAGCTGGAGGGTATTATGCTCAGTGAAATAAGCCAGGCCGAAAAAGACAAGTACCAAATGATCTCACTCATATGTGGAGTATAAGAACAAAGAAAAAAAAAAAATGAAGGAACAAAACAGCAGCAGACTCACAGAACCCACGAATGGACTAACAGTTACCAAAGGGAAAGGGACTGGGGAGATGGGTGGGAAGGGAGGGATAAGAGGGTAAACGGGGCATTATGATTGGCAGACATACGGTGGGGGGGTATGGGGGGGACTGTACAGCTCAGAGAAGACATGTAGTGATTCTCATCTCACTACACTGATGGACAGTGACTGTAATAGGGTTGGTGGGGGGGACCTGATGAAGGGGGTAGTTTAATCATCACAATATTGCTCATGTAATTGTAGGTTAATGATACTAAAATAAAATAAATTGTAAAAAAATAAAAAAAAGAAAAAAAGAAAAGTGGGGGGACTCAGAAAGGCTGAGCGACTTGCTTACATCCCCATGCCTGTGAGGGGCTCGCTGAGGCTCCAACAGGTGTGGGGGGGCACGAGGTCGGTCGCTCTGCCCCCCGATGCTGCTCCTGAAGGTGGGCTCATCCCATCGACCTGGCAGACTCCCGCAGATGCCCTCCCTACCCCCCAGGGCCCCACATGGTCAACAGGCTCACTAAAGCAACATGTGCCAGGCACTGAGCGGGGCAGGGGACGCAGGAAGGAGTGACCCAGTCACTGGCGCTTCAAGACGAGCCCTGGGCCCCCTGGGAGGATGGTCTGCCAGAGGATGGGAGCCCTGGGCCTGGGGAGTGCTGAGGGGGCACCAGGCCTAGCCTGGGGTGGCCAGAGGAGCACCTCAGTCTCCCCAGAATGGGGTTGACCCCTGGGGCCCCATCTGATGGCCTCCAGAGTTGCCAGGCAAGTCTCTAGCTCTCAGGGGACCCTCTCAGGCAGACAGCCCTGCACTGATGGGGCATCCCACCTGGGTGGCCCATCTACTCCCGCCTCCTGGGGCGTATCTCCCCAGGGCCTGTGTTTCTTTGCTAGCTTTTATTTAGGGAATTTTCAAATACATCTGGGGACATTTGAAAGAAAATAAATTATTGCTGAAGGACTAGAATGCCAGTGCTTATTTATATCTAGAACACTCATTGTCCTGTGAAGCAGAATGCATTTATTGTTAGTATATGAAATGAATAAAAAGGGGGAATTGTGGAACTGGAACAAATAATTCTAAAATTCATATGGAACCAGAAAAGACCCTGAATAGCCAAAGCAATCCTGAGAAGGAGGAATCAAACAGGGAGAATTAAGCTCCCTGACTTCAAGCTCTACTACAAAGCCACAGTAATCAAGACAATTTGGTATTGGCACAAAAACAGACCCACAGACCAGTGGAACAGAATAGAAAATCCAAACATTAACCCAAACATATACAGTCAATTAATATTTGATAAAAGGAGCCTTGGATATACAATGGGGAGATGACAGCCTCTTCAGCAGCTGGTGTTGGAAAAACTGGACAGCTACATGTAAGAGAATGAAACTGGACTACTGTCTAGCCCCATACACAAAGGTAAACTCAAGGTGGATGAAAGACCTGAACGTAAGTCATGAAACCATAAAACTCTTAGAAAAAAACAGGCAAAAATCTCTTGGACATAAACATGAGTGACTTCTTCATGAACATATCTCCCCGGGCAAGGGAAACAAAAGCAAAAATGAACAAATGGGACTATATCAAGCTGAAAAGCTTCTGTACAGCAAAGGACACCATCAGTAGAACAAAAAGACATCCTACAATATGGGAAAATATATTCATAAATGATGTATCTGATAAGGAGTTGACATCCAAAATATATAAAGAACTCACGCACCTTGACAAACAAAAACCAAATAATCCAATTAAGAAATGGGCAGAGGACATGAATAGACACTTCTCTAAAGAAGAAATTCAGATGGCCAACAGGCACATGAAAAGATTCTCCACATCGCTAAACATCACAGAAATGGAGATTAAAAGCACAATGAGATATCACCTCACACCAGTGAGGATGGCCAACATCCAACACACAAACAACAACAAATGTTGGCGAGGATGTGGAGAAAAGGGAAACCTCCTATACTGCTGGTGGGAATGCAAATTAGTTCAACCATTGTGGAAAGCAGTATGGAGGTTCCTCAGAAAACTCAAAATAGAAATACCATTTGACCCAGGAATTCCACTCCTAGGAATTTACCCTAAGAATGCAGCAGCCCAGTTTGAAAAAGACATATGCACCCCTATGTTTATCGCAGCATTATTTACAATAGCCAAGAAATGGAAGCAACCTAAGTGTCCATCAGAAGATGAATGGATTAAGAAGATGTGGTACATATACACAATGGAATATTATTCAGCCATAAGAAGAAAACAAATCCTACTATTTGCAACAACATGGATGGAGCTAGAGGGTATTATGCTCAGTGAAATAAGCCAAGCCGAAAAAGACAAGTATCAAATGATTTCACTCATATGTGGAGTATAAAAACAAAGAAAAAAAAAACTGAAGGAACAAAACAGCAGCAGACTCACAGAACCCAAGAACGGACTAATAGTTACCAAAGGGAAAGGGACTGGGGAAGATGGGTGGGAAGGGAGGGATAAGAGGGTAAAAGGTTATTACGATTAGCAGACGTAAGGTAGGGGGGGCATGGGGAGGGCTGTACAACTCAGAGAAGACAAGCAGTAATTCTATAGCATCTCACTACGCTGAGACAGTGACTGTAATGGGGTTGTTGGGGGGGACCTGATGAAGGGGGTAGTTTAATAACCATAATATTGCACACGTAATTGTAGATTAATGATACCAAAATAAATTATTTAAAAAAGGGGGGGGAATTGTGGTTTTAAAAAGAGAGACAGAGAGACTAGCAAAACCAATCTCTGTGTACCCGTAGCCCCGCATCAGCCACGGCCACAGCATCCCTTGTCCACAAGCACACTCCAGGCATCCCATCATGTCCTTCCTGTGGCCCACATTTCCAAAATCCCGCAGTACTAGCGTGGGTGCACACGTGCCCAGGGAAGCAGTTCCCCCAGAAAGAGAGAATCACCTGCCGCCCACTCTTTATTGGTGGGTCCTGGTCAGAGACCAGCCCTGCCCCTTTCCAGCCAGGTGTCCCTGGCCCACATCATTTTGCCTCTCTGGACCTGTTTGCTCATCTGTAAAATGGTATGAATGCCTCCCGCCTGGCAACGTGGCTAGAGACTAACCCAGACCACAGAGGGTCTGTAGGTGCATGGATATACAACAAAACCATAAAGATAAGCAAGGAATGTCATCACCAAAGTCAAGGTGGGAAGGAGAGAAGAGAACAGGTGGGGAGGGGTACACCCAGAGCTTCACACATCTGTGACCATGAATTTCTTAAGGAACAAACTCGAGCAAATACAGCAAGTTGTAGGTGTACATTTTCTTTTTCTTTCTTTTTAGGAGAGCAAGGTACAGGATTTTATTTAGAGATAAAGTGAAAGGACAGAGCTCCCAGCTCATGCCAGGAGGGGACAAGAGAGTCGGGGTGGTGCATTGTCTAGCAGTTTTATAGCTAGATGAGGATTTTTCGAGAACATGAAAAAAAGGCTTAGGGGTGTGGACTTGTACCACCTGCCCTGCCCTCAAGTGGGCTGGGTTGTTCTCTGCTTGCTAGGGCTGTTTACAGTGAAGTCACGGGTTATGCTGAGATACCCTTCCCTATTTGTGAAGCACTCAAACCTTCCAGGCCTAGTTGCTCCTGGCCTTTCGACCTTTAACTGATCTCACTGAAGATGTCTGTATTCTTAGTCTGGTATCTTTACCCTAGAGAATTAGTGTGACCTTGACTTTGCATAATGCTTAACACAGAGTTTCAATAGGGACTTCTCTGCCCATTGTTACATTGCTCTGACTGTAAATACCCCACCCTGCTTTTTCCGGAGGCACTCGCCCTGCTCTGACTACACCCACGGTCCCTGTCTCATTCCCCCCTCTACAGACGGAGACTCTAGCTGCTGCTTGGGAAAGGGGCGACGACCGCTCTGGCTGCTTCATGCTGAGGGGTGCTCAGTAAGGGGTGCAGCTAGGTCTCCATCAGTGGTCGGTTGGGAGGGCCTCGGAAGATGGGAGTGTCCATCCTGGGTTCCATTTCCATTACCATTTGGTACATTTTCTTATACCCTATGCTTTTTGGACTTTTGAAATAGTTCATAAATCTCACTGCAGCAAGTTGAAACAAAGTTAAAGAAAGCAGTAACCCAGATCATGTCTATTCTTGGCACTTAGTAGGAGCTCATGTGTGTAACAAAACATCCCAAAATTTACTATTTTATGTTTTCTCCCAAGCCTGTGGTTGTCTAGGCTCAGCCAGGTGGTTTCTTGGGCAACTGATGACACTGGCCGGGGCTGCTGTCGCCTGGTGGGGACTCCCAGAGCACGGGGAGGCAGTGCCACAGGGGCCAGGAGGCCGGGCCGCAGGGACTCCCCGAGCACGGGGAGGCGGTGCCACAGGGGCCAGGAGGCCGGGCCCAGGGACTCCCGCTCTCCCCTCTGGGTACCCCGTGTTGGGGGCCCCCAGGTGCTCCTGTTTGCAGGTCAGCCTGAGCCAGGTTGACCTTCTGCCCGCCCTCGGTCTCCACTGGGCCTCGGGCCTCCCCTGACATCATTCTGGGCCCAGGATGTATCCAGGGCGTCCGCACCTGCCCCTCCCCTCACTTCCTCTGTCCTCTTTCCTGGTGTGGCCACCACCACTCTCATTATCCGTGCTGCCACTTTATGGCAGCTGAGAAGGGCCCCAGCGAGCCGGCCTCTGCAGACAGAACCACCCTCCTCCTGTTTTTGGGCACAGCAACCTCACAGAGATGCTGTCTCCCCTGTAGCTTGCCCAGGCCACTGCCCCGGTTTCATATGCCCCGTTTGGCATATGGCTTCCTTTGGGAATGGGCTCTGGCATCTGCTTCTTTACTTGGAATGCGTCTGGTCCCCCGGCCCCCGGGAACCTTCTGAGGACTTGCAGTTCTCCATTCGCTTATTCAAAGTCCCATTCGTTCTGCAAGTCGGTATGGAGGGCCGAACTGTGCTGGGCTCTGTGCCCAGCTGAGGATCTGAGGGTCAGCAAAGTGTATCTGGGCCCTGCCCTCAGGGGCTCACCTGCCAGCAGAGAGACAGACCTTCAGGAGTTGCCCACACAGGCTCCAGGGTGCTAGTGTGGCTCCAGACTGGCAGAGGGACCCTTGCTCAGAGCTGTGACAGTTGGGAGGAGCTAGCTGGGCAAGGGTTGGGGAGCAGGGCAGACATGTCAGGTGGAGGAAGCTGTACTACAACTCTGGTGCCTCTTCTGCCATGAGAGGCAAAGGCTTTGACGGTGTCGCCCGCGCACTGTATTCCCAGAGCCTGAAGCCATGCCTGGCATGGGGCAGGTACTCAGTCACACATGGAACTCTTGTTGGGTCATGCCCAGGAAGTTGCTCTCCAAGCCATAAATCCTCTAGGGAAAGAGAGCGAATTGCTCTGAATATTCTTCTATTTCCTCTGAAGACCAAGGGGTCTTGGGCTGAGAAGGGAGGGTTTGGGGGGACAGGTGTCAGGGGCCTGAACTCACAACCACCCACCTGGGCCCACCCATAAGGAATCCCCACTTCCAGCCCTACCTTGTCCCAAAGTGCCTGGGGCTTCTTTGCACAGGCAGGTGTGCAGCTGATGCCCCAGCTTAGTCTCCAGGGTCTGTGGGTTCAAGGACACCCCCGCCATGATCCCTGCAGGTGCTTCCAGGCTGGCAGGATGAGCTGAGCCCACTGTGCCCGATTCTGCCCTCAGAGCCCAGGGTCTTCCACCCCCAGCTTTCCTCTACCCCCAAACCAAGACCACGTTCCTTGGGGTGGCCACTTTACCTGGCTGCCACGGAAACAGTCTCCAAGTGGGCACTCTCTCGTTTTTTTAAACAAGAACCTTTTTTCTCTTGGAAAACTTCAAACACCTGCAAAGTAAGATAGCATACGAACCTCCACTGTCACTGGACGACCATCATCTCTTTCCCGGTATGGCTTCATCCCCCACCCCCCAGGCCCTGACTCTGCCCCCTTTTTATTTTCCTGGAGTCTTTTTTAATCAAACCCAGTCTTCATACTAATTCACTCATGAATACCTTTCCAGAGGTATCACTAACAGATACGGGCTTTAGAACACATGATGCTGTTACCACATCTATTATGATTAGTACCATTTCTTACTATCATCTAACACCCAGACTTTTCCATCTTGCGCTATTTTCTCACAAATACCTTTTGATAATTGGTTTGTTCAAAGCAGGTTCTACACAAGCTTCATCCCCTGTATTTGGCCGGTTTGTGTCTTGTCTCTAGCGTTCCGAGTGGGCTCTGACGCCAGATTCAGGGGTCTCCATTGATAGCAGCTGATTCATGTCGCCTGAGAGTTTTTACCAAACCAAAAACCTGGGCCCTACCTGAAGCAATTAGGTGGGATCCCTGGGGTGTGCCAGGGTGAGGGTGTTTGTTTTATTCATTCTTATTTATTTGTTAAGCTCTCAGGTTGACCCCAGCATGCTGCCAGGGCTAGGAGCCATTGGAATATACCCAGGGGTCCTCAGCAGGCACGGTGGCTGTGCCCCCAGGGACAGGGGGCAATGTCTGGAGATGTTTTTGGCTGGCACAGCTTGGTGGGGGTCGCTATTGGCATCTAGTAGGTGGAGTCCAGGCGTGCTGCCGAGCACCCCACAGTGCCCAGGATGCAGCCCCGTCCATCCCCAAGACAGAGAATGACCCGAATGTCACAGTGCTGGCATTGAGAAATTCTGGTATTGAAGCACAAACCACACTGTTCTCTTGGGCAGAGGCCTCTTGGGGAAGGAAGCAAATTAACCTGGATTCTTTACGTGCTTCAAATCAACACCATAGGGTGAGGCACACATCCTCCTCACTAGGGCCCTGTCCCCTCCCCCAGGGCTGAGTTGGGCCAAATTCCCCTCACCCCACCCCTGCCAGTGGCTTGGCGGTTCCTCTCCCGGCTTGGGGCAGGAGAGCCCCTAAGGGGAGTGGAGGGCACAGGTTAGAAGGGGTGACCTGGGACCTCCCTGTGCCGTGGTCCACATCTGGGAAATGGACCCTCAGGCGAGGGCTGCCCTGAGCAGGTGACGTCGGGGGCCCTACGCACAGGTGGCGCTCAGTCAGAGCTAGCTTGTTTGCTGTGGCGTCCCCTGTACCCAGCGCTCAAAACATGTTTGTAGAAATGAATGAATCCCCATTTCCTCCTGTGGAAATTGGGGTCGGGAGACAGGCTGACCTCGCAACCAGCAGTGAGCCTCACCCTGCCTTGGCTTCTCCCCGGCAGAAAGGCCTCGCCGACTGTCCTTCTCCACCCTTCTGCGAGAAGGCTGTGGGTGGCTCAGCCGGCTGTCCCCAGGGACTTCCCCACACCTGCTTCCGCGGTAGACGGACAGTTCAGAGCAGCCCGTCCTCCTAGCTCCCTCCAGAGAGAGGAGGCCCCGCCCCCTTCCCCTGAAGGTGGGGAGTGGGGAGCAGGGGGAAGGCACGCCCTGTCCCTAACTCTGCCCCCTTGGCCCTTCTCTTTGTCCGGATTTGGGGGGCGGGGAGCCGTCTCTTCTTGCACCCACCAAGAAGTGTGACTGCCCTGCTGAGACTCAGTTTCCCCTTCTAAGCCTCCAGAGGCACACACAGTGCAGCCGTGTGAAGACCGTGGGCCTGTAAGGTGGAGCTGGCATGACAGGCTTGTGACAAGGACATGAAAAACCCGTGGTAAGGGTTGCTTTTGTTCCTCTGGCGAGCTGGGCAGGTGCCTGTAGCGGCCTCCTCACTGTGGGAGGCCGCCTAAGAAACCCATTTGGATAAAAGGCCTCTGCACCCACGCGTGGGGAGCCAGGAGTTACTCCCAGCTGGGTGTCATCAGAGCCAGAAGTCGGCCCAGCCGGCCGGGAGGCGAGTCTCACACCCCTTCCTGGGTCGCACTCCCAGCCTCACCCCAGGTGTGTGTTCAGGGGAGCACGTGAGGAGGGCCGAGGGCCAGACCCTAACGCTGGGGACGCCGCCCTTTGATCGTGAGGGCCACGTGACGCCACAGCCCCAGCGACAAGATATGGGGGGGCTCACTGCTTTCATGTCCCCAGGGCCCAGCGCAGGGGTGGGGGCTGGGGAGGACGACCCGGCGGAGTCTCTCACTTCTCGCCTCCCCGCTCCGCTGCCCACTCAGGCATGGCCACCTGGCAGGGGGAAACCCCGGCGACCCTTTGCACCGCTCAAGGCTGGGGTTCCCGGCTGCAGGCGGCTTAGCACGCCGGGCTGGGGCGCACGGTGGAGAGCCCCCATGGGCCGAGGCCCAAACTTTGCCCGCGTCCCTGCACACCCCGGGCCCGGCGAGAGGAAACCGAGGCGCGCGAGACAGTCCGGGAAGCCGAGGGGCGGTGCCGGGCGCGCCCCTGATGCTGTCCCTGGGGAGGCGGCGGGCGGGCCCGCTCCGCCCCTGCGCCCGGCCGGAGCATTCGGGCGTCCGGGGTCGGGGCGGGGCTGCTGGCGGCACCGCCCCCGAGGGGGCCGGGGAAGGGGCGCGGGAGGCGTGCGCGCGGCGGCGGAGGCAGCGGCGCCCCGGAGCGCCGGTCCGGGCGGAGCGGGCCCCGCGCACTGCCCGGCCCGGGCCATGACCCCCGCTGCTCTCTCTTGCAGGCTCGTCGCCGCGGCCCCCGGAACCTGGCCGCCGCCGCCACCCGCGCCCGGGCGGGCCCCGCGCGCGGCTCTGCAGTGAGCCCTCCAGCAAGCGGTGAGTGCCCCGCGCCTGCACGGCGCTGCCCACCGGCCCCTTCCAGGAGACGCCGCGCCGGTCCGCGCCCGCTGGCTTCCGCGGGGGGACGGGCGCGCCCGGGGAGGGCGGCGGACGCGGGAGCGGGGGGCCCTCATGGGCCCGGGTGTCCCCCAACTCCTCGCAGACTTTTCCGCGGAGACGCGGCTTTGGAAAGTTGGGCCCCCTTTGGCCGTGTTGCAACTTACACGGGTCGGGCGGGGGTGTGGCCCCGCGCGTGGAAGCCTCTGGTCCCCCACTCTCCACCTGACGCCCCGCGCTGTCACGAGTTCTCCGGGAATGGACCGGACCGCCGTTCCTGAAGGCTGGAAGAGAGCCCGGCCTGGGTGGGGGCAGGAGGCCTCGAGAGGAACCATTTCCCTTCTATCGAGTATTTAAAAATATATTATTTATGAACCGCCTCACTTAGGGGCCCCCTACGCTCCCGGGGCATCAAAGCAGGTTTCCAACCGCAAAGGGCGCCGGTGTGGATGCAGCGCGGCTTCTCCAGCTGGCTGCGCCCAGCGGAACTGGGGGGAGGTGCTCACTGGAAGTGGGCACCCGCAGCTGGGCTCAGCCGCGCGGGCACTTCCCTCAGACTGGCCCTGGTTGGTAGGCCGATGGAGAGGAAGCCTGTGCGGGCCGGCAGCCCTTGAATCAAGGAGGTAGATGGAGGAAGAGGGGTTGAAAGGCCTCGGGGAAAAGGCACTTCTTAGACAGTGCAGCCTTTGGGAGGGAACACCCCGTCCTACAGATAAGGAGACTGACGCTCAGAGACGCACCCCGGATTGGCAGTCCCTAGGAGCACTTGGGGAGCCCCTGTCTCTGGCTGGGTTACCTCCACAGAGCACCACTATCTGTCCAGGCCACACCCATCTTGGGTTCTGTGTCCCACCCCTGGGTGCTGGATCCTCTGGCTGGGAGGGAGGCAGTGTATTTATGGAAAGATTTAATCCCTCTGCCTGCCCCAAGGAGGCTGAAGGCCTCACCATCTAATCTCCTCTCCCTGGAAGTCCTTCTCTTGCTGGTGGGGTACAGTTTGGTGGGCTCTGAGCCCTAGTGTGGGTCACCCCTGGAGACATGAAATGGGAGCTTGCCTTCAGTGGGCACGGAAGGAGGGTGCAGTATTTAATGTTTATCCAGCATTTGTCGTGTGCCAGACCACGCGCTAAGGGATGGCCCTTGTCACCTGTGTTTTTGGTTTTCATTCTGACCAAATATTATCCCCGTTTTGCAGATGAGGACACAGAGGCTTGTAAAGGTAAAGTGGCTGACCTACAGGTGGGTAAATAGCAAGGCCAGGCCTTGAACCCAAAAGTCCTCACAGTGAAGTGCTCTTGAATATGGTGTAGGCCAGGCCTCTGGGACCACTGGAGCAATCTCCCCTCATTATAATAGTATTCAAGTGTAATATATCCACAGCAGTCTGTACACTTCAAAAGTGTATATATACCCAGACCAGGGAGCAGAACTTCCCCCATGCCCTGTCCTGCCCCTCGCCTTGGAGCCAGGGGTGGTGCTGTGTGCCCTGCAGACAGTGCCCGTCCTAGCGGTGCTCTCTGTCCACTACAGTGAGCACAGTAGTTTTCATTTTGCCCTGCAAACCAGCAGGAGGGGAGCCGGCAGGCACACGCTGTGGCCTGGCCGTTTGTGACTCCTGTCATCAAGGCTCTGTAAAAACACTTACATGTTTTTGAAGTAACCCTGTGGTTGATTACCCATTAACCTGACTTATAATAGTATGCCCTTATTTTTAAATAAACATTTTTATTCATACCTAAATTTGGAAAGGTGCACAAGGCCCAGAGTGGCAAGTATTTTCCCTGGCCAATCAGTGGGAGCCCAAGGCTGGACCACATGTGGCCCAAGACCCTGTCCCGTGACAGAAAAGCAGGCAGGGATTTTGGTGGGTGTCCTAACTGCCCCTCAATTCCTCTTTTGCTTCCTGTTGCTGAGCCAGGCAGCTGTTGGGGCTCCCCAAGAGGAGCTCACAGCCGCCTGCAGGTCTGTGGGCTAAAGCCAGGGAGATGTTCGTGTTTGCACTCCGTGTACCATGATGGGAAGCATGCTAACGCTTGTAGCATCTGTTCCCTGCAGGGTCCCTTTGGCTGGAATTACAGGAATTCTAATCCTGTTGCAAAAAGAAAGTGCCTTTTCTAAAGCAGGAAGAAAACCAAGATGCGCTGTGTGCCTACTGGGAGCCTTGGCATGACCAGCCCATTAGTTCCTCCTTCCCTGTGTTTGCAACCAGGCCCCCCAGCTGGGAGTGGAACCCGATTCTGGCTGCTCCAGTGGGTCCGCCCACCCAGGCAAACCGTCACATTCCTCAAACATGAGTCTTCACCCCTGCCCTCTCCCTGGTCCTCAAGTGAGGTCTTTGTTAAGGAGGTGAGGGCGGCACCGTGGTGAGTCATGACCCCCACAGAGTTCTTCCGATTCCACATGGGAGGTGAATCTACAGAGACCAACATCAGACTTCCAGCCCAAGTGCCTTTCACTCACTCCCTTTCTGGGCCTCCGCGTCCTCATCTGGGAAACCCAGGAATTAGAACTAAGACAGCCTCTGCATAGGGTTGCCAAGTTTAGCAAATAAAAATACAGGATGCCCAGTTAAGTTCGAATTGCAGATAAACGAAGAATAATTTTTATCATGACTGTGTCCCACACTGTAACTGGGTCTCCTGTATTTTATCTGGCAACCTTTTATGTACAGCCGCTTCCAGCTCTAGATTTGTATAATTCACTCTCCAGGAAGGGTTTATCTCACATTCTAGGGCCCATCCTCCACGATTGACAAAATTCATAACAGGAATCTGTAGACATTGAGCCAGCCTTCTAAAAGCAGGGTCCCTCCAGTCAGTGAGTGGATCTGTGTCCCCAACAGGTGGTGCTAGATCTTAATTACTTTTGACTTTGTGCAAAGAAGGCATTCATTTACCTTTTGCATTACAAACCTGTAAGGAGGGGATGGCGGGCTTTGGCTGCTGTGGGCTGGTCATTTGTGGCTCCTGTCTGCAGGGCTGCTGTAAAACAGTAACAGACAACCTGGCCAAGTGTGTCCTTTCCCCTGAAGATGCTCAGGGTTTTAGGTGGGTGGTGTGCAAAGCAGCTGATGCCTGTCTGTCTTGCCGCTGCTCAGAGGAGGGGTGTTTCCCTGCAGGAGGAAGTAAGTTTTTATCATCACCCATCCCTGTCACCAGAGAAGATCCTGCCATGGCCATTTGGCAGCAGGGAGGTTTTTATGCTGTGTGCAAGAAAGAGCCTGTTCTACTTCAAGCTGTTGTGCAAATAATTAACAATCTGATATTTCAAAGGGAACATAAACAGAGCCCCATTCAATATGAAAGGGAGGTTTTCACACTCCTGCAAATGTGTGAGAGAGAACATTTATACCTAAACTAGCAGTTCCCAGGGGCCCACTGGCCCTCTGCCATCTTGCCAAGCTAAGGTGACCCCTCCCACTAAATCTTTATTTTCAAATTACAAAAATGGGTATCTTCGTTTCTAACTAATTCAAACAGTGAAGAGCTGCGATGTAGAAGGTTATAGCTCTGGTGAGGTGGCCTGGGACTTAGGCTCGGCCTCTCAGAGCTTCAGCTTCCTGCCCTACGTCCCTTGGAGCCCCATTCCCTCATCTGTAAAATGGGGCGGCAACAGCATTGAGCTCTTAGGGTATTGTCAGGATCCGGCGGAGTCACCTTTGTAATGAACTCTGCCCAGGACTCAGCCTCTTAAAAGCCTTAGCTTGGTGTCACGATGCTGACCATGCAGTTGAAAGTGTAACTAGCCCCCTGCCCCGTTAGGTTCCGTGTAACCTCCGTGCAGACAGGTGTTCACCTTTGGACCCATCCTTTCCAAGCACCTCTCCCCATTTACAGAGGACCCTCTACCATAAAAGCATCTGTGTCTCTGCAGGGCCTGGCCCTCCACCTGGCAGCCCAGCTGCCCAGGAATCACCCTGCAACGGGTCCCACAGCAGGATCTGGGGGTGCCCCTGTTCATCTGATGCAGTGCCCCCTGGGGTACCCAGTAACAATACCATAATGGGGCCAGTGCTGATGGCAGGGTGCCCATTCACAGATGCGGACATGGCGCCTGGGGGCAGAGCTTCAGCATCTCAGACCCAGAGGGAATGACGTGCCTAAGGCCACACAGCCCCCCAGGCTCCTGGCTCTCCCTCATGCCTCTCAGTGGCTCCTGGGCCTACTGCCTGTGTCCCGTCTTTGCAGGGACGTAGATCACTGTGACAAGGGACAGCGGTGAGCATTGAGATAAGAAAAGTTTGTGAAAACTCCATTTGGGGCTTTTATAAACCTGAATAGAATCATTACACATAGCCACGGCCCCTCGATGCAGTGTTTGGCTGACCCTGGTATAGTGTCTTGTTCCCCAGTGTCCCCTACATCCAGGCTGATGGCCTCCTGGTTCCCCACTCCCCTGTTTCCTCTATCTGTTCTGTTCTTTTTCGCTCCTTCCTTCTCTGCCTGAGTGTTTTGAGATGGGTATTTTTAAAGTTACAAGACAGCTCTGGGGACAAACTGTCAATCCAGGACAGCTCTTGTGGGAGGCAATGCACCTTCCTGGGCAGAGCCCAGGTCCCTGGAGCACACCTCCAACCACATCTAAGAGGCCTCCAGGAAAACGGGATCTGCAGCACACAGCGGCTGCTGGGGCCTGGCGGAGGGTGCAGAGACTGTGTCACTTGTGGACTCGCTCTATCCTTTGTTGAGTTCTCGGGGGATGGCTTCAAGCTTACGGAAAGGTTCCGGGAACACAAGGGGCTCCTGCGTTTCCTTCTCCAGACATAAACACCGAGTTGCATTTTCTTGCTCCGTCTCTCTTCATACATACGTGCTATGATTTTCCAGCCGAACCGTCTCCTAAGAACAGGGCCCATTCTTATAAAACAGGACAGTGATCAAAATGAGAACGTGAGCCTTGGCCCCCGTACTGTCACCCAAGAGACACCTGTCTTTCTTTTGACTATTTCATTATCTTTCAGACAGACACAGAAGCATGTGATGGACATGTGCCTGCCCTGCGTGCCACGCCGCCTTTGTTTTTCTGGATTACTTTACAGCCAAGTCCGAACAGGGCTTCATCTGTGAGCACTACAGCATAAATTATTATTTAGACCCTGGGATCGATGTATGTAAAATCTATTGAGTGGGCCGCGACCAACACTTAACAAAGACAGAGAAGAGAACTGACTGTAACATCAGTGTGTGCCGTGCAGGGCGGGTCTGTGCAAGGTTGGGTGTTGTTTCTTATAGTGGCCACTGCAGGTCCTGGGGTTCATTGGTTGACCATCTGACCTCAGGGCTGCAGACCCATCAAGAGACACATCTTGGGGGCTGGGGAGGCAGGGGTTGGGGAGAGAGACCCCACCACCCACCCTGTAGCTCTGTGGTTGAAAGTGTCTTAGCTCTAGAGTGCTGGATTCAAATCCTGACCCTGTTTGACCTTGTGCAAGTTTGCTAACCTCTCTGTATCCCCAGTTTCCCCATTTGATTTGCAGAAGGTGGGTAGGAATGGTGCCAGTCTCACCCAGGCTGTTTCAAGGATTAACTGACCATGAATCTCTGTTGAGGGGCCCCCATGGGCGCTAGGCACACAGTGAATACTTGGGAAAGGAGCCCATCATCCCTACAGGCCTGGTCTGGGGCCTCCTCCCTGCATCCCAGGCCTGGCTCCTCATCCTGCTCATTAGAATCCCTCAGGTGGCTTTTAAAACTCCTAATGCCAGGCCACAACCCGGCCAGTCAGCTGGGGTCTTGGGTGAGCGGACCCCGGGTGCTGGTGTGCGTGGAGCATCCCCTGGCCTCCCTGAGTGCAGCTGCCAGAGCTGCCGCCCGTGGGGCTGAGGGACCTGCGCTCCTCCCAAACCGAGGCAGTGCCGGTGCCGCCGGGCCAGGACCACGCTCCGGACAGCAAGGCCCTGGAGAAGAGGTCCCGCCTTCCCTCATCCCCGTCACGGTCACAGCCGCCCTTTCACTGTGAGCGCTGGGGACTCCCAGCAGGTGGGCCTCGCGCCGCTTGGCGGAGCTGCCGAGGGCCACGAGGAAAGTGAATGCAGGATGGCCAGGGAGCCGGCCTGCGGTCACGTGGCTGAGTCGAGCCCGAGAGGCTGCCCCTCCGTGCCTGTCCCCCCTCTCCTCCCCGGCCCCCTGCCCCAGGTGCATCTCCCAGGGCCCGGCCCCAGTCCACCTCCTACCCAACCGGGATAAAACCAAGGCCTTCTCGGGCTCTCCTCCGAACAGGCCCCTCCGGGGGTTCCCCATCTCCACAGCCTGCGTGGCTCCCAGGCTCCCAGCGGCCACTCCCTCCACGTCTCGTTGCCCCACCGGCTTCAGCCTTCAGGCTCAACAGTTCCTGGCCCAGAGCAGAGCCTCTCTGACCCTCCCAAGTATACGAACCCCAGGGGCCTCGTTCAAACAGGGGTTCCGACTCAGTATGTCTGGCAGGCCTGAGAGGCTGCACCGCTGACAGGCTGCCAGGGGAGGGGGGGAGGTGGTGCCCGGGCTGCTGGCCCACCAGCACAGCCCACATAGCCAGGGCTTAGGGCACCCTGGCGTTTCCTAGCTGGCCGAGGCCTACACAGCCTTCTAGAGTGCCAAGTTGCTCTTCGGTGCCCTCACAATGACCTCTGAACTCCCCAGACAGCCCCAGAGCTTCCCAGGACCTCTGTGGCCCCTCCACTTCCCACCCCTGCCCCAGCCTTCTGCCCTCCACCACCTGTTCTTTCCATGGCCACACCCTTCGGGCCCTCTGGACCTTTGCACATTCTGCTCTTGCAACCTGGGAGGCTGTTCCCTGCTTGGCTGACTCCTGCCTGTCTTCGGGGACACAGTCCCTGGGCCTGGGAGGCCTCCCAGGTTGGCACAGGAGCCCCGGCACCGCTCTGCTTCCCCTGGCCTCACACCTCACTTTCGGCAGTCGAACAACCCGGATTCCGGTGTGCCCATTTAACCTGTGTTGGGTCCTTTGAGGCCAGATGCCAGGATGGGAAATATACGAGAAATGTATTGAGATGGGAAATGAATTAGAGGCTGGGAAGTGCGACCCCAAGGAATGAGGGAGGCTGGGGGGCCAGAGAGTCGGGGAGCATCCAAGGATAGCTCGGCAAAGCCAGAGTCGCTCATCAGGGGTGCTTGTGTCTCCTTGGGTCCCAGCCTCTCATGGCTGCTGTCTGCCCCTCCTGGGACACAGGCAGCTCAGAAGGGAGGGATGGGCTCTTGCTGTCAAACTCTCAGAGACACTAGGCCCCTTGGAAGTAGAAACAAAGAGCCTCTCCTGCCCAAGAAGGGGCCCTGTGGGGTGGCCCCAGTTGGGGGGACAGAGTAGCCCCAGGTTGGAATTCCAGTACCAATCTCCTAGGAAGCTGGGTGGCCTTGGGCTGGTGACACCACCTCTCTGGGCCCTGATTTCTTCATCTGAGAAATGGGGACAGCAGTAGCAGCTTATGGGGTCGTCGCAGCACGGGGAGCTGGAACCAGTCGCAGAGGATTGAATGTCCTCAACATGCAGGGGCTGGAACACAGTCAGCCGCTGCCTCTATTTTATTCATCAATTACTCAGAAAGCGAAGGACGCATCCCATGGCTTAATCTGCTACCTCTCCAGGTACTCGGCACTGTGAAAGAGAGTCGGCGTTACAACGAAGGCGTGCCCATCTTGGTGGGCTGAGGGCCACGTGCCCAAAGCCAGCACCGCCTGCAGCCCCTGGAAGGAAAGACCAGGTGTTGCTGGTGCTGCATTACCTGCTGGGCTGGGCCCTCGCCTCCAGCTTCACTGCTGCAGCCGCACTCGGCCTCCAGCCTATTTAGCTTTGAGGCGCCTGAAAGTTTTTCCACCAGCACAGACTCCTCTTTGAGCAAATGCAGCCCAGATGTAGTCAGCAGGCGCCGTGACCTCGCGGCCGTGTTTTTTTTCCCCGCTACTTCCTGTTGTGCACCCGTCAGGCCCGGGGGTGGGGGCCTGGCCACACGTGGCCAATACCTAACAAGCCTCTCCTCTCTCTGCAGGCTGGCAGCAGCGCCGACATGGGGCTCAAGCTGTCCTGCCTGAAAGGTAAGGGGTGTGGCTTCTCCAGCTGGCCCTTAATGGAGGGGAGATGGGGGCATGAGGGGAGGGAAGGATGGGCCGCAGAGAGTGGGGGTGGGCCCTGAGACCCCAGCGCTGTTGTCCCTGCGGGAGGGCACCACTTAAGGCAGCAGATGTACACGGTAGGTGCCTTATAAATGCTTGCTCTGACCCTGAGCCCTCGTCCAGGCTGTCCCCTCCCTGGCAGTGGAGAGGCACGGCATGCCATAGCACCCCTTGGGCCTCGGTTTCCCCCTCTGGAGATTAATCCCAAAGGCCCTTGGCGGAGGTGCCAGGCACACACGCGGCGTTTGCTCTCTACCCCGTGGGCCTGTTATCACTGAGATAGGCGGTCTGGCTGCCGGGAGCTGGGGGAGGAGGGCTGGGACAGTGAACAGGTCAGGGAGAAAGTTCCAGGACACAGACTCCCTGAGGGGTGTTGTAGGTGCTGGCAGAGGCCACCCAGACTTCTGTGCTCTGGACCTTTCTGGCTAGCACCTGGATGACCCTGGGTCACCTCAGGCCAACATGGAGGCCTCTCTTCTCCCCTGCAGCCCATTTTTCAGTGACAAATGCTCCCCACCGATTTCAGGACATCGCCCCAGCCTGAAATCTGGGAGCCCCCTGAGGGCCCCGCCACTGTGTGCAGCATGCCCACCAGCCCTGACTCACCCCTGGACGTCTCGGGCCTGCCCACTGACACAGGAAGTCAGGAGGCACGGGGAGCTGGAACCAGACTGAAGGGGCTGCAGGGGTGCCTGAGCCCCTGGCAGGCATCCGCTTGGCCAGGGGGTGGGGCATGGGGACGGCAGCAAGTGGGGAGAGGGGGCACTCATGGAGAAAATCAGGGTGTCGTTTGCAAAGTGGAGATGGAATGCTGGAGAGGCATGAGCAGCCCCGTCCCTCCAGGGCCCAGTGCCTGGGAGGCCCCCGGCCACACCTGGCAGGAGCGTGAGGAGGGCTTTGGGGGGTGAGCGTCTATCAGGGATGGAGTCCAGAGAGGAGCCCCTGGAGCTCAGGACTTGGCTGTAGGCCTCCCCAGCACGTGGCCCTGAGTAGGCGCTCAGGACAAGCTTTTTATTTGGGTTTTTAATTGTGGTAAAATAGGTATAACAGAATTTGCCATCTTAACCATTGAAGTGCAGTTCAGTGTCATTAAATCCATTCTCATGGTGGTGAACCGTCCCCACGATGCATCTCCAGGACATTTCCATCTTCCCAAAATGACACTCTGTCCCCAGTAAATACCAGCTGCCCTTCCCCCTCCCCAGCCCCTGGCAACCACCTTCCACTCTCTGCTCTGAATTTGCCCTCTCTGGGTCCCTCCTGTGAGCGGGGTCACACAGTATCCGCCCTTTGGGGTCCGGTTGACTCCACTGAGCCTCATGTCCTCCAGCTGCACCCATGGTGTATGTTGCGTGTGTTGGAAATGCTGTTTCTAAGGCTGAATTGTTCAGTCAGTATGTGCATGGACCACCTCTGGTTCATCCACTCGTCCCTCTGTGGGTTCACAGTGCTGCCTCTGCTTCTGGCTGTCACGTCAGGACATCTTTGCCAAATAACCAAGCCCTGGGGGACCTCTGCAGCCACTTGCCTCCTGCTGACAGCTGGGGGGACCCAGGGGCTGCTGGTCTCAGGCTCCATGGGCAGCGCCCCCAACACCCGCAGGACTAGAAGCCTGGGCAGCCGGCTGAGGGCTCCTGGGGCTGGGAGCTTTCAAAAGGCTGCCTTCTGGGCTGGCCCTGGAGGAGCTAAGTGCTGGACCACGTGCAGGAGCCCTCAGCAGCGCCTGGCCAGGTTGGCTCGGTCATTTTTCATTGCTGGCCCTCCTGAGCCGGCCCACCCTAGCCCCACCCAGCCCTGGTCTCTGGAGTTGGAGTCCAACCAGGCTTGGGCATGTGGGACTCTGTGGATGGGATGGAGCAGGGCACAGAACCCCTTTTTCTGGGCTTAGCCGAGAACCCCTGGCCCGCCAGCCCAGAGGCCCGACCCTCCTCCTCTGCAGAGCCTTATTTTTACTCTTCACATGAGGAATATGCCTCTTATGAGGAGCCTGCAGGGTGCTGGGTGCCCCGCAGCCCCTGTAACTGCTTGCAGCTGCCCACGTGGCCTTCTCTCTCCTTGCCACCCACAGGTGTGGTTTTACGTGGTCATTGGCCGTGAGCCGAGCAGGGCTGGGCGCTGCTCCTGACTGCCTTGTGTTCAGGTCTGAGTGCTGTGTCCTCCCGCAGGGCCGTTGTCACAGTCCCTAGTGCCTCCCTTAGGTTCTTCCAGGAGCTGGTCTTTGGGTCGTTTCCGACTTGTTGCTCTTGTAGATGATGCCCTTTTGAACATCTTTGTTTTCTGATGTTTAAAAGTATTGCTTTGGAATAAATTGCAGGTACCAGTCTGACCCAGTCAAATCACACTGGTGGCTTAGCCTGGGCCAGGCCCTGTTCTGTGCATTCAGTGGAACGACTCACCCATCTGCAGGACCCCCTCCTCTTCCCACCATTGGGAAATGGGATTCCCAATTTCCAGATGAGGAAGCAAGGCGCAGAGAGATAGTGCGGTTTGCCCAAGGCCACACAGCTAGGATGCGGGTGGGATTTGAACCCAGGGAGGCTTCAACCACCACCGGGAAGCCCTCTTTAGAGAAAAACATTTCATGTTTGACATGTGAAGTAGCCACTATAGCCAGAAACTTTATCAACATGACCTCATGAAATCCTCACTTTAACCCTGAAACTCAGTCACAGTTTCCTGGGGCAGCCTTAACAAATGGCGGCAAGTGGGTGGCTTAAAACAATAGAAATGTATTCGCCCACAGTCTGGAGGTTAGAAGTTCTCAATCAAGGTGTGGGCAGGGCGTGTCCCCTCTGAATACTGGAGGGGAAAGTCCTTCCTGCCCCTTCCAGCTCCTGGGGGCCCAGGAGTCCCTTGGCTCGTGGCCGCCCCCTTCATCTCTGCCTTCCTCACACAGCCTCTACCTGGGTCTCTCTGTGTCCCTTCTCTTATAAAGACACCAGGCTTTGGACTTGGAGTCAGCCTTAAATCCAGGATGACCCCATCAGAAGTTCCTTAACTATATCTGCAAAGACTTATTTCCAAAAATGGTCCCATTCTGAGGTTCTGGGTGGACATGAATTTTGGGGGGCTCTACTCAACCCTCTACAAGTCACTCCACCTCTGAGCCCTCCTGCATGTGGGGCAGGAAAGGCTTCTCCTGCCTGGTAAGAAAGACACACAGCCTGAGGTGATCACCAGTGACATTGAAGAGAGGAACACAGCCGTGTCAAGGTCCTTTGTTTCTGATTCCAGAAGAGCGGGCACACCGGGGGCTTGAGTGGAGTCCTTCGCTCAAGGGCCTGGTGCAGCAGCTGTGAGGTATAGGGACATCCCACCGTCACAGAGGGCTGGTGCATCCCAGTGCCACCCTCACGACAGCTGGACCTCACAGGGGTCTTGACAGACAGGGAGACTGAGGCACTGGCTCAAGGGCACACGGCTGATGGGGTTGTGGGGGTGGGATGAGTGATTTCCCTGACCCACCCACACATACCGAGCTGTTGGCAAACTCTCTGGGGTCCCAGTGCACGAGTCTGAGAACCACTGGCCAAGTGGCTGTGGGTCAGAGAGGTCCGAGCGCACATCCCGATTCTGCCCCTAACCACAGCCTTCTGCACATCACTTCCCGTGTCCGAGCCTCAGTCCCCCATCTGTAAGACGGAGCGATGGACAGGAGCGTCTGTCTCTGGGGCCGGGTTTCGAGAACCATCTGGGATGGAGTGAGCACTGACACTGGGGCCAGGGAACAGCCTTCCCGTCCACCCCGGCCCTCAGGCCCTCCTCCTGGGGAGGCAGCTTGTGTGCGGGCCCTTCTGCAGGACACATTAATCTGGAGGCCTGGGCTTTCCCATCAGGGCTGCCTCTGGGGCTCCTACGGGCTCCTGCCACTAGGCTGTCCCAGCCCACTGTCGTCCCCAGGGCAGCCAGGGGCCAGGTGGGGAAGGGCCAGGAGAGGCAGACTCTGTCCTGGCTTGGCAGCTTGTTCGTTTGTCTTTATGGCTATTTTTAGGGCAGTTTTAGATTTACAGAAAAATTGAGCTGATGGTGCAGAGTTCCCTCTGCCCCAGCCCATTTCACCCCCAGCTACCACCTCACGTTGGTGTGGAATGTTCATCACAGCTAATGAACGGGTCCGGCTTCGTGGTGACGAAACCCGTGCTTCATTCGGGCCTTCCCCATGGTTCCCTCCCCTGCTCCTGCGCCCCACGATCCCACCTCACCCTCAGGCTTCCCACCTCCTTGGCTCCTCTGGGCTCTCACGGCTCCTCAGAAGTCCCCGCCTCTGTGACTTGCACCGCTCTGACCGGGCTGTGCAGCCGTCTGGTGGATGGATGCCCGCTGCTGGGATTTGGCTCACGAGGGTGGGTTGTACAGTCTCTTTGCTGAGTGTGGCAACAGTGATGGTGGGAACAGAGGAGGGCGCATGTGCAGCCTCCCCAGGCCACCCTGGCTGCCCAGCCCCTTCCTGGAGGGCTCGGCACCCCTCTCCCCTCCCCCTGTAACCCAGGCACAGGGCTGTTGGGACCGGGCAGTTAAGAGGCCTGTTCCCGATGGGTGTTTGGAGGCCTGAGACTGGCTGTAGATCCCACCAAATAGAGTCCCACCGTGTTGCCCTTTCTCGTGCGAACACGGGTCCAGGTGTCTGGCCGCTGCAGTCAGAGCTGGTCAAGAGGTTGGTGATGGCACCAACATTGATTGCATCCCTACTGTGCACCAGCCCAGGGCCAGGGCTTCAACGATAAGCAGGGCAGCTGCGGTTCTTAGCGCTGTGGAACCATGAGGATAAGGAGGTGAAGACGCTGGGGTGGTTGCTGGAGTCCTGGCTGCTACACACCAGGATGGAGACCAGCCTGGCTGGCCCACCCGGGCAGCGATGGTGTCGCCCCTGAAAGGGCCGGCCTGGGAAGAGTGGGGAAGGGGATGCTGTTCCAGGCAGCGGGGGCTGTGGAGGCAAAGGCCGGGAGGCAGGAAGGAGGCTGGTGTGCACTGGAAGGCTCGAAAGAGCAGCAGGTAGGCAAGGAGGCAGCTGCGGGCCCGGGGTGGCCGGCAGGGCCTTTGGGGTTCACACCAGCGAGGAGCAAGAGCCCCATGGAATAGGAGGGATAAAGGGCATTCCTTTGGCTGACGTGCTTTGAGCAGTTTTCAGAACGAGCCGGGGGATTTGTACAGTTGCAGGAATGTCACGTGGTGGAATCCAGCCCAAGGCAGCAAGTGGCCAGAATCAGTGTCTTCATTCATGAGCTTTCGTGTCCCCGTTGTGACACGGGCGGTGGCTTCCCGCCCATGGGTCCCAGCAGAGCTGCTGCCAGTGGGCAGGGGTCTTTGTCCACTCTGCCCACCCCTGCACCCATAGACTGGAGCCCAACCTACAGCAGGGGCTCCCTTCCTGCAGGGCACGGCCCAGTCCAGAGCTGGATTCCAGTGTAACTTCATTTGTATGGCAAACAGTTATCAAGCACCTGCTATGTGCCAGGCACTGTGCCAGGCCCCAGGGGCATAGCCCCAATGAACAGCACAGAGCCCCTGCCCCCACGTAGGAGAGACAGAAATGAATGAGTGAACCCTCCACCCATATTGGTAGATTTTGTGGTGAGATCAGGGAAGGAATTAAGGTGGGCAGAGGGAAGGAGGCACAGTAAAAGGCAGCCCCATGGGGGTAGGGAACAGTGTTCCAGGCAGAGGGAACAGCAGAGGCAGAGGCCCTGAGAGAGGAGCAGGCTTGGTAAGCTGATGAGCAGGGCATAAGAGGCAGGAATTGGGGACGGGGTAAGTGGGAGGAACTAAGATCGCTAGGGCAGGCTGGGCTGTGTGGGAGCTAAGGTGTGTTGTCAAGAATTCCGTTTAAAAGTAATAGGAAACACTGGAATCATTCCAGACCAGGGGTCTAAAGCTCCACTATACACCAGGATCACGGGGAGGCTTTCCAGAAGGGGCAGCCCTGGCCCACTCCTCAGAGGGCTGGGACTTGATTGCTGTGCGTGGGTCCTGGGCCCCAGTGTGTTTATGAAGCTTCCCAGCGGATTCTCCTGTGCAGCCCTGGTGACAGCCACTCTCCAGGTCCAGCACCCTTGCTTTTCAAAGGGGTGGAGACTGACTGCCCAGGGTGGCAAGGGCGAGTTCGCCTGGCTGGGAACCAGGCAGGAGGCAGGGGCACAGGGGCTGGGAGCTCCCAGCCTGCTCAGAGGAGAGGGTGGGCCATCAAAGCTTGTTAAACCCTGAAGCAAACAGTGCTTAGCTGGGTCCCAGCCTGTCTCCAGGGGAGAGCCAGGGGCCCTCCTGGCTCCCAGCAGGGGGTTAGCCCTGTGTGTGTTTACCCTGACCCCAGCGCCTGCTGTCCTCCGGGAGGATGGGAGGAGGGCCCAGAGGGCCACGGCAGGTCACCGAATCACTTGCAGGTATATACACAGAATCTTCTGGAAGGAGATCAGGAAATAGTAACAAAGGCTACCCCAGTCCCCCAGGAGCCCTCTGGGCTTCCCCCCAAGGGCGACACTGCCCATTAGCTTCTGTCTCTGCTTTTAGCTGTACAGGACCTTTTGTGTGTGTCCATGCACAAAATGTCTTCAGGCTCCTCCTCTGAGGTCACTCAGGGTTCAGTCCTTTGGCCACTGGGTAGGCAGGGCAGCCCTGGGGAGCCCCATGCATTCCAAGACCCAGAGCAAGGTCCAGAACCTCCCCGAGCCTCAGTTTCTGCGAAGTGAGGGCTGGTTTGCCCTCCCAGTGTGAACATGGGAACTAAATGGGATACTCTGGGAGAGAGTTGGTGCCACTTACTGTCTGTTACCTCACATGTCATTCGTCAACAAACAGAACCTTACAGCCCCAGGGCACAGCCTTTGGTAGGACAGGGCATGTGTTGTGCAGGTGATCTGGCACGGGCCGTCCGCTGTGTGACTGGAGGCAAGCCGTGCAACCTTGCTTCGCCTCAGTTTCCCCCACTGTCAGAGTCTTAACATCACTGCGCTTGTCTTTTCTCTCCACTGAGGCCAGCAGCCCCCTGGGCAAAGGGCCAGGACCCTCTCTTGCCCAGTGCAGAGCAGTGAGCTCGCTGTGAAGGGCGGTCAAGGTCACCCAGGCATCAAAGGTGTGCAGGGCAGCAGCTCCCCGGCATTTCTGCACCAGAGGCACCAGATTCTAGGGCGCACGGCTGCCGTCAGAGCCTGGCCTGTGCAGAGCTGACCAGGAGTATGTGGAAGGCGACAGCCTGCGACTTGGGGCCACTTGGCCCTTGGAGCTGCTCTGCTGTCCAGCTGCCCACCTGCGGCCCTCTGAGGCCTCAGCTGCCCACAGCTGGGAGAACACGTCCTTGTTCTCAAGGCCCGGGCTGCCCCCGGAGTCCCCCAGCTTGCCCAGGGAAGCACCGCTCACCTCCTTCCTCTGGGATCAACCAGAACCTACTGGCCTGATTGTCCCTGAACAGCAGTGGCCGCCGTCCTAGTGCTGTGGCCCCACAAAGACCTGAGTTGGCCAGGTGACCCCAGGCACTGCCACTAATCACTCATCCTTATGAGGTCCCTGTGGGGTCTGGGGCATTGTCTTGGTTGCAAGTTCGAATCTTTATTCTATC
The DNA here is from genome assembly GCA_029783875.1 of Phataginus tricuspis. Classification (NCBI taxonomy): domain Eukaryota; kingdom Metazoa; phylum Chordata; class Mammalia; order Pholidota; family Manidae; genus Phataginus; species Phataginus tricuspis. The sequence continues at coordinate 3,031,418 of JAQQAC010015468.1, forward strand.
AAGGGAGCCGACTGCGCAGAGCCCCCTTTATCCCCGCTCCTTCACAGTGAGGAAACAGAGGATCGGAGAGGGTAAGACGCTTGCTCAGCCCCGCATAGCTGACAGAAGGCAGACAGGGAGCTGTCCCCCTGGCTCGGGCCAGGCTGCGGCCCTTCCTGTAGCTGCTGACATGCAGGTATGTGGCAGGGCCACACACGGGGACAGAGCAGCTCCTGGGCACCTGCTCTGATGCCAGCCGTTGCCGGGATCAGGAACAGCTCTGACCACGCTTCTCAGCTGCTGGGAGGTTGCCACCACCTCCTCCTGCCCCCGCCCTCTGACTAGGTAGAGTTGCCAGATTTAGGAGAAAAAATATTAAACAGGATGCCCCAGAATTTCAGATGAACAAGGAATAATAGTCTAGTGTAAGTATGTCCCAAGTTTTGCATGAGACAGACTTACACTAAAATTTTTTCTGGCAACCCCACCCCCAGAGGACAGTGTCTGGAGACACTTTTTTTTGTTACTGGGACCACGGCAGCTGGAAGCCAGGATGGCGCTCAGTGCTCTGCAGTGCCCAGGCTGGCCCCACAGAGTGACCCAGTCCCAGGGGTCACCAGTGGAGGCTGGGGACCCTGAGCTGCACGCCTCTGGCATTTTCCAGGGCCCGGTGGGCACCAAAGGCTCTCACCCTCTGTGGCTGAGACCCCAAGAAGCCTCCCGGAGGGGCTGGTGCTGGGAGGGCTGGGACCATCTGCCGGAGCTGTGGACGGATGGCCAGTGGGGCGCCTCTGCCCGAGGCTGGAGATGGGTGGTGAGCCCTTGCCCCACCTTGCTGGGCCAGCCTCTCGCCGCTGCCTCTGCCCAGGCTCTCAGTCCTGCAGCTCATCCCTCACGCAGGCTGGGGCTTTTTCCTTAATTAAAAAGAGATTTAAAACATCCACTGCCATCACTATTGGCTCAGGCTGCCTCAAAAAGGTAAAACCACCCTCACTGCCCTGGCCTCACCCATAATAATGCAAGGCTTTCCCCTTAATTGGAATTTTTAAAAAGTGCATTTGGAACCCTACGAGGCATTTGTCCACTTGTTTTCTGAAAGACATACCCTAAAAAGACCTAACCTAAATCCAGATACCCAGTCATTTCCCAGGAATTAGTGCGGGTCCAAGCCTGCCCCAGCACCCTACGTTCCTGCCCCAGGGCCTTGGTACCTGCTGTGGCTGACCCCAGTGTCTTCTCCTCCATCACCTGCAGCTCTCGGCTCTCTGCCTGACCTCTAGAAGCTGTTTCTGACTCCCACTGCCTTCCCCCGTCATCTGCTCCTGCTCCTCCTATCACAGAGCCAGGTTCTGGGAGGTATTTATTTGCTTCCTGGCCCCGGGGAGGGGAGGGTCCTTGTCAGATCCCACATGACCCTGAGCAAGGTCCCTGACTTCTCTGTGCCTCAGTGTACCCTTCTGGCCTTGGGAGGACCAAATGACGAGGGGCTGACAGGCCCCTGTGCCCCAGGAGCACCATCCTCACAGCTTAGCAGCAAGGGCCCCTCCAAACAGCGGCTTCGATCACTGGGACCCTCCCAGGTTCTCTTCCAGCTGACTGAAATCTCTGGGGTCCCAGTTCTGCTGCTGGGGCCCTGGATCAGGAGATGGGGGAACGCACGGCATGGCAAGGGGGCAGGGAAACAGCTGTTGAGACTATTTTGTTCTCCACTCTGTCCCCAGCACTGGGAACAATACCTAGCACAAAGTAGGTTGCAATAAACACCTGCTGACTGGGCTTGACTGTGCTGGGGGGGGTTATACCTGCACTGCAAGCCTTCCTCTGCAGGCGAGAAAGCCAGGCCAAGGGAGGTGAAGTCACAGCCAGGAAGCAGACCTGAGTCAGACCTGGTTTGTCTTCACTGTTTCAGTCCAATGAGGAAAACGTGTCTCCGAGTATTCGGTTGGAGCCAGGAATATTTCGTTACCGCCACCCCACAAATATCGGTTAGCCCCCCTCCAGCTGTTTGACAGCAGAGATGGGACTAGGTCCCTGACCCGCATTCAGGTGGCTGCGAGTAATAGCAGCTGGGTGGCACACAGTAGGTGCGCAGTGTTGGCTGATCAATGAATAAGTGCTAAGATTAGACTTTCATTCTGTTAAAACAGCGTGGGCTACATGGTTTTCTCACCTGCAAAATGCACATAATGCTCACACCCGCCTTGGCTGAAGTGAGCACTTCATGTGGTTCTCAGTCTCCTCAGCACCCACCAGAGGTGGGGATTACTCTTTACCCCCATTTTGCAAGAGAGGAACTGAGGCCCAAAGAGGTGGAGCTGCCACCAGGTAGATTGAAGCCAGGTGGATTGAGTCAGGTGTGCGTCTGGCTGCTGCTGCACTGTGGGTGCAGCAGGCTCACTGTGCATGTGATAGCGTCGTGGGGAAGAGTGGCCAGGTCCCAGGGACGTGGTCCCAAGTGAGGGGGTCTCAGAGCTGGCACCAGTGTGCCTGCCTGAGCGCCGTTTTTAAAAGAACCAGCAGAGGGTGCCCTTGAACCACAGTGCTCCAGCCCCGTGTTCCCATGGCCTCTGGGTGGCCGAGAGGAGGCAGGGCTGGGGCGCTGACAGCTGAGAGCTGGCACAGGGAATGGTGCCCTGTCCCCAGGGACCTGGGGCATCCTGAACAGAGCATTGGCCTCGCTCAGGGCTTCTGAAGGAGGAGAAGTAGTGGCTGATACCAGGAGGTGGTGGTGCTCGGGCCTGGGGCCACCTGGCCGCTGGGTATCCCGGGCTGTTCACCTCCTTCCTTCCAATCCTTGCCTTTTCATTGGGAGAGTAGCCATGGTACTAGTACCCACCCCGAGGGACGATTTCCAGTCGGAAATCATGGGCTGGCCCAGAGCCTGGCATGGGGGATGCTTACAAAGGGGTGGCCGGTCTCAGAGGGAGGTGCCCACAGTCACCCCCGCCCTGCTAGGCTCCCCCAGCCCTCACCAGCTGGCTTGCCTCGGTCACGCTTGGTGGCCACATGCCCCAGGTATTTCATTCCTACAATATTGGTGTAAGTCCATTTTTACACTCATGGAAACTGAGGCTCAGAGAGTAAGGCTACGTGTTCCCACAGTCACCTTAGCTCAGGGATTCCCAGCCTTGTCTGTTAGGCCCGCCTGGGAGCTTCTAAAAATACTGGTGGCAGGTATAGAGCAATGACATCAGGCCCTCTGGGGTGGGGCTCTGCACTGGTATTTTTGTTAAACTTTACAGGTAATTCCAACAGCCAAGATGGGAAACAATGGCCTTGAGCTGGGAAAGGACGGAACCGGTTTCAGGGGAAGGCTGCCGGCCCTCAGTACAGCGCAGGGACGGCCAGCCCCAGGAGGCCAGGATGCTGGCAGTCTAGCTTGCTCTCTCTCCAGGGCGCAGAACAGCTTGCGCCCCAGGCCAGGGGCCCAGTCAGGGCTGGGTGACAGCCACCCGCTGAGACAGCTTTCTGCACAAGCTCTCCAGGGCACCCTGAAATCTGCTGGTGGCTCTGAGGCCCCGGGATCTGCTCCAAGCCCCTTCCCTCCAGGGAGACTGGCCCTCTGGAATCGCAGCCAAGCCCTTCCCCTCAGGAAATGGGCTCATAATGGCCCGAGGCCCGCGTAATTAACAAATACCAATTCTGGCGTTAGCACAAATGAGTTCCTTGTCTGGGGCAGAGCTGACGTTTGTTTTTAATCCCCAAAGTCGGCTTTATCCACTGAGAGCTTTCCCCTCATGCTCAGCCACCTCGCTACAAGGCTGGGCAGGACCCCCCCCCCCAAGGTCCTCCCCCTGCCCTTGTCCTGCCCCTCCTTCCTCCCCTCCCCCACCTCCCCTCTCTCCTCTCTGCCTCCAGCGTCTCTCCAGGGCCCACCGAGTGACCTGAAGCTTCCCAATCAGGATGTGGGCTTTGTCACCCAGCTCCCAGAACATGGTAAAATGCAAATGTGGGGCCCGTGAGGGGTCTGGCTTTCCCCTGTTAAGTTTTATTTTGGAACTTTGGAAGATGTGCTGAGGAAGGGGCCTTGGAGCCCCAGCAGGGAGACTTCCTCCTGTCAGACTGCATGATCAGAGCGCCCTTTCATTGCTGGTGCTTGTGAGATGCTCTTTATGGATGACTATGAGGAAAGCCCACGGGGTGAGCGTCTTTGAGGCCCCAGCTCTCTGGGCAAGTGCTTTACTTGAATTCATTTCATCGCAGGCACCGCCCTTCGGAGGTAGGTCCTGTCACTCCCCAGCAGCCGCCAGGTTCTGAGGTTTGGTTTTGGCCCTAATGAGCCTCAGGCTTTTGAGGTTCTATCATTGCCTATTAGGACATCAGGCATGTCCCAGATCCAAAGTCCCCAACTTCTGGATGTTATAGAGCAAAGACTGGCAAACCAGAGCCCTTGGGCCAAACCTGGCCCACTGCCTCATTGTTGTAAATAAAGTTTTATTGAAACAGCCACACCCATTCATGTGCCTGTTGTCTGTGGCCCCTTTCCGGCTACAGTGGCCCAGTTGCACAGTGGCAGGAGAGAACACCTAACCCAGAGTAGAGGATATTTACCATCTGGCCCTTCTTGGAACCATTCCAGCCCCATGGTATAGAACTGTGGTCACAAGAAACTGGCCCTGCCACACACCTGCTGTTCAACTCTGTGCATGTGCTCTCTCTGGTCCTCCGTCTCCACATCCATGGGGCGGGGCCGGTCCCACCTCACACCTCGTGGGGTAGCAGGGAGGCCCCAGGGTGCATAGTAGGCGCTCAGCGCCACGTGTGGCCCCCAAGGAATGATCCCTAAATGTCAGCTGTTAGAAGTAATAACAGGAGGGCTGCCTCCAGGTGGCTTCGTTCGTTTTACGTTCTGGGGAACAAACAGCTTACTGCTCACAAGGAGGCTTGAAAACCACCTCTTTAAATCAGGCTGGCAGCTGCCTAGGTGGGTGTCCCTGAGGGGCTCAGAGCCCGGGGAGGAGACACGGCTTCTCCCTACAGAACTGGTCGGCCTGGGAGATCTGTGGGTGACGGTGACTCCTCAGAGAGGAAACGGGTTGGGGTTGAGGGCGGGGAGGTGGCTAGACCTTGTCTGTGTGGGGAGGGGGGAGGGCGTCAGTCACTGTCCTGAGAGTGGTGTGAGGGAAGGGGGCAGCCCCCCGGGAGGGAAGGCAGCTTGTCCCCAGAAGCACTCACGGAGGGCGCCTGTAGTGTGATGACTCATGTGGAAGAGGACAGAGAGTCACACCAGCCAAGGGGCAGCAGGAGAGCTGCAGACGCAAAAACCCCACATCCTCCCTGTGGAGTCACAGACACAGTACTAGGCTCAGACGGGGACACATCCACACAGCGTAGTGCCCACAAGGGACGATTATCTGGGCCTCGGTGCTCAGAGTCCATACTGGGTGTTCCAAGCTGAACTGTGTCAGCAAAATTGGTGCACTGAAGTCCTCGCCCCTATTCCCCTAGAGTCTGACCTTCCTGGGCACAGGGTCCGTGCAGATATAAGTGGTTTCAGCGAGGCTGTCCTGGAGTAGGGTGGGCTAAACCCAACATGACTGGGGAGAGGCCTGGGACAGACCCTCCCTCAGCCCCGCCAACACCCTGGTCTCGGCTTCGGGTCTCCGTAACAGTGGCAGAGTAAAGTCCTGGTGTTGAGCCCCCCAGGCTGTGGTACCTTGTAGGGCAGCCCCAGGAAACCCGGGCAGTGGTGCTTGTTTCAAAGGCAGGATTGACTGCCCACGTGGTGGCTCTGTCTCTGGTCCCCACAGGCGTCACCCGAAGCCCACATTCTTGGACTATCCAGTGTGACCAGGGACCCGAGGCGAGGCTCTCCTGCCAGGCATGCCGTCCCATCCCACAAGCCAGGAGGTTGCCAAGGGAGGGACCAAAGCTAAACTCTTTGCTACACAGGCCCAGAGAGATGTTTCTTGCCCCAGTCACACAGCTGGCCGGCTCTTGGCCCGATTTCAGTGCCGGCGTGCTCACCCCTTGTCACACGGCCCGGGTCAAGCTGCAGGCGCGTCAGGAGTTTGGCCTGGCTGCATTGTGGTAGGTCATCTGATGTGTGTGTTTTGTGGATTCAAACAGACTGTCTTTGGCAGTCCAGGCACAAACTGCCCCTCAGAGGAATGTCCCTTCGGTGACCAAAGGTCACCTTGAGGAGCCCCTGGTGATTTCCCCACAGCCAGGCATGGTGCACCTGCTAGCCCTTGCTCCGAGGGTCAGAGCAAGCTGGGTTGAGCATATCAATGATCTATTGCCATATAACAAGTTACCCCGAAACTTAGTGGCTTAAATGTTTATTATAGTTGCTATGGGTCAGGAATACGGAAATGACTTAGCTGGGGAGTTCTGGCTCGGGATGTCTTGTGAGGCTGCGCCCGGGCTGTTGGCCGGGGCCGGGGCCTCACCCTGACCTGGAGGACCCACTTCCACACGGGTCTGCGCAGGGGGCCTGGCTCCTCGCCATATGGGCTTCACCCCAGGCTGCTTGAACTTCCTCACAACAAGGCAGCTGGCTTCCCCGAGAACCACAGAGTGGGGCGGGGGGGGGGTTACCACGTCTCCTGTGACCTCACCTTGGAATTCATACACCGTCCCTTTCATCTTACTCTGTTCACTGAAATTCATTTTGAGTGCATCCCACACTGAAGGGGAGGGATTCCACCCCTGGACACCCTTGAAACCAGCACCCTGACCTTCCAGGGGTCACTTAGGAGCCCTGTCCCAGGTGTGCAGGGTGGGCCTGGGGAGCAGTTAGGGTAAGAACGGCCTTATCCCTCAGCTCCTGCTGGTGGCCAGGCCCTGGGTACTGGAGCTCAAGTCTTCCCTGTCTGGGGCTGCTTGGGGAAAAATGAAGTGACAGGGCATAGAGACAAGGCCTTTAACACCCAGTTCAGTGGTACCAGGAGTTTTTCATTAAAGTTTAAGGCAGTCCACTTGCTCTGTGCCAGGCACCATGCTAGCCTGCGGGGAGACACAGGTAAGTGAGGCTGTGGCTGCCCTCCAGACGCTCACAGTAAAGGGAGACAAAAATATGAACCAACCATCTCATGCCACTGTGATCCGTACTGGAAGGCCGATGAGTGAATGAGTGTGGACAGACAAAGGAGGGAGGCATCAGATGGGCTGGGCATCCTCCCTGAAGAGCCTGTTGTGCGGGCCTTCCAAGGGTAGGTAGGAACTCGCTACCGGGCAGAGAATGAAAGCATTCCAGGCAGGGGAACAGCCTGTGCGAAGGCACGAGGAGGCTGGGGAGCCCAGGGCGTTCGGGGCGCTGTGAACAGCTTGTGCACATGGCAGGGAATGAGGCTGCAGGGAGTTTGGGCCAGACTGTGGGGCCGGAAGCTGGGCTGAGGCCAGCTTTAATTTATGACCAACATTTCCCAGAGTGTATTTCATGCTTCACGGTTTTGTAGGTGTTAACAGGTGTTCCTCCAAAAAACAGTCTTCAGGGTTATTGACACTTAGAAGTCCTAGGGTTAAGCACGATTCAAGCAGCTACCATACTGTCGGACTTCTCGGTCTTTAACTCTCTAACTTGCAGGGAAGTCTCCAAGAGGATAGAATAGATGAGAGTCGGTCGGCATTCAAATACATGGGATTCCCAGACTCCTTAGTTCTTGGAACCCCCTTCCTGAGGTTGTCTCAGGCGGCCAGTGTTCCAAGGAACACACTCTGGGAAATGCTGCTTGTAGCTGCCGGTCAAGAGCTGGTGTGTGTTCTCAGCCAGGAGGAGGTACGAGGAGATGGTGCCTTCTGGCGGTGGTGTGGAGGGCACACTGACGTGGGACCAGCCGGCAGGCAGAGGCTGGCCAGGGGCCTGAGGACGGGGAAGGGAGGGTGTCAAAGCAACTGGACTCCGCCAGCTTGGTGGCTGCCTGAACTGGCTGGGGGTTGGCGGGGGAGGAGGAAAGGGGAGGGTCGTGGCTGACATCTGGCTTCTGGCGGACGGGTGATGCTGCTGGGGAGAAAGGCAGAAGGTGTGAGTGGAGCGGATGGTGTCAGCTGGGCGTCTGTAATTGGGCTGGAGTCCCTGTACTTAATTCATGGGAGGCAGAGGACAAGCAATTCAACAACTTTGGAGAAATAGATTCCTGGAAAAGCACAACTTACCTAAACGGACACATTTTAAAGCAGAGAATTTGACTGGCCCCGCATCTATTAAAGACACCGTGTGCATAAACAGAGGCTCATTCCGGGCTCAGGCAGCTTCCTCATGCACCACCTCCTTCCAAAAACAGTTTGTGGGGAAGGTAGCCTCGCACGGCTTCCCGTCCGCCGGCCCGGCTCCAGTCCAAGCTGTGTTGCTGAGGTCCACTCAGAGCCTCGTTTTCAGTGCCCACCCTGTCACCAGACACTGCCCTGGGCACTGAAGGTACGTTAGTGAACAAAGCAGGTAAAACTCACCAGCCTGGCCGAATGCAAAGCTGGGACGGGCCATGAACTGTCATGAGACCCAGTGTCCTCACCTGTGAGCCGGGGACAGCCGTCACCTTTCCTGGGTGTCAGCAGGACTCCCCTGACTGCATGGGGAGGGAGGCAGGCAGCCGGCGGTGGGCACGTCCCGGTGGCCACTCATGCTTGTCTCTCTGTCGTGTGTGTACGTGTGTCCACGGCCTGCTCTCTCAGGCTTTAAAATGTGTGTCAGCAGCAGTGGCCGCGATGAGGCCCCCGTCCTGAGCGATAAGCACCTGGATGTCCCCGACATCATCATCACACCCCCGACCCCCACGGGCACGGTGCTGCCGAGAGACTCCAGGCAGATAGGTGAGCCGCCTTGGGACTGCAGCCGGGAGGGCTGGCGCCAGGGGCCTGGCTGGGCGCAGCTCACAGGATCCCCCTTCTCTGCTGTGTGTCTGAGCTCGTGCCCCCAACTCCCCTGGGTTTATTAAAAATTTAAGCTCAGATCTGCACATGCTACCCTACAGGCCCCTCGCCATGGCACCAGCCTCGGCAAGATGTGGCATGTTAAGTAATTAGCTAGACAGCCCCCGCCGGCAGCCAGGGCGAGTGATGGATGGGGCTCGCAGGCCCGCCAAAGTAATTGATGGATGCGCCTTCCCCTCCCCGCCCGGGGACTGGTGCTCCATCTTGCCGGCCGCGGCACTTCAGCTGGAAGGGACAGGCTTGGAAACTCCCACGCCCGGGCTGGGGAGGATGCTGAGTCTTCCAAATGCGGCTCGCCGCAGGGAGGAGGGAGGGGTTGGCGTTGGGCCCAGAGAGACTGTGAGAGGGAGAGGCCCAAACTGGTGAGCCCACCTGCCCTTCCGCAGGTACCGCTGGAGCAGAGGGGAAACATTGTTCATTCATTCTTCGAACATTTATGGAGCCAGGCCCGTGCTGGGTGCTGAGGGTGCTGTTGTGAATACTGCCGCTGCTAATAATGGTCATGGCGGCGGCACTGAATGCTCGCGGGGGCTCAGCGCTAGAGCCAGGGTTCACCCCCCTCTCACTGACGGACAGACTGAGGTTTACAGAGGTTGAGACGCTCCCCGTACACTTGGCAGGTGGTGGAGTTGGGATTCCCACCCAGGCCATGTGATCCAGAGCCTGGAAACCCGTGAATTCGGATCCCAGCTGCGTGATGAGCATGAGGTCCCACCTCCCTGAGCCTCGGTTTCCCCATCTGTGAAATGGAGGTGATAACAGTACCTCCAAGAAGTCATGGAGGATTCGTGACAGGAAGGGTCTGTGTCTGATTCCACGCCCTCACGTGGCTGCGTTGATGTTCTTGCCAGTGGTGCTGAGGGCAGGAGGGAAGACCACCAGGCCTGGGTAGCATGTCCCTCAGAGCTGCTAGCTCCCAGTGACTATCAGACGCCTGGGGAGAGAACCTGGACCCGAGGGACCCCCCTGGCTGACTTAGAGCAGGTCTCCCCCATCTCAGGGACTTGACTTCCCATCTGCAGGACCAGGGGAGAGGGGATGTTGACCTCCCTCCTACCTGGGCTGAAAGGCACCTTCCAGAAGAGGCTGAGCAAGAGTGGAGCCCAAGGGGTGACATCCTGGGGGCCTCAGCCAGAGACCCAGGGAGCTGGGCACTGGGCGTGGGCAGAGAGTACAGGACGACCCTGTGTGCCCCAGTGTCATCAGGGTCCCCGCTTGGCATCCTTAACACCACTGCCCACATGTGCGGGGCAGGTCTTGGGCGGTGGTACCAGGCAAGGAGCCCAGAGGTGCCAGCCTTGGAGCTCCCAGGGGAAGGAGGCCCAGGCGTGGCAGGTGCCCATCCCGAGCTTGACTCCTCCTCTGTCTTAGTCTGGCTGGATGAGATGGGATCGTGTCCGGAGGATGGGGAAACAGACCCCGAAGCCTGAGGAGGAAGCCCAGGTCAGGACCTGTTGGCACTGGCTACTGCTCTGGACCCCCCTCACTCCACGCGTCCTGGGGGCAGGGCTGCTGGGACACGTGCTGAGCACACAGCGATTCCTGCACTTGGCCGGGAGACATGCGCACGGAGCCAGCCCTGCCAGCTTCCAGAATGGTTTTTACCGGGCCCCACTGAGTGGACCAGACCTCTCACCTGCACGTTCCTGCTGGCCTCGGTGCCACGGAGACACTTCCTTCTGGATGTACACACCCACCCCCCAGCTCCCTGGGCCATGCAGACGGGCGCCCAGGAGGTCAACACACACAAGACTTCCTGCAAAGGAGCAGCTCTGCTTTTTATAAGTTGTTTTACAGATATCAAAATAGTCCAGAAGTGATTTATAATTTCTTTTTTGCATTATAAATAAAGATCCTCTGTAACAAATGATGGACCCCGCGTCTTGGGCTGGGTAGAGGAGGAAGAGTGCACCCAGGTGTGGGGGTTGGTTTCAGAGAATCGCTTGACATGGAGGACCTGGTTTGGCTAAGCGTGGCCAAGGGCAGGACTCAAGTCACATGGACCTGGGAGTCCCGGCTCCAACTCTGCCAGCTGTGGGATCCTGGTAACAATACCACTCTGGGCGGGAGGCAATGGGTTGGGTTGGGTTTGGTTTGAGAACATCCACTTGGTGTCCCTGTGTCCTTGTACGCTGTTCTGATTGTGGCTTGTATGTTTCTCTCGGTTTTCTGTGGCTCTTCTCCAAGGCCGTGTGCTTTCTCCTGGTTTTCATTTGCCCACTGTCTTAGTTGGGGTCCCTCAGAAGCAGAGTCTGAGACAAGGCTTTGTGAGGAAAGACTTTACCTGGAAGGTAAGCCCAGCGTACAAGGGTCAAGGAGAGGGGAGTGCAGCTCAGGGGACACCATGGCCGCTCTCAGGCTCAATAATTCACCAGAGAGACGCACAGAACTCAGGAAAGCTGTTATCATCACAGCTACGGGTCGTTACTGTGAAAGGATATGGATTAAAATAAGCCAAGGGAAGAGACAAAAAGGGCAGGGTCCAGGAGAGAGCAGGCATGGAGTCCAGGAAAGTCACGCAGGCTGCGCTTAGTCTCCCAGCAACGACGGTGACTCATGCCTGGGATTTGCCTACCAGGGAGGCTCACCGAGCCTTGGTGTCCCGAGTTCTCACTGGGGACTGGCCATGTAGTCATGGCCGACCACTTTCACAGTGACCTCAGTGTCCAGCCCCTCCGGAGGCTGGGCTGGTATGTGTGACCTGTAAATGCCACTGTTAGACTAGTCCATGTCACCCAAGGCCCTAGGTAAACAAAGAGAGTATTATCAGGCAGGACATTTAGGCGCTTAGAGGTCACCTCCCAGGAGCCAAGGACAAAGGCCAGACCTCTCTGGGCACAGTTTGTTCTTTACCGCACAAGAAGGGGGGCAGGGAATTGAAGGTGCTGAAAAGGGGCTTCTGGAGCCTGTCACCCCTGAGGGCACCCAGACTCAGCCCCCCCAAGCCTCTGGGTGGCTGTGTGGACCCCCTTTCAGCACTCCCCTGGCCTGAGCCGGGAGGAAAGGGGCTGCATCCTGCACCTCAAGTTCACTGCTGGCAGAGGGCTGCCCCACAGCCACCCAGCCGTTGCAGCCTGTCCTCTCACAGACAGCAAGCTTGCAGAGGAGACGTGGGCGTGCGCTGGAATGCAGAGCACCCAAGGGGTACGGTGGGGTACGCAGCAGGGCCTGCTCTGGGGGGTGTAACCCGCCTGCCACAGCAGAGCGCGTACTCTACATGCCGGCACTTGTTAACGCTCCGCTGCCACCACCAAGATTCGGAATCATTGTCGCACAAGGCCACATGCCCGCTTTGCACTGGGCCCTGTAAGTGAGACAGCTGGTCCTGCCTCCAGCCACATGGATGTCTGTGTGCTAAGACACAGCTCAGGCCATCGGTGCGCCTTACACAGACCCTACCTCTTGGTGGCAACAATGTCAAAGACCCTTTGTAAGAAGACCATGGGGATGGGACACGTTCTGGCTATTTTTGGAGACTGCAGTCTGGTCCTGCGTGCCTGCAGCTTGCCGTCCCCAGAACGCCTTTACTCATCCCCCCAGCCCCTTGACAAGGCCCAGTCCATGGCAGTCTGTGGGTCCTCCATGCTGGGCCCTGCCGGCTGGCAGTCTTTCTGTCCCCTGCCTCCCACGGCACCCTGTCTGCTCCACACGCCTCCTGTGGGCAGGACAGCCTTTTGTTGTTGCATAATCATTGATGAGAAAGTCATCAGAGGAGGGGTGCCCCCATCAGCTTGGGCTGATACACCAACCCTCCTGCGCCCCCACACAGCCCTTCAAAAATGAAGCGCCTAGACGCAGAGGCTCAGTCTCACGCATGATACAGTCTCATGGTCTTTAGTGAGGTAGTTTCATATTGCTTGCTCTGTGCAGACACTGTTCTGAGCAGTTTAGACCTATTCCGACCCACATCGTCCTCATGGAAACTCTATGAGATAGTGTATTAGTCAGTTTTCTTTTTGCTGTGATATTGCTGTGTAACAAACAGCCCTGCTGTAGGCTGAACGTGTGCCCTCCCACATTTCTATGTTGAAACCTAACCCCCAGTGTGATGGTATTAGGAGGGGGGCCTCTGGGAGGTGACTAGGTCATGAGGTGGAGCCCTTATGAGTGGACCAGTGCCCTTATGAAAGAGGCCCCAGAGGCCTCCCTTCCACCCGAGGACGCAGCTGTCTGTAACGCAGGAAGCAGGCCTGGCGCCTGGATTGTGGACTTCCTGGCCTCCAGAACTGTGTGGAATGCATGTCGGTGGTTTACAAGCCACATGTCTGTAGTTTTCTGTGATAGCAGCCCAGATGGACTAATACACCCCCGTAAACTCAGGGGCTCAGTGCAATAAGCACTGACTTCTCACCTGCTGGTGTCTGGGTCAGCTGCAGCTCTGCCAAGTGGCTGTGGGGACCTGGGCGTCATCAGGCTGCAGCTGGGTTCCAGTCTGCATCACGGGTCTCCCCATGTCGTGACCAGCCTCCTGGACGGCATCCTCGTGTAGCATGGGAGAGGCCAGAGCCCAAGCCAGACCACACGAGGGCATTCTTGGTTTCTGCTCATGACTTCCAGCTCTAGACCTGTTCCTTCTGGAAACCAGGGGGATACTGAGCCTCAGAGCTGGGGCTGGGTGATCACCCTGAAGTCTACAGGCTGGGGGAGCCCCCATGTCTTGCTGAGCATGGCTCAGAGACCTCAGCACACTCAGCAACCCGCGGTGGCTAATCACCACTGCAGTGGATGAATCCCAGGTGTTTAATGCCCATGGCAACAGGCAGAGGGCTGGGAGCTGGGGACCAGGCAGGCGGGGCTGGCTGGAGGCCGTGCAGCCCCAGGATGCTGGAGGTGGCCTTCCTGCCGGGGCCGGGGTGAGTTCCCTAGCTCTCCTGGGAAGGGTCCTGGGCCTTGCGTATTTTGTAGCTGGAGGGCTCATTCCTGGTGAACGGAGCATGGGGGCGGTGTCACCCTAGAATGGTGCCTGCTGAGTAAGGGGAGAGATACCTTTCCTGGCGACATCTGTACCCAAAGCTGCAGTAAACCCTGGGATGCTACTTGCTGCCCAGCACCTGTACCCAAGCCTCTGTCTTTAAGCAAATCTTTTTCCCTCTCCAAGGGAGGGGTAATGTGGAGGGGCCTGCTTAAGGCAAGCTCTCGCCCAGGGAGGGCATGAGAGCAGGCAGCAGGGCACCCCACTGCAGCCCCGGCATTCCTCAGGAGCTGTGAGGAAGAATAGGGAGTGGGTACAAGCAAAGGCTTTGGTGCTAGCCAGACCCACATGCGGCTACATGACCTCGGAAAAATCACTCAGAACCTTTTCTCCACCTGTAAAGTGAGGATAATACAGGATTTACCACATGGGGAGCATATGAGGATTAGGTAAAATAATCTGTAAAACACCCGCATGACGCCCACATGATGCACAGAGCAACAAGTTGATGAATGGTAGCTATTGTGACCAGGCATGTCACCAATCTCTCTGAGCCACCGTTTGCTCGTCTGGGGAATGGGGACAATGTCGTGAGGACCTGAGGATTACGGAAATTGAGGGTGTGAGTGGTGAGCGAGGGCTCTGGAGCAGATCACGTGGCTTAGATCTGCAGAGGGTGCTACTGGTGGCTCCATTCATGTGACAGCGGCCTTTCCCTGCCGGCACCTACACCTTTCTTCCCAGGCTTTCTCTGGTGCAGCAGCAGGTGGGGACCTCTGGAAACACCCCTCTGCGGATGGGAGCTAGCAGACAATTACCCCACCTTCCTTGCCCCTGGTGGGGGTGGCGATCTGGTTCAAATGCAGATTACATTGTAGAAGGTCTGGGTTGGGGTCTGCGACTGGGCATCTCTGACCAGCTCCCCGGGCCCTGCTGTTCCATGGACCACAATTTGAGTGGCATGAGTTCCTGGGGATCTGAGCCCTGGTTGCAATAGAAACCTGCTCCTTATCTTGAACTGGCTCTTTCTGGAGCTCCGCCTCCTTTCCTGGTGATCCCTGGGAATGTCTTCCCCATAAACCACTTCCCCTTGGAGCCTTCCCTGGGGCCTGCTTCCCAGCCTGTCAACGTGTCCCTGTGCTCCATCTATCAGCTGGGTGACCTTGACGTAGTTACTTTGCCTCTCTGAGCCTCAATTTGCTCAGTCTTCAAGTGGAGATCATAACTAGGTTGTTGGGAAGATTAAATCAATGAAAATGCATACAGAACCTACAATAATACCTGGTCTAACAAGCCCTCTAGAATGTTAGCAATACCACTGATGTTTGCAAGCTGTATCTGAGAAGATCCATCAGGCCCATCTGTGTGGCCACAACCTTGTGGGTTACCGAGTTCTCCATGGACCTGACCCTTCATTAAAGGTGGGAGATGGTATGCAGGTGAGGGTAGGTGTCTCTTGGGGGCTGGTCTAGAATGACTGTTTATTTTGAACCCAAAATATCTCCCTGATTCTCATTTCCTGAGTCTGTTCTTCCTTAAATACATCCTGGGGGGACTGGATACTAATGTCTGTAGTTTATTTTTCATTTATTTTTAATGCCAAAGCCACACATAGCGATTAAAACCAACAATAAAAAAGCTTTATAAATGGCACCCTGCAAAGTGTATGTAGGGTGGGTGGAGCAGGGGCCGTGGTAAATGGCAAATGAAGAGGAAATAGATGGATCTTAACAGCTCTGGCCGCTGACCAAGCCAGTGAGCCCTAACCCTGGCATGTCCCGGAGAAGTCCCCAGGTTTCAGGAGGAATGTTCCCGGTCCACGACTTGGGATTCATGCTTTATGCCTCCAGGAGGGGAGGCTGGGAGGGGAGAAAAGTGTGAAAACAGATGGAAATGTAATTTTTTAATGACAGCAGCAGATGGCAAAAAGACACAAGAGTGTATTCGCACCATGTCGGAGCCATTTGGGAGGGCCCGGCTCTGCCGTGATGTGCGCCGTGCGGCTGGTGGGATGGCTCCCCTGCCAACCCTGGAGGCCACGGAGCGGCAGGGAGGACGGCGAGGCCCTCCAGGGAGGGGTGGACACACTGCCAGACCCCATGGAGCCACAGGTAGATGAGGAAGTACCTGCGGCCACCTGGGTGGGGTGCGGAAGCGTCCCCAAGCCTGGCCTTTCTGGACGCTGGCAGGCAGCCCCTACTCTTGGTCCTGCGGCTGCCACCCTAGGCCAGGCAATCACCCCTGCTCTGCTGGACTTCCACTGACAGTGTCCAGATGAGTCTCCCGCTGCCCACTCGTGTCCCGTGCCCACTCATCTATCAGAGGGGTCTAAAATGGGAATCTCCGTGTCACTCCCTGACCTGCGTCCCTCCAGTGGCCTGCTGTGCTCAGCATCACGTCCAAGCTCTTGTAAGCACTGTGCAAAGCAGGCCCGGGGGAGCTCTGGGCTGCTCATCTTTCCTGTGTCGCTTATCACCACTCAGCGGGGAGAACGATAAATACCTTTTGGGCTGTCATGAGAAAGAACCTCCTTACTGCTGAGAGTGGGAGGCACCATCAACTGGTCCTTGCAAACCTCAAAATGGCCTCAGGAGCCCGGGAGGGGGCAGCAGTGGGGGTTGTGCGCTTGGAATGGAGTGGATGGGCTGGAACCAGTCTGAGCAGCGGCTGGCCAGAAACAGCTGCTGGTCCTGAAGGAGGTCATGCCATCACTCCCACCTTAGGACTTTAGAGGTCAAGCAGCCCAAGCCACTGGAGGGGCTGTGGCTCTCTGCCTCCTGGAGCTCAGATCAGCGCTGGGGGGCAGCTAGGAAGGAACCGGGTCCTAGTACCAGGAGCCTGCCCGGTACCACACCACTGGCTGGTTTAAGCTGAGACAGGGAGGGAAGTTACCCCAAAGAGGCGATTTCTGTTTTGCATTTCCCTTGTGCTGCCATGACTGTCACTCTCGTTCCCTCCTAGATGGATGATAGCACCAACTTCAGGTCGCGGCCTCCCCTAAGTTCCCCCAGCGACCACAGGAGAAGGACGGACTCAGTGGGTCAGAGCAGCGGCTCAGCCTTGGCTCAGGCTAGGCCTGGCCCCAGAGTTCCGATTCCTTTGGTCCACGTGTGACCCTGAAGCGGGAAAGGGGGCTGGCAGGTGGTCCTCATGCACAGGCAGGGCTGAGAGCCTGTGGAGATCCTCACCCAGCTCCTCACTGAGTTCCCAGGTCACTGGTCTCACTAGGAGGAAACTGCTCCTGCACGGCAGAGAGCCCGACCTCAGGGTAGACTAATCGAGGACGGAATGAACGTGCTCTGGGCAAGAGGCCTACACAGGTCCTTCCCAAACGTGCTCAGCCAGAGAATCGCCAGGCTGCCCATGTCAGGCGCGGGAGCATCCCTGTGTTCAGTGGGCTGCAGGCCGTAGCTGGTCACTCATGCTGCAAATGCCCCGTTCCCAAGTGGAGCTAGCAGCCGCGGCACTGGCCTCCACTGGCCTCGCAGCCACAGGACATCTCCATCGTGACAGAAAGAGCTGCAGCTTCAGAAGTTGCTGACTCATTTTTGGAGCTCAGTTCTGTCAGCCTAATGTCACCAAAAGGCATTTGGTGCTGACTTCCCTGGAGGGGGCAATAGGTTCAGTTTCAGGAGTGTTTTGAGTGCCTGGCAGAACAGGGAGAGGCTTTTTTTGTAATAATTTTTTTTTTTTTAGAATAGCTTTAGATTTAAAGAAAAGTGGCACAGACAGTACAGAATTCCCATACACTGCCTGCCACCCAGTTTCCCCTGTTGCTAATCTTGAGTTCCTCGACTCCATCTGTCACAATTAACGAACCAATTTTGATTATTATTAACTAAAGTCTGTACTTTATTCACCTTCTTCAGTTTTTCCCTTATGTCCTTTTTCTGCTCCAGGATCCCAGATGACACTCAGCCCTCACATCTCCTTAGCTTCCCTAGGCTGTGCGTTCTTTAGACTCCGGTTTGGTGGCCGGGACGGTGTGGAGGCAGGCTGGCCCGGTGTTTAGCAGTAGGTCCCTCCACTGGGATCTGCCTGATGTTTTTCCCAGGACTGGACTGGGGTTGTGGGTCTTGGGAAGAAGATCCCAGGGCCACGGCGACCTTCTTATTCATCACCTAAAGGGTACATGCCACCCTTGTGACTTATCACTGCGGCTGTTCACCTTGATTCCCTGGCTGAGGTCGTGTTGGTTAGGTTTCTCCACCATCAAGTGGCTTTTTCTGTTTCTGCGTTATCCTCTTTGGAAGGAAGTGGTGCTGGGCAGCCCATGCTCAAGGAGTGGAGAGTATAGGCCATCTTCTTGAGGGTGACCGAAGTACCTGTGCACTACATCATTTGGGATTCCTCTGCATGGGAGACTTGTCCCTTCTCTGTTATCTCCAGGTCTTGGTTCATTACCACACGGGTCATTCTAGCCTTCTAGGGGAGGCACGTCTTTACAGCAGGAAGTAATGGTGAGGGGGCCTGACCATCCCTTCTAAAGCAGCACCCTGCCCACTGCTCTTCTCTGTTCACTGTTGTGTCCCCTGCTCTCTGAGGCCAGGCATGAGGGTGGGCATTCAGAAGTCCCTCGCTGGATCTGGGGAATGGCTTAGAGATGGATGGGATTGAGGCAAATTACTTCACTGCCCAGTTTTCCCAATTATAAAAACCTCCTGGGGAGCTCATTAAGCATGTGGTCACTGAGTCAGAAAGTCTTAAGTCTGGAGCTGAGGGAAGGGTGTTTCAAATAACGGCTTTGTTAGGAATAATTCACATATTATGAAATTCACCCTTTTAAAGGATACAGTTCAGTGTTCTATAGTAAATTTATATAGAGAGTCATGGAATCACCACCACTCTCTAATCCCAGAACATATCTATCACCCCATAAAGAAAGCTTGTGCCTATTAGCAGGCACTCCCCGCCCCCCACTCATCTAGTGTCTGTCTCTACAGATTTACCTATTCTAGACGGTTCATATACATGGAATCACACAACATCCGGCCTTTGTGCTTGGCCTCTTTCACGTAGCATGATGCTTTCATCCACGTTGTAGCATGAATCAGTGCTTCATTCCATTTCATGGCCGAATAATATTCCATCGTATGCCCAGGCCACGGTTTGCTTATCAATCCTTTAGTGAATGGACGTTTGGGTCATTTCTACCTTTTGGCTGTTGTGAATCGTGCTGCTGGTGAAGAGGAAGACAAGCCCCCCAAGGGACCCTGATGTACATCACATTTGGGACTCCAGGGTGCCACCACCTGCAGTGTTGAAGCCATGAGCCATCTCCTCCTGTTTCTCCCTGCAGCCTGGAGACGTACGCAGCAGACTGCCCCCCTTCCAGATCAGGACGCAGGGCCCTGCTAGCTCTCCTACTCATCCTGCTACGGCCTCTCTGAACCTCGGCTTTCCCACCAGCTCATTTCTTTTGCTCTTTTACAGGCTGTGAAAATAAGGGAGGGAAGCCTCGCCAGCTTTGGAGCACAAATATTTGCCAGTCAAGAAAACATTCCCCCATCAGTCAAAACCCAGACAAGCTGGCACACTTGCTCTGCAGATGCCTGAGGGAGCTTCTATTTTAGGAGGGGCCAGGTGGCCCAAAGCTTCCCCTGCTCTCCAAACACCTCAGGCTCCTTCTCTTCCCACTTTATTTGCAGATGAGGAGACTGACATTCAGAGTGGTCCCTTGCCCTCAGTCACACAGCATCCAGAGAGGTCCTTTTATTTAATGTTTTGAAAGGACTTGTCTTAATAAATGACACACAATGGTGTTCATCACCAAGTCTGTAAATGAGAATTTCCAATGCAGGTAAACAGCAGACATTGCTTTCCAGGCCATGTGTGTAGGCAGGACTTAATTAAGGCCTTATTTTATCTTCCCAATGAACTTACCTGGGACAGGTTTCAGGGGGTTAGACGGGAAAGCATGGAGTTATGTTGGGTGGGGCGGATTTCCTGCCAGGATACAGAACCCTGGAATCCTCCATGCCCTATGCTTTTTCTCAGGACTTCATGATCAGGGTTTCAAATTCAGCCCACTGCCTGTCCCCCATAGCCCTGCTGTAGCTGCGTCACCTCCCAAGGAAGCATTCCTGGCCTAATAACACCCCCCCCAGAATCGTCGTGGCCCTCGTTAGAATTCAGCTTTCTGACCGCACCCCCGACCAGTGCATCATAATTCTCCAGAAGCGTGTGTGTTAACACAGAATCTGCTAGGACCATGACCCTGGGCGTTTGAGAACCGCTGCCCCCTGTGCAGAGGGCATACGGATCTATGAGCACATGAGCACGTATTTGCGGCAGCCCTGCAAACCCGCCCTCCCTCCATGAGCTTCACCTGGCTGCTTGCCAAAGTACAAAGTCTGAGCCTCTTCCTGCAGTTTCAGCATGGAATCGGGGCGGAGGAATCTGAATTTTTATAGATTTCAACTGATGTATAGCGAGGGCAGGTGATTGTGAAATGAAAAGAAACGAGGTTTTCTCTCACTGCGCTGGGCCCGGGCCGTCGGTCTAGCCAACTCATGCCACGACCCAATAAAATACATTTATTCCTGGCCCGGGGCAGGCCCCAGTGCAGAGGTGCCCAGAACCCCATCCCGTTTGGCAGAGGGTGTTGGCGGGTAGACTCCCAGGCAGGTGGTGGGACACGGAGGCGTGGTGCCAGGTGCGCAGCCCACAGGAATGGGTGGGGCCGGGATACACGAGATGCAGTGCCCGGACACGGGAAGGGCGGGACCGACACCCAGGGGCGGGGCATGGCGCGGCCTCGTTGAAATTCGCCAATCCACGGGCTCGTAGCAGCTGCGGGCCCCACCTCCCGCACCCCGCGGAGAGCGCCGAGCTGCTATAGGCCGGCCGAGAGTTCTTCCGTCCGGGGGCGGGCCCTGCGCAGTTGGCGGGAAAGCCGCGGCTGCTGCGCTTCTGCGGACGCTGAGCAGCGGCGGCGGCGAGTCCCGGGCAGGCCGTGGGCGCCGCCATGGACGCGGCAGAGGTGGAGTTTCTGGCCGAGAAGGAGCTCGTCACCATTATCCCGAACTTCAGTCTGGACAAGATCTACCTCATCGGGGTGAGGGCCCGGCCGGGCGGCCGGGAGAGGCGGGATGTCGGGGCTTCTGCGGACGCCGCCCGGCCTCGGCTCGCCCTCCTGGCTTCGGGCCGCGCGGCCTGCGTGGTGGGGGGACGCGGCGAGGCCGCCGTGGGTCGGGCGGGGTCCGGGCCAGGTGTGCGGCCCTCTCGCCGCGGGTCTGTGCTCACAGCCGGACGGGTAGTTCCGCCGGGGCGGCAGCGTGCGCGACGCCCTTTCCCCTCCTTGACAGCAGGGAGGCCGGGACACGCCTTTCGGCCGGTCGCATCTCACTGGGGTCCGTCTTCCCCTCGGCAGGGCGACCTGGGGCCCTTCAGCCCCGGCTTACCCGCGGTGGTGCCTCTGTGGCTGGCGATCAACCTGAAGCAGAGGCAGAAGTGCCGGCTGCTCGCCCCCGAGTGGATGGATGTGGGTAAGGACGTGGGCACAGCGGGCGATGCTGGCCGGGGGCACGGGGGGCCTTCCGCCCGCCCCCCGGCCCGCGGCCCCGCCGAATGGTTCGAGTCACCCCCCAGAGCTGGCGAACCACCATCTCTAAGGTCGTGTTACCAGTTTTAGTTCAGATTTTGATTTTAAGATATTCCAACTTGCTTTAAAATAGGATATGACTTTAAAGAAGGATTTGTTTTTATTAAAAAAAAAATAAGTATAGCGAGCGTGTCGAGGAGCAGAGTCATTAACCTTCTTTATAGAGAATGCATGGAAATAATGCACCACCCGTGGGGTAGGGGGCGCTGTTTGGCCGGCCATATGAAGGAGTGAAGTTCTGACCATGTCACAGTGTGGATGAACCTGGAAACATTATGTCAAGTGAAAAGAAAAACGGACAGAAAGACCCACGTATTATAGCACTCCATGTCCAGGAACTGTCCAGAGCAGAAATCGACGCAAAGTAGATTATCACTTGCCTAAGGATGGCGCTCTGGCCGTGATGGATTCTGGGGTTTCTTCTGGAGTGACAAAAATGTTCTAAAATTGATTGAGGTGATGGTTGCAACAGCTCTGTGAATGTGCTAAAAACCATTGAATTGCACGCTTTATTCATTCATGTGTTTCCCCTGTCCCCGCAGCCCCATGTCTAGAAGTGCCCATGGCAGGAGGCCCCTGAAAGCTCTTGTGGGTGGGGCCTCTCAGGGTTCTGGCCCACAAGCCAAACCTCGCAGACCCCAGGCTGACCAGAAGGACTAGGATGGACCAGAATTTGGACACTTTCAGTGGGTGAACGGAACGGGATGTTCAGTGAGGCTGGTAGAGAACAATGACAAGAACGGGTGCAGCCAGGCCTTATCCTGAGCCTTCGTGACCTTCCGCCCCCTTCAGCTGTGAACGGCTCAGTATAGCAGAGTGTCTTGGTTTTACGTGGGGTGGGTGGCATATAGAATCTGAAAAGCCTCTGTAGTTTTGGGTCCCCTCCCCATTGGGAATCACCCTTGGCACCTGCCTGGAGAAGCCAGAATGCCACTCAGCCAGGCACCCTTGAAATGCAGTTTAAGAAAGACTGAGCATTTTCTCCTTCCTCCCTGTGCCCAGAGGTGAGTGACTCTGCCTGAAACAGTGGGAAACTCCACTTCCTTCTGCTTTGAGGGGAACCCCGCCAGGCCTGGCTCTGTTAGCACTGCAGGCCAGAGTTAAGAGCTATATGGAGAGAGTTAGCATGAGCCATCCCACAGGCCTGGGCTGCGTCAGGTGAGCAGTAGTGAAGCATCACTGGTTGGCTGGTAGACCCTACCCAAGAGCCACCTGCCTTCTGTTCTGCTACTTTAAACTGTGTCTCTCTGTTCCTGGACATCTTATCAAAGGACTCACCCAGGGGGTCCGCTTTGTCTTGGCCTCTCGCACAGCGCTTCATGTTTGAGGTGCCCCCTGTCGTGACATGTGTCATTACATCATTCTTTCATTGCTGAGAGGTGTTTCACTCATTGTCTGAGTATCCCACCCACAGCTTGGCCACCCAGTCTTGTTGGTGGATGTTGGTTGCTTCCCCCATTTTTGGCTATGGTGAATAAAGCTGCCAAGTGAACGTTCTTGTCTAAGTCTTCTTATGGGTCTATGTTTTTATTTCTCGAGGATGGTAGAACTTCCAGTCACACAGCAGGCTGTGCTTAACTTGTAAGAAACTGCTAACAGCCCTCTGGAGCAGTCGGGCCATTATTGTAACCTCACCAGAGCATCAACTGGTTCACATCCTGGCTGACGTAGGGTGCTGTCAGTTTTTCTGATTCGTTGCAGGGTTTGAACAGAGGTGTTTCACACTGGTTTAGACGATGATAAAGAATCAGTCTGCTGGGTGCAGAAGATTGTGTGGGGTTAGGGCAGTAGGAGTTACCCAGGCAAGAGCCGAGAGTGGCTTGATCAGTTAATGGAGGCAGGTGGGTGTGGCTTGAGTCTAGATTCTCAAGAGAGAATCAGCAGGATTTGCTGAAGGACAGGCAGTGGGGTCTCTTAAGGGTGACCGCTGGGGTTGTTGGCCTGTGCTCCAGGAGGTGGAGTTTGGGTTTGAATGTGTTGGCTTGGCGGTGCCTCCTGGATATCTAGGTGGAGATAGTATGGGCGGTGGGGTGTTTGAATCAGGAACTCAGAGTGTGGGCTCAGGTAGGGGTGCAGATTTAGAAGCTGTCATTGAGCGCGGACGTGGCATTTAAATGAGGCAGGGCGACATCGCACAGCATGTGGGTTAGGTAATGGAGAAGGGGCCAGGGGACTGAGCTCTGTACCTCAGCATTGAGGGGTCAGGAAGGCCTGGTGGAGTCAGTGAGACAGGAGAAGAGCCCAGAGTGGCATTCCAGAAGCTAATGACAGATAAAGTCATGCAGGATTGACTCTTGTCGGGCGTGAAGGCCAACGTAGTGGCTGGGTTTGGGCGTGGTCGGCTGTGTGTGGGTGCAGGGTGGGATAGATGCCCCCTGGGGCTCAAGGAAAGCGGGTCCCCACCAGTGTCAGTGAACTCCGGATGTTTTGTTGTAAAGGGCATGAGAAATGGATTGGTGGCTGGAGGAGGGTCTGCCATTGGGAGGATTTTCGTTTTAAGGTGGGAGATGGTGCGGGGAGTGTGATGGGAGTGGTCGAGTAGTAAGGGAAATGACCGCCCGAGAGCGGGAGGTGTGCTGGCACACCCAGTGCAGGTGAGAGAGGAGGGCCCAGCACACACCCTAGGGACAGATGCAGGGAGCGGGCAGGGTGCGGGCACTCCCTTCGCAAGGCATCTGAAGAGAGCGGGGGCGGCGCGAGGAGGTGTGACGAGGGCAGGCAGGATGGGTGAGTGAGAGAATGGGCCTGGGAGGTAGGACAGGATGGCAACAGGGCCCTGGAGATGGGTGGCTAGGCCCCAAGAGCGAGACCCCACAGCGCAGTCCTGTCTGCGTGTGCCCCTTGGGCACAGTGGGGTCCGCATTCAGGACTGGGCTTTTCCAGGCCAGGGAGAGGGGGTAAGGCCATTTCGGCACATGGCAAGGAGGGCTGCCACTGGGTGGGATTGGCCTAAACCCCCTGTCATCGTCCTGGCCCAGACCTGGTGGCTGCCTTTGGGTTATCTTGCTGTCTTCCGAGCAAGGCTTGGAATAAGTAATACATTCCTCCGCTCACTGTCAGTCTTGTCACTTAACTGCCTAAAAGGTGGACTGCTTTGTTCTTTCCCTAAGAAAAGAATTGACTGACTCATTTTCCGAAGTTTATTCTGTAGGCCAAAGTGGCAGCCACCACAAAATCTTGCCACCTTCTGGAAGAGAAATTTTCGAGTAAATAGGCCTTGAATCTTCTAGTTAGTAATATAAATGTGATTTCAGAAAGGGTTTTTTTCCCCCAGGTATTTGTTAGTGGTTCAAATAGGTAATACACCCACTTGGTAAATCTGGATGATTAAAAAAAAAAATTGTGGTTATGCTGATGGTAAAGTGTATTCACTTTTAAATTTCAGAAAAGTTGGAGAAGATTAGGGATCATGAACGAAAGGAAGAAACTTTTACCCCCATGCCCAGCCCTTACTACATGGAGCTCACCAAACTCCTGTTAAATCAGTAAGTAGCCCTCCAAGCCTGCACGGCAGGTTTCACTCACAAGGCTCTTCCTGTAGCCCCTCCCCTTGTTTTCATGCCCCACCTTACCTGGCCTCCCTGCCACCAGGTCCCTCCAGCAGTATAATGTGAGAGCCCGTGCTCTCTCACCCGCTCTCACTTCCCCCTGGGCCATCCCTCCCTCTCCTGGTAGGTCCCTTAGCTCTCCCAGTCTCCCTCCTCACCATCACTTGATGTTGGGTCCCACTGTGAGCCTCCATTGCCATCTCTAGCAGTAGCCTTTAGTCTAACTAAAGCTTTATTAGTAGAGCTTACTTCTTCCTCTCTGGGTCGGTATTTGAGTTCACTGGCCTCTGACCCTGAGCTCTAAGAAAAGCCCCCTGGTGGGCTCAGGGGCTTTCCTGTTCTGTGCTCAACTAGTTTCCCTGCAGCCGGTTCTGGCTCCCCTTCCGCTCTCATTCATTGTCTACCATTTGGCCAGCGTGGTCTTTTGAAGATAAAGCTGCTGTGCACCCCTCCAGCGCCGCCCAGCTTGGAGCCTTTCCAGGGCTTGGTCTCGGTCCCGATCATGGTATTGTAAGTGCTGCCCAGCCCGTTTTCCCTTTTCCTTCCAACTCACTCAGCTCTTCCCCGATTCTCTAGGTTGCAGGCTTGCATTGGCCTCTTGCACTTCTTTACACACATGGCTTTGCATACACTGTTCCCTCTGCCCACTAAGTCTGTCCACTCTCCTCCCCCTCCAGGGTTTAGTGTACCAGCGGCTCCCTCCCAGGTAGGTGTGCCTGGCTCTTGGCAGCTCCGTATGCCCCCACAGCAGTCAGGTGTGCAATCTGCTCATCATCTGTGTGTTCACCCTGCCCTCATTTGAGTGGACAGGGTCTGCATCTTATGTGCACTAGCACTGCACCAGGTCCTTACCCGTTTGTTGAATGAATGAATGGCATTGGTGGAGGAGGGGCAGGCAAGTGTGGATAATTTTGCTTGGGAGTTACTTAGAATGTAATTTGTAAAATGTCAAGCTCTTTTGAAGCCCTGTGCACCTTTTAATTGGTGGAATCAAGAGTAGAACTAGAAGAAAACTGAGGAGCCTCCTGTACTGTGTGCTGTAGGGTGGCCAGGAGCCCACTGAATGGTACTGCAGAGTTCAAATGAGAATCTGGGCCACAGAGCATGGACTTGTCCTTAAGCCGATATGAGGCTGTGGCTCACAACATATCAAGCACACAGCATGCTACTGGATAATGGATGTGGTCAGATGAGCTTGAGTTCCCCATTTACTGGGGAAGAGATGTGACCTTGTAACCAGCATTCCCACTATTCCCACTGCAGTGTGGTAAGTGCTGTTGGAGTCTTGTTGGGACACAGCCCTAATGCCCAGTGGTACCAGAAGGGACCCCTGGCTTGAAGGGTGGGGAAGTTTACTAGAGGAGAAGGCACGTGGTAGAAGCAGGGAGTGTGAAAGGGCCCTGTGTGCAGGGAGAGCAGAGCTGCTGGGCATGGGCAGATTGAGGGGTTGGAGGGCCAAGGCTTTTTTTTGGAGTGGCAGAGTCCCTGGGAGGGCGTTTAGCAGGGGTGCCATCCACTGGGACCGAGATACCTCTGGCAGTGGGGGGAATGACGTGCAAGGGAGATCGTGGAAGCAGAGTTCAGGGGCCTGTTCACCTTTCGTTTTTGAAGTTCGATATATTATGTATGCAGTAGCTATTAAAGCCCTTTTATAATTCTTTATAATTTATTTGGCTCAGGACCTAATTTTACCTTTGTTCTGCTGTTCAGTTAACAAGAAGCTAGGGGCCCTTTGTTCTTTAACCTGCTGTTCAAAGCGTAAACTCCAAATGTTTGGGTCTTAAATAAAATCCACTACATAAATTTTATACACTGATTCTCCATCTACTAAATCACAAACTAATTTTAGCACGTGGAGAGACCATTTCCAGCTTTTCCTAGAATGCCTGCCAATGGACAGTGTTGGCTTCTGCTTTTATCTTCTAGTTTGTCTTTTCTTTCAAAGGTTAATTTAAAATACATCACACACAGGAAGGCTGTCATTGACCCATGTGGATTTCAGCTCAGACCTTTTCTGAACTCCCTATGTATAGGTGCTCTCAGTTTAGACTAATTTGCCATTTCTCCGGGGATTTTTGTAAATGTGTTTGTTTTCTCTGTAGAGTGGGACAATACCTGTCCTTCCGGGCTTTTGTGAGGATGGTGTGCTGAGCACAGGGCTGGCACGGAGCTATTGTCTTCTCTCCCTGGTGGGTTGTAAACCCCTGGATGACAATAAAAGCCTCGACCTCTGAGCCAGACCTTGAAACAAATTCTAGACCAAAATTCCACAGCACAGAACACCATTATCCTGAGACAGAGGATGTCCCACTTAGCTTATTCCCTGATAGCTAATTTTACTCAGTGAACAGAAGGCCTTGTACTGTAGCCTGCCATGGGACAGCTAACACGAGCACAGATAACTGTGTGGATCATAGCTGAATTTTCTTGGCATCACGCTGAACTGCTAGAAATCCTTAACATTTTAAAGTTGAGAACAAAGGAAAACAAAGTTTTGGTCTAGAACAGCTCATGTATTTTTCCTTGTAAGTGCCACTTTAAAAAGCCCCTCCTCCCTGGATGTTGCTTTACCTTTGTCACCTCTTGCTTCCTTTAGTGCTTCAGACAACATTCCAAAGGCAGATGAGATCCGGACCCTGATCAAGGACGTGTGGGACACTCGCACAGCTAAGCTCCGAGTGTCCGCGGACAGCTTCGTGAGGCAGCAAGAGGCACACGCCGAGGTGAGTGTGCAGCCGGCCCTCTGATGGCTGTGGGGCTGTTGAGGAATTTCCTGTAGCATTCTGCCGGCTTGGGCTGTTGTAAGCAGGGATTAATTACTAGCTGTGCTTTCTACAAATTAATTGGTTTATTTGTATTCAGTGGATTTTACTTTTTTCTCAAAATCAGAAACTCCTGAACCAACCCAGTGCCTTCTTGTTTTAGCTGGGCAACCTGACCTTGATGGAGATCAACACCAGCGGGGCCTTCCTCACCCAAGCACTCAACCAGCTGTACAAGCTCCGCACAAACCTGCAGCCTCCCGAAAGCGTCCCATCTCAGGACATCTAGAGGGAGGCCGTGGGCTTGTCAAGGCCTCGAGTCTGCTGGCAGGCAGCCTGCTGGGTGGTGGGAGTGCTGGGGACGTGGTAGAGGTACTTGTATTTCTGGGGTTCTAGAACTGTTGTTGAATGTGTGAAAAAACGTGTAGTGAAGGAATGGATTCATGACATAGCTAGAAAGCAGCAGGTTTATGCTTAGTCCTGATAACGTTCTGTAATTCCACATCTGACCCTGGGAGCCAGCTGTTCTCATAGGGGAGGAAACGCTGTGGCAGAACAAGGTATTTTCCCTAGCAGAGTCTCAGGGCCTCTGCACAGAACTGCCACATGTCGGGCAGCTTCAGTGACATTAGGTGGTGCTTTAGAGACACCCTGTGAGTGGCAGTGCAGCCTACGGCCCAGACCCTCATGTCAGGCTTAGAGTCTACGGGGGACGATGCTTACATGGGACAGCAAGTGACGCCGACTGATGTTTACCATCCAAGCCCTGACACACAGTGGAGAGGAGGTAGCCCAGACTCCTACCGGGCTTCTCACTGCAGAGCGCCAAGTAAAGGGAGCAGCCATGTGGCTGAGTGCTCTGACAGCAGACCAACACTCTGGGTGTCCTGTCGTCTCCGCTGCTTCTGGTTAAGGCTTAAAGGGTTCCCGCCCAAGCGGAAAGCCAGGGAATACTAATCCCACGTTCTTGAGCACAAGTGAAGGTGAGCACACGAAGCTGGGAAGGAAGGAAGGTCGGACCTGTTGCGCTGCTCTCGATGGACTGAGGGAGCAGCAGCTGAGAGGGGGAATTTCCTTTTCCCTTCCTAGGAGAACATCTTTTCCACTGTAGCATTTCGGTGCCAAGTTTCTCACAGAAATTACATGACCTTGAGAGGGAAAATGTCTAGTTGCACAGTGAAGAGGTTCTGTAACCAGCTGGTTTTCAGCTGTGGCACCACAAGCAGTATTGTGCTCCTGCAAGGTCACCTGAGTCTGGACTGTCTTCTGATGTTTGCCCTTCAGTGTTTAAAGTCCAAACTTAACATTACTTGAGCACTGTTCCCGTTCCAAATCGCTACCCAGTCCCTTCCACAGGCACCTGGGGGTGGTTAACACGGAAGGGCCAGCCCCAGAGGGTTAGGACACAGACCTGGTGTCCTTCACTTAGGGTGACTACTCAGGGGGCCGCTTTCAGATGGCAGGACTTACCTTTTCACCTCTCACTCAGAATCCTTGAGGTTTAATCTGGTGAAGCTTCCAGAATGAGACCACATGTTAACTGGAGGGTCAGGAGTCCCGTTATCTTAGATCTTGCCCCTTAATACCTTTTTAAAGCCTGGATGAGATACAACTGTCTCTCTTCACATTTTATCTGTAGAGCTGTGTATTTTTTTTTTTTGGCCATATCATATCACAACATAAAGATTTTTCTCTTCACGTGATTTAGGAAGATTTTATTTTTTTGGATGTTGTCAGAAATTACAGCAATATATTCATAAATACCTAATTACTACATTCGACAAATAATATTACAATACAATTAATTCAAACAAGTACACTTAGAACAGGTTTAATTTCACAGCATCTAAACTGCCCCCAGAGTGACCGAGGCACGTTCCTCCTCCCCGTGGACGGGTTTACTGTTCAAGCAGTTAACACAGGGTACAGACAAGTAACACGACTAATTAGCGTGGTCTTCCTCGGGTCAAGGCAGAGTTAGAGTTTAAGCGCTGGATCAGTTGGGGACAGGCTACTGCAAGTACTTAAGTCAGCTTGTTACTGCACAGAGAACAGAGATTGCGGCTAAGGGGTTAACACACGTCTAAGAGTAACAGGCTCCGCTGGTGCTGACCGTCTCTATCTTGTGGTGGATCCTCAGAATTGTCTACACTTTAAAACATGGCTCAGGGAGAGGTGGGTATCTGAACTTCCACGATTTGACAGCATTGTGAGCTACTCCAGGAAAACACCTTCCAGGTGCACACTCAAGATTCCTTGTGTTCAAGTTCTCTGCTGCTGAAGGTATGGGCTCCTTTTAACATTCTTTGAGTTTCCTAAAGGGCATCATCTATTAGAATGTTACTGCCAATTATTTTAGTTCCTTTTGACTATAAACTGTTGAAAATCCTATCTTGGTTGCTTATCTCAGATAACAGATTAAAAACAGGATACTTTATCATGTCAGTTTGGCTCTGTTATGTCCAAACAAGAGAAACAACCCATTTTCAAGTGATCAGGTTGTGTAGTGTCAGGTTTTGGGGAAAGCTCTGGTTTGTCGTGATCTGAGTACATGTGGAACCACATGATTCAGCACTGGAAGGTCTCCCTCCTAAGTTTAATGAACCCCCTTCCACCACCACCACCCCCAGAGGACAGATGGCAGCCGCCCCTTCCCTGCGCTGTGTATGTTAGACACAAGGCTGTGAAGGACTGAGGTCTTCATGAAAATACTGACAGGAAGGTTGCAATTCTAGAGAAAATTTGGTGGATTTCTGAACTTTGTGTTTTAAACTCAATGTGAAATAGCTAAACAAATTGTGTATGTCAGTTTTTCTTAAGCCCAACTGAAGAGTTAGATGCTACTTTGTTCTTCCAGAATCTAATGAGAGTATTTTCAGATCATAAAACCAACTGTTGGATGGAAAAGCCATTACTGAGTACTGTGTCTTAAGTGGTACACTTTTTGAAAGATGCTTTACCTTATTTGTGCTGCCTTACTGGTTTATATTTATATTCTGATTGTCACATTACTTCGGAGCTCTCCGCAGATAGGTGGAAGTAGGACAAGGGAGGATGACAGAGTGCAAAGGCCGGATACAGGTGGCATTTCAACCGCAGACGGAGAGACACAGCTTGTACTGCTGGGCAGAAACCTCCCCATAACCCTGTGGGCTGCACCCTTCATGTGGTAAAGGGCTGGGGCTGGGCTCTTCTTTCCCATCAAGTTATTAGATCTGCTATTTCCTTTGGCTTCAACCAAGGCCATTACCAAAACTGATTAGCAAAGGCACCAGGCATCTTCTGTGTTGGAGGAAGACAAGATGTGCCTTTCAGACCAGAAACAGCAAGCAGAGTTTAAGCAGAGAAATTCACTGACGTTTTGCCCTGACTGTTGGCAGTCAGCCCCCTGTAAACACCTGTCTCCACCTGTGGGACATGTTCTTGCAAATATCTTTGCAGGGGAGATGGCCCACAGAACAGCCCTTAGTTCTCTGCAAGTTGTTTCTGTGGAGAGGAAGGCGCCTGTCGGCTGTTGTTAATACTGGTGGCACTTTTTGTCTGAGTTTGCTAATAACTGGAAGATTCTTGGCAGACATACAGAGCAAACTGTGGAAACAGATAACACAACAGCGTGCCATCTGCCAGCAAGCTGTTCTGCACAGCTACGGTCTGGGGCCAAGGGCGCGGCCACTGACCGCAGCGAGGAGCCCGCTTGAAGGTCGGCCAGCCCTTCCCCTGGCCTGGGCGGGGTGGGGGTGGGAGTAGTTGGCATGATGCTTGGGCCTCCCCTGCAGCAGACCAGCCACAGGCTGCTTTGGCCTCTGGGTCAGGCCCATTTGGGCAAGAGCTACCTTCTGATCGAGATTAAGCACTGCCTGAATGAGCAGTAACTGGGACAAGGAAAATCCCCCTCTGCTTTGCACTGATCTGATTCTCCCAGTTTCTGGCTGCTCCTGTGCTTGTCACGTAAGTTCAGGAGGAGGAGTTCAGCTCAGACATTGTTTACCCTACTTTAAGGCTTTTGCAAAGCTTTGCATCTAAATAAAGCCTCTAAAGTTTCTACTTTGCACCTGCTCTCAGACTGCTGTAAGACACCCTGGAATTCTATCATTGAAACCGCTCACTTCCTGAAAGGTTCTGTTCTTTACAAAGCCCCATGTCCCGTCTCGCTCCTCCCGTAGTAGACCAGCCCCTCCTCATGTGATAGCAGCTGCTTACTTCTGCTCTCTGCTGTCCAGAGCTGGGGGATGGGGAGTAACGCATGGCTTTCTACCGTCTCTCTGGTGCAACTCAAAAATGAAGTGATCGCGTAGGCGCCAGTGGTAAGCTCTTTTACTTTTCGTCTTCTTTAATTTTTAAAAACACTTCAATATTTTAATGTCCTGACCAGCAGCAGTACAAACACTAAAAGCAAGTTTTTTTTTGCCCAGAAAAACAAAAACAAAAACAAAAACCCCAAACAGGAAAACAAACAAAAATCCCCTCAAACCACATATTAAAAATGGCAGGCTTTTTATAACAATAATTAAAGTAATAAAAACATACAAAACTTTTTTTTTATATACACAGTACAAGGCTGAAGCACCTTTGACTTTTCTCTCAAAATGTACGTTTGTATGAAAACACCACCTCCTGCAGTAACAATTTGGTGGGTGTGAATATATGTATACATAGAGCTCTGTACATTTTTCCCCCACGGAGTAATAAAAAGGTACCTTCAGGTGATTTGCTTTAATCTCTAGGTAAGAGCTTTTCCAGGGAAAAGCCTTTGGGTGAGGCTTCAGTACTGTTGCTTTTGTGTTCCTAGGACCTGTTGCTTTGAAGAAAATTTTGCAGAAAACTAAAAACAAATAAGCCCTTTACTTAAAATGCACCCCACCTTCAATCAGCTGAGGCAAGCCTCTGTCCTGGGGAGGAATGAGGCCGACCCCCTGATGCAGCAAAAGCAAATTGGGTTCTCGAGGCACAGAAAGAGGGCAACAGAAGAAACAGCAGTTGGTTTCATCCGATCTTACACACCCGGGGGCTATAAATGATAAAGTTTTAGTGTTGGTAACGGAGCCTTCATTTTCAGATTTAAAAACAATGACGTGGGGGAAGAAAGAATAAAACCGCCTGTAAAAAGAAAAAACTATGGGCATCCTACATTGGTTGCTCGCTGAATTACAAAGGTGATTCAATTGCATTGAAGTCAAGGCGAGTCCATTCTTTTTCCTGGAGCCTGGAATCCTTTGCTTCATGCATGGCACATTCTCATTATTTTAAGCTTCAAACCTCCCAGTGAAAAATATTAAATATTCAAGGTAATAAAATAGATAATTTCTATACTATAGGTTCGGCCTAGCACAAGGGACACCGTCACCTGGGATATCCCTTGTAGTAACCCCTAGGCCAATGCATTGCGGGCAGGGCAAGGCACTTCCGTAAGTGATCCAGTTCTGCCTGGAGTCGCTCCCTTTCTGAAATGATCTTCTGTTTCTGGCTCCTCAGCTCCTGGAGGGAGAGAGACTCAGGTAAAACAAACTCATCTCACCCCGTCTGGAGGCCTGTGTAAAGCATAAATGTGCCGGGGGCCGTGTGTGGGGCAAACCTGCACTCTGAGAACACCCTCTTCCCGGTTCGGGCCCCCAACAGCAGCCTCTGGAGGAACCAGCTCAAACAGTCCCCAAAGTCTCAGATTCTCACAGTACCTGCTTGCTCTCACAGAACTAGTGCCCATGGCTGTCTCAGCTTCTAAAATTCTCGCTGCTTCAGGAGTGGTCAAGATGGGCAGACCTGTTCCAAGCCTAGGCCCATGTGCCTGCTGGGAGGCAGCCCGAGGGGCTCTCCCAGCTGGAGGCGGTGCAGGGGGTTAGAGGTGGTTGGTTTGGCCTAAAGACCTCTCCTCCAGTAAAATCTGCTTCCATCCTCCTTAGCAAATCATAGGGGGAGGCTGAAACAGGCAAGAAATAATTCCCCCAAAGGGATGTATAAATAGCACCTCCACCCTTCCATGATCAATATATTCTGCAAATCAACACCTCCTTCCTTACCTAATCTTGGGTAATCAACCGACTGCTGAATTCCCTGCCTAAGATTAATGTTAAGCTCTTAAGAGCAGGATTACCCCCTCAAAACTTGCCTGGTAGGGATGCCCTTGAATCCAAACTTGAAAGGTAAAAGATATCATGCTTTTTTTAAGGAACCCCCCAGGAGCCAGTGTGCATTGCATGTCCCCGTGTGGTGCCCATACTCACTGCCATGCTGTGGGAGAGCTGCTCGGCCGTGAGGCTGAGGCTGTAGTGCTGTGCCTCTAGCCGCCTGCACTGCGTCTGCAACACGTGCCGCTCCAGGTTTTGCTCTGAAAAGACACATGACATCAGTCTCTCTGTACAGGGGCCACAGGCCTGGCGGCGGTGCCCTTTTCTCTCTACAGCGGCCAGCAAAGTCCTCTCCTTCAGACCATGAGGCTCCCATCCCTTCAAACTGCACTGGTAAATACCTAAGAATTACTAAATAAAGACAAAGGACCTAGCATTGGAAGGCCATTTAAGGGATACAGATTAGGAGGTAACTGAGGTGAATTTTATGGCTTTAAAATGCATTTTTCAAAAAGAAAGATGAAAAAACAAGGTCTGAAAGCTTTTAAGCTGCTAGGAAAAGGCCTGCATATAAACTTAGAAATTGAAAATGTAGTTTTAATTAGTAAAATAAAATCTCTGGGGCCTGGTTTTAAGCAAAGGTTAAATTAAGCGGACCCAGAGACGATTCACTCCATTGAAGTAAAAATGTGTTGTACTGCTGCATGTGTATGGATGGCCTGAACGCCTGTAGAGTGACTGACTCCTTTGAGTTTGTCAACTCAAAATACAGGTTCCACCTGCAGGAAGAAAGGAAGCAGGGAAGTGGTGTAGACACTGGTTGTGGGTCTGTGGACCCATGTTTTGTTAGTCTGCACTAGTCTGTGCTTTTAAAATGCTTACCTCAAAGTGTTACTTGAAATGATTAAGGTTCATAATCAAATGTATATAACGTTAACAACATAGTAATAATAAAAATTAAACTTTACCATACAGTAAAAGTGAATTAGGCGGTGGCGGCCTGGGTTTTGCTAGTCATGGCTGGCACTTCACAACATTTGTCAGACTGATGCCTAGCACCCACTGCAGGGAGGATGGTGAGGGCAGAGGGCCCACCATATGCGTCCCCCCACCCCAGCAGCCCACCTGCCCCCGCTTCCTCTGCACCAGTGTCCTAGCACTCCTCCTGCCTTGCACACGCTAGACACTGCTGCTGTATCTCTGGAGACGGGGGGCGCCAAGAAAGGAGGCCATCCATGTGCTAGACACACAGCAACAGCGCCAGAGCCCCACCAGCACGTGGTGCCAGTCACCCTGAAGCACTAGGCAAGTGGGAGAGGTGCACCTGCACCCCCCAGGGCTTCCGCCACCAGGCAGAAGCGGAGTGAGGACGAGATATTCTGGCAGAGACAAGGGCTTGGCTACCTGAACACAGGACAGCCTGTGAGGGAAACCGCCACCAGCCTCAAGGTGCTGTAAGTGTGGGGTGGCCCATAAGGGACCAGGCCTGGCTGTCTGGGGCTGAGCTAAGTTGATAAGCTTTCATTTTCCAGAACCCTTGTATGCGGTGACAAGAGTCAAGACTGATGTAGTAGGAACACGAGGCGGAGGGCCTGGCCAGCAAGGTCCAGGTTTGGGCTGTCTGCTGAGTGGTGACCGGCACCTGGTACTTAAACCTCTCCATTAAGAATGGCCTCAGGTCTGCCTGCAACGAATGGCCATTGTAAGTAAGCCCAGGCCCTGCAGGGAACTGGGGGAAATGACCCAGCCGAGGCCCGAGGATGGCAGGCTGGTGCTGTCACCCAGGAACAGTGCCCAGTGCTGTGCTGGTCGCCTGAGTGCTCATTAAACGCACTCTCACTTCTCTTTCCAGGCCCTTAGCCCCCTCCCACTCCCTCTGTACCTTCTATATGTTCTTGGTAAGCTTCAAAAATGGCCTCAATCCCTTGCCACTTGCGTCTGGAGGGTTCCTCGTCCTCATCTCCCTCTTCCTCGTCCTCCTCCTCTGAGTCCTGGTCCATCTCCTGTGGGAGGGGGCCCTTCCTCCCAGTTGGGGGCTCCTGCTGCCCGTTGTGCTGGGGCAGAGGGAGCCGGCTCGAGGGCTGCAGTTCAGGAATGTTGTAGTGGACGGACGTGTCGACTTTGTGGTTCTGCTCTGCAGACAGCACAGCCACGTTCCCTGTGGACAAGATGGGCTCATGACAGGGCCTGCAGGGCCCTGGGGGTGGGCGCACGGGATGGTGGAGGGGGTGAGTTGCTCTGCCTTGAGTGACAGAGTCCGTGTGATGAGGTCCCTCAGCTGACCAGAAGATGCAAGACAGAGAGACCTGCACCAGTCTCACCAAAGATGGTGCCACAGGGAGTGGGGAGGAGCTGGAGATACTATGGGTCCCGGTCAGTCATGATATGTGCGTGGTCTCAGCTAAGTCCATTCTATAAAACTCCCAGCTTCAGCGTCCTAGTCTATAAAACTGTGGGCTCACGCTTGGTCTATAGCTGGCCCTTTGAGTTTGTCAACTGAAAATACAGGTCTGTCCCCTTCCTTGTGA
Organism: Phataginus tricuspis; assembly: GCA_029783875.1. NCBI lineage: Eukaryota > Metazoa > Chordata > Mammalia > Pholidota > Manidae > Phataginus > Phataginus tricuspis. The sequence goes on from JAQQAC010015468.1 coordinate 3,067,683, forward strand.
CACTCAGGCATCCCAGTCTCTGAGTACACCCTGTTGCTGGGACCTATGTAGACAGTTTGTGCAATCTTGTGGCATGGCCTACGGGTGGTGTTTTAACAGGTGCATGCAGCCTCCCCGTGTAGAGTCTGAGACCCACCCAGTAGACTTCTGTGGCTCAAACTGGCATGGCAGGCAAGACACTACAATCCCAAGAAATGGATATAATGTCAGGAAAGGAAATAGAACAAGACAGGCCACAGAAGAGCCCCTGAGGTATGTTCTGTAAGGAACACAGAGGCATTTAACCTAGTCCTCTAGTTAAAAACTTTTCCTTCTTGAAAAACACTGATTCAAGTAAACTTATGATAAACACCCAGTAAAGTGCACCTCCTGATTTGGGGGCAGTCTTTAATCACTGCAAAACCCACTGCTTTGCTTTCTGGGTATTTTCTGTTGACAGCACTGGCTTACCTGAAAAATACACAGTGTCAGACTCGTATGTCTAAAAATGCTTATTTACCTTAAATATAGCTTTTATAGCTTGTAGTAATAAACATTTTTGAAATAGTTTTGGCATAATTACTGCATTATTTTTTTCTAATGGAGTGTACAGAAATCACACACTCAGTAGTTATCTAATCACTGAGGATTCTTTTCTGACCAATTTCAACCTTGGATTCAGTGGTAAGGAAATGTAGTGGCCCCTGTTCTACAACCTTCTGTGACTCCCACCAAACCATCTGAGCCCACTATGTCACAAGTGCTCTCCAGGGTCAGTGGGATGAACACCTGCTGGGTCTACTTATCCAAGGGCGGGGAGATCTCCAGGTGAATTGGGGTTGGGCGGGAAGCTGGGAAACCAGCCAGTTATGGAAGGCATGGATCCTATTTTTGCTGGAGGGGCACCTTGCTTGGCCTTACTGAACAGACGTGCTTAATCCCAAACTCAGGTGGAACCACTTGCTAGTTCGTGAAGTGTGGCCTGTAACCTGGCAGCAGCATTACCCGAGCACCTCCTGGAAATGGAGGATTCTCGGCCCGTCCAGGACCTGCTGAGGCAGAATCCACCTGTGATGGGCTCCGCAGGTGCCTTGTGCACATGGGAGCTCTGGTGAGCCCATGCTGAGGCTGAGCCACTGCAGCTGATGCTCCAAGCCAGAAGCCCACCTCGCCAGTAACCCACAGAGCTGGGACATGCAGGCTCATTACCTTTATGCTTCTGCAGGGCCTTCTGGGTGGACTGCAGCACGGACTCGTGGAACTGATGTGCAAACTCTTCGGCCATGAAGGGCTCCCATGGCTTGCTCTTCCCGTTGATGCTATGGGACAGTGGCACGGGAATGTCTTTGGGCGCAGGGCCCCGGATGTAATGAAGCATGCTGAGGCTCTTCTTGCTCCCAGGGGCCTCACTCAGCCTGGCCTTCTCACTGCTGGTGGGAGCTGGCTCCTGGACTCGTGCTAGCTCCTGGGGCCGGAGCTGTTCCAGTCTCCCAGGTTCTGGGGCCTTTGGGACGTCAGACAAGGAAGCAGCAATACCCACAGGCTTCTCCGTATCCAGAGAGGCGTGCTGAGCAGCTGGTTCTTTCAGAGACAGAAATCGAGGAAAATGTTATAAGAGCTGTAAAGGAACAGGTGGACCCTGACCTCTAGCACTTATTCAATAAAGACCTAGTACCAAGGACCAAGACTTGGGGAGCCACTGAACTAGATGTCACTGTGCACTCTGTGGTCTGAAGGGTGGGGAGTGCTTAGCAGCAAGTCCATTCTTGAAAAGTGCGCTGGGAAGGCATCTGGGAAGAAAAAGAATCTGCAGGAAGGAGCAAGTCACTTTAGTTCATTCAGAAGGTGGAAGTTGCACAACCCGAACTGACAAGAAAGACCACGTCAGGAGCTGAGAACAGGGTGGCTGTGCCATAAAGATTTCCCGCTCCCTTCAGCACAGCGAGATACAAAGCATGAGAGACAGAGAGAGAGAGGTGTGAAAGCAGCTGCCAGAGAGGCCTGAAAGGCGGGACAAACAAGACGAGACGCCGAGAAGAACGCCCACGAAGGGCAGTGGGAGCAGCAGGCCCAGAAACCCAGACTCAGGGCTCCGGCAGCTCAGGCCACCCTGCTGGACTGACAGATGATGGCTACTACACGGACCACAGGCAGCTCTGCGGCAGCCAGGGCCCTCCCCTAACTCTTTGCGCTCTGACTTCCAACTGGCATGTTCTGTCCCGAGGAGATCTGCAACCACCGTGCAGAAGCTTGTGTGAGAGAGATGGAGAGAGGCACAGTCTGCATCCAAGAGGAAAGATTGGTGATAAAGGTGACCTTGAGCGGTCACCTCTGCACCTGGGCTGCCCGCGGGACAGTCCCGGGGGATGGCAGATGGCCTGTCCTGCCTGGCCTTACCGCTCAGGGAGGCAGCAGGACTGTCCCTCGGAGAGTTTCTGAGTGCATCTGCCACGGCTGCGGCCAGTGCCTTCTGCTTCATGGCATGGAGCATTTCAACAAGTTTCTCTTTGTCTATGAGAAAAGCAGCCTGAGATTAACAAGAGCTGTATCCTTTCTGGAGGGGGGCGGATCCCAGGCCAGACCAGGACTGGCAGGTGCCAGGTCCTTTAAACCAAGAAAGACACAAAGCACATGCCATGGGCAGAAGTTGTGTTTAATGGAAAAGATTTTGGAGTGAGCCTTTGATGCCTCTCAGCTTTGCCATGTCACCTTCTAGAGGCATCCTATAAACAGCTGTGTGTGTACCACGAAATACTGGGCACCTGTGATCTTCTGAGGGGACTTCTGAGAATGTACTCTTATTTAGAAGACAAGAAAGTAAGAAAGAAAACAGTTGGCCCCAACTCAAGGAAACCGCCCGGAAGATCATGCACCCCCTCTGGAAGCAGGGGCTGCCCTGGGAGCCACTCTCCCTCCTTCTGGTGCTCAAACACACAGACCCCCAGGACATTCGGGGCCACAAATTCCTGACGCAGGGGGCTTCTCCCTAACTAAACTTTAAGTGGCCATGTCACTGACTTCTTCCAGGAATCAAGTCAGGCAAAAGGATGCTTTTTACAAACAAAACCATGCATGGAGTTTGTACTGGGAATGAACACACCACTGCCTCTTTAAGGGAAAGCAAGAATCCCAGCTTACTGGTTAAAGACAAAGGGTAACATGCTATATATAGCCCAAAGATGAAGGAAGTAGAGAAAAGTAAACTACTTTGCATTTTTGCTTTCCTTTTGACTGCCTTCCAGAGAGAGGTGACCAGGTGTCAGCGAGGGGGACCTGGAAGTGTCCAAATGAGCTGCAGGTAGGCCAAGACCCAAACCAATATCCTGCCACTGAGAGAGCATGTCAGGCAGAGAAGTAGACAGACTCCCCAGCAAGTGTTCAGACAGCACCACTTCTGCCCTATGGATCCAGCCCGAAGAGCTGGGCTCAACATGGCCCTTGGTGGCTAGACTGATCCGGAAGCACCTCTCAGGGCAAGCTATCCAATCACAGAACGTGTTGGCTCTACCTGATGGCGGCAGTCCACCCCAAGTCCCCGGCCATCAGAACATGAAGCCCAGGGGGCCACGTCAGCGGCCGACCAACAAGACGCCATCCTACTGTGGAGCCTGGAACCCTGCCACAGAGGGTGGCCCACCTTGCGCCCTGGGGGTCACCAAGCCCACCTTCTTGGGCGCTGGGAGATCTGACAAGTGACAAGGTGAAGCCTGCAGTGAGCTTTACATACAGAACAAACACCAGTGAGTCTTCAATTCCACCCAGGACGGAATAAGAGAAAATGGGCTTCAAACGGGGCAATCTGAGTTTCAGATGGAGAGAAGCCTGAAGGCCCAGCGATGCCAGAGTAGGTGTACAGAAGCAGGTGGCAGCTTCCTCGGGAGCCAAGGGACCAAGAGAGCCCCAGGGCACGAGTGTTTCCAGCATCCCGGCAGCTTCTCCAAGCCCTCAGCCAGCCCAGCGAGCTCTGCCCGAGAGGCCAGAGCCAGAGCCAGGCCTCACCTTTCCTCTTCTCAGCACTGATGTGGGTCAGGCTGAAGATGGTCAGGAACTTCTTCTTCTCTTCGAAGTTGGGGCTGTTGTTCATCTCGTCGGGGCTGTAGCGGGTGGACAGAGCCAGTCTCGGCGAAGGCGTCTGCCGCTTGTTCTGAATCATCGGGGGTGATGGGCTTCTCTCCCTCAGCATCCGCCGCCGCTTCCTCCGCTTCTGGATCAGCAATTCCTCCTTCTGCTGTTGGGTGGTCAAGCCAAAAAGTTGCAAAAACTCTAGCTTCTAGATCGGGAAAGAAACAAAACGATTTTGAGACCACTGGTGGTGGCATGCTCCCACTGTCCCAGGGGCCCCGCCTGGGGTCCTCAAAGCCACCCCGCACCAGGCCTTGGGGCAGGAGGACTCTGGCAGTACACCCAGGCCCCTACTGTGCGGCAGCATGGGATTGACTGGGATGGGGACAGAGATAAGAGGCGGGCACTGCGCTGGGCACCCATAGCCTGACAGCAGTGACGGACCCGGTACCTCGGAGGACGTGTCCAGCTTGAGAGGCGGCTGCTCGGCCACACAGCGGAGGTGGGCCCTGACCTCCTCCTCGTCGCTCTCGTCGTAGGAGTCGTCCAGGTCATAGTAGTACCCTGAGGGCAGGAAGCAACTGACTCAGCTGGGCAAGGAGCCTCATCCGCCAGTGTGCGTGTGTGTGTGAGCGTATTGGGCACCCATGATGTGTGCACAGACCCGCCTGTCAGGGTAGCTGGCCCCCTGAAACCTGGATTCCTTTCATCCCAGGTAGAAAGGGCCATTAACCCCTAGTCCTAGGCTTTCTGTGGGATAGCAGGTGGGGGTACAGGAGGCAAGCTTCCCCATCCAGTCCTCAAGTGGCCAGGCATTCCCTGAGCTAATACTGGTCCCTGGCAGGGCACCATTCATTACACAGCCTGGGGCCGTGACCATGGCAACCCAAGGCTGTTTGTGCACATCTGCTCCCTCCTGCTGTGGCCATCTGGGTTCACTACCCAAGGGGACAGGCACACTCAGGTCCCTGTCCTCTTGGAGACCAGAACATGCCTGCAAACCTGCTGCAAAGGACAGCAGAGGACCCCTGCACCGAGGGCACTGGGGGCTCCCCCACCTCCTTCATAAGGTGAGTGGAGGGAGAAAATCCTTCCTGGGCCCTCAATCTAGCCTAGACCAACCCAGAAGACTTGGCTGTAGCCCTGGCTTCTGGCTAAGAGGCTGAATTCAACACAGCACAGGACCTGAACTTCCAGCTAGAGAAAAGAAATTGGTCTGAGTCTCTGATCCCTCCTGGCCCGGGGGGGGGGGGGGAGCATAGGTGGGGGGTAGCCACTCAGGCGGCTCACCTGTTCCTCGCTCTTTGGGGAACACAGGGAGCTATGGACCAAGTTCCACCCCAAACCCCGCAGGAGCAGGAAGCAGGGAGTGGCCAGAGCACCCCGCCCAGCCCTCACCCCCGCTGGGCCTCTCCGTAGCACCCTTCCCCCTTACACAGCCCTAATATTTAAGCCCATCTTCCTAGCCTCCAGTCATCATTTATTAACAGTGCGTGTCTATGTATCGCCTTCACAGACAGGCTTCAGTTTGGTTTTTTTGGGACAGTTTGCATTACGGCAGGACAGGCAAGGGGCCCTGAGCCTGTCTCTTCTCCCCAGACAGACGCCACGAACTTGCTCTCTGGAACCGCTGAAACCCCAGAGCAGGAAGCAGGAGTTGGGGGAGGGAAGGGCTCAGTGGCTGGCACTGCTGCCCCACCAGGCCCACCACGTCGGGGGCCGCCTGGGGGACCGGACCTTTCTCTTGGGCCTCCCGCCGCCGGCGCTCCTCCAGGTCCAGCTTGCTGACCAGCCTCCGCCGCTGCTGCAGGAACTCGTCGTAGATGTAGGCAGGGTCGAGGCCCCGTGGCGCTGCGGGCCAGTAGGGTGAGCCCGGCTTCAGCGGCCCGGTGAGTTCTCCAAAGGGGGCTGGCTGGGTGAGGGGGGCCCGCTGCTGGCCCAGGATGGTCTGCGTGGACTTCTCAAGCTCAGCCAGGAAGGGCCCGGGACCGTGTGGGAAGGCCTGGTGCTCCAGACTCCCTGGCTCCCGTGGTGGCGGCTGGTACTTGTCAAGGGGGGTGGCCTCTCGCTTCCGGGGCCCCTCCTCTGCCTTCTCTGGGCAGTAGACCCGCTCCACCTTCACCAGTGGGACTGCTGCCTGGCGGCTGGGCTCAAACTGGGTTGGGTGGCTGTGCAGAGGGTGGCTCTCGGGGGCCCTCCGCGGCTCCAGGCTGCTGTCCATCAGGGACACGGGGTTCCATAGGGCCGTGGGCACAGAGTGGACCTGCGGCTTGGGTGAGATGAGGGGCGGGGGCCCACCAAAATGCTGTGGGGGATCTCGGCTGCCCGGCTCTTGACGGTTTGGTCCCGGCCTGGGGAGTGAGAATACGAAGGCCTCAGTCGTGAGGGGACATACTGGCCACCCAAGGGCCTCCAGGAGACCTGCAGGGGCTCAGGGGCAAGACGCAACTTCTAGGGTGGTGCAGACAGGACCCCTTGGTAACTATAGCTGAGGGCCCACCTGACAGGGCCAACTCCACAGGACTCTATTTTACCTTAAAACAACTGGAGGTGAGTCCATGTGGCCCTGCCTTTGAGAGGACTTAGGGACCTGGGGGAGGGACACTGCTTGCTGAGAGTGCCCAGGCTGGAGCTGCCTTCCAGTTTCTCAACTGGGACCTTGCAGTAAATAACCCACCTCTCCTCCACCTCCTGAATTCCTATGAGCTCTGTAAGAACAGACCCTCCTCATGGTTTTCCACAGGCAGGCCCATGACACAGACAATAAAGAAAGCTCTGGTGTCAAAGGTGTGACCCTGTCACCAGCACCCAGCTCCAGATATGCCAAACTACAGGCACACAATGGAGGTGGGGCAGACAGCTGCTTTCAAAGGGGCCATTACCCCAGGTCCCCACTGTCCTCATAGACAGCAGCAAGAGAGGCCAGCTTCTGGTGCCTGCCCAGCTCGCGGGGTTGGGGGGCTGGCACCCAGGCCCTCACAGCCAGGGTGGGCCTGTTCCGCTGCTGAATCCCAGCGGTCACTGCTAGAACTGCAGCAACCTCGTGCGGGCCCCCAAATCTTCTGGGAGCTGGGCTGCCCACTGCAGCAGGCACCCCTCACAGGGGCCTGGAGGGACTTTCCAGTGATAAGTTGCTCCACCCTGCAGTCTATTAAATGACTCTTTCCTCACTGCACTTAGAATGAAATTTAACTTACAAAAGGCTTTTTGTGTATTCTTTTCCCAAAGCTTATCTATTTCTTGCTGACAAGGTGACCCAGGGCAAAGTCTCAGGAGGGAAAGGGCCAAGGCCACGGCGGGTACATGACCAGGCTCTCAGGCCTCTCCCTGCAGGCCGAAGGGGTTCACAACCACCAAGCTTCCTCCTAGTCATTCCCGACCCAGGCTGGGAAGCACCCCGGAGCTACCGCACCTCTGGCTGGCAGAGTACAAAGGGAACCATATCAAGAAGCTGCATGTCCTTAAGTAAACAGCAAAGGAGTCAAACCCGTTAGCAGAATAAATATTTTATGCACCAGAGCCAAGCCCTACGTGGGTTTCTAGCTCAGCGCAAGGGCTGTCAAAATCATGCTGCTGTGAGGCAAGCCTGCTGCCAGCTGCTTGTGGGGCCTGCTGAGGCCAGAAGAGGGCCAGGGCCCTGTCTCCTGCCCATACCCAGGCCTGCATGGGGGCGCCCATGCTGGAGGCAGCAGAGGGTCCTGACAGCCCCACTGGGACCAGAGGAAGATGCCTTCAGGACTCAGAACACGCAGATTTTACCAGGAGATGCCAGCTGCTTCCTCAGTGCCCTGGGCATGTAGGCAGTCAGCTCACAAGCAGACCAGCCTGAGCCTCCGTGCAGCCTCGGTGGGCGCAGAGGAGCAGAGGGGGTTTCCCTGAGGCCAATGGGCAGCGCAGGCTGGAGGCTTCGGGGAGACCCAGCGAGGGGGCCCAGCTGTAGCACCCGTCACACCCGATGAATCAAGCGACCCCCCAGCCACCACCCTCAACAGTGGGTGCTGAGGTGGGGCTGCTGGACAGGCCAGTCACGCCCAGGCCAGCTGAGGCGGGACCAGAGGGAGAGTGCACAGATGTGGAGGGCCCTGACACCGGGTTTCTCATCTCCAGACAGCACGTGGGCAGTGACTGGGGGACACTCAGAGACCTTCCTGCCCAGATGCCTTTGCGCCCACGGAGGAGACGCCCGGCCCAGCACCCCTGCAGCCTGGCTCTCTACCAGAGGGCCTCACCCCACCCTTCAGGAGGAGCCCTGGAGGGCAGGTGGGGGGCAGCGGGCGACAGCCAGGCCGAAGGGTGGCAGTGGCGAGGCACAGCTCACGAGGCACATCTCAGCACCCGGTGGGGGGGACCCGGACAAGCAGAGGCCCCCGGGGAGGCCTTTTATAAAGGCTCTGGGAAATGGCGTACTGTTTTATAACAAAAGTAGTCAAGGTCATTTTTATTTAAATAATTAAAGGCAGCTCCTCCCCTTCTCATTAAAAAAAGTTTGGGCTCAAAGGCTCTTTTTAGGTGCCACAAATGCCCCCGTGTGGGTGCGGCTGGGCTGCGAGGGAAGGCCCGCTCTGGACGTGGCTTGGCCAGCCATGTTACTCAGGGATGGGGCGCCTCTGAGCACCTCCTTGCCCTCCTCAGTCTCTGCTTTCTCAAGGGCAAAATGGGGACTAAAGCTGAAATGAAACCCCAGGTAAGAACGCTCAGCAGGACGCTGGGTGAAGCGCAGGTGCTCAGGAAATGCTGCTGGCTGTGAACAAACCCGACTGTGAGGACACCGTGCCTCCTGGAGCCACCCCCCCCACTATGCACGCGCCCCCAGGGCCCACCTGGCGCTCTCGGGCCTGTGCTCAGCCTCCGTGGGCACCGCGGGCCGGCCCATATCCAGGTGTTGTTCCAGCACCTGCTGCCGGAACTCCGACACCTGCGACTGCCGGTCCTCCTTCTCCTGCCGCAGGCGCCGCTGCCGCGCCAGCCACTTCTCCTCCTCATTGGTGCGTTGGATGAGCAGGGCCGTGGCGGCGCTGCTGCCCGGCAGTGAGAAGATGCCGTGGTTGGAGAGGAGGCTGGGCACGGCATGGTGGGGGGTGGGCGCTGGGTGCAAGGGGTGCTGCACAGGCTTGGGCGCTGGCAGACCCGTGTCCTTCAGCTTCTCTGTGGGGAGAGATGCCATCAGGGCCAGCTCTGGGCTCACCCGCCTCCAGCGGGTCAGACCTCCTCCAGCCCCCAAGACGCACTGCCTTTCGGAAGGGTCTTTCCACGGCCCGGCCAGGCAGCCCAAAGGGGCCCCAGGGATGCCCCAGGAGGCACTGCGGCAGCCGACTGCGGCAAGCTGCTGCTCAGCAAGCTGTTACTGAAGTTCCGTGACCTATGCATGGAACTAGATTTGCTAAAAACCAACATTCAAGACTCCTCCTGTCCTCCTACTTTTGATATCGCTAGTGAGTGAATTCCTGAGGCCGTGCACATCCAGTGCATCTTGCTGGCCCCACGGCACATCTCCTTCCAGCTCCCCGCCAGCTGGAAGCCTGCCACACTGTGACCTTTGCACCACGGAGGTTGGCAGATGCTACCAAGTCAGCCCTCCTTGGAGAGCCAGCTGTGGGCAACCCGCCTTCCCCCGGCGGCGCACCTGGCCAGGTACCTGCTCTGGTCGGGGTCAGCTGCTCCGAGGGCTTGGCCCGCTCGTCCGCGTGGCCGCGCAGCCCGTGCAGCTCAGCCACAGGCAGGAAGGCGGGCTCCAGGGCCTTGGCGGCCAGCAGTTCCTTCTCGCGGGCCCGCTGCTCCCGCTGGCGCTCCAGCTCCCGCTCCCGCTCGCGCTCCAGCTCCTTCTCCCGCTCCCGCTCCTTCTCCCGCTCGCGCTCCCGCTCCTTCTCCCGCTCGCGGTCAGCTTCCCGCTCGCGCTCCCGCTCCCGCCTCAGCTCCTCATCCATCTGCAGCCTGCGGGCGGGCAGGAAGGGTCCTGAATGCCCCCCATGCCGGGTGTGGGGCCAGCACAGCCCCTTAAGGGGACTTCCCGCAAGTGAGAGGCAGACCCCAGGCCCAAGGTTTTTGTGGGAAACCCGCCTTCTAATCTGAGCAGCGAGGTTCTAGGTTCACTAAGGCAGGAGTAGCTCAGCCCGTCAGCACCAAGGCGGCATACAGACTGTAAGCATTGCTGACAACAGAGCCAGGCCAGGCATCCAGGCGCTCGAAGTGTCAACTATCCCCTGTCTTACAGGTAAGCAGGCTGAGGACAGGAGTGGCCCAGGAGCCCGCCCGCACAGCTCCAGCCTGGGTCTGCCCTGGGCCTGAGGAGCAGAGGGCAGGCCCGCCCAGGACGTGGCTTACCTCTCAGCGCTAAGGCTGGACATCCGCTCTGAGTGCAGTGCCGCCAGGGACGAGTGGGAGAGCTCAGGTGGGTAGCGGACCCCGGACAGGTGGAGATGCATCGCCGATGGGTGCAGCGGGGGCAGGGAGCCAGGGGTAGGGAGTGGGTAGAAGGGGGACCGCAGGGCTGACAGGCAGTAGGAGTCGTCCATCCTGGGCCAAGGAGACGGGTTAGTGAGCAGCAATGTTAAAAAAGAGGCAAGACCCCCCCACTCCACCCACCCACTGGTACCCGGCGTCTGCATGGGCCTGAGTGTATGGGCAGGAGAGATGGGCACGGGCCTGAGTGTACTGGGCAGGAGAGATGGGCATGGACCTGAGTGTATGGGCAGGAGAGATGGGCATGGACCTGCCACAGCTCTGAACCCCCTCACCAACAAGGGCCACTGAACACCGACAGCATGGGGCCTGAGGCCCCTCAGCTCGGCCAGGCCAGGCCAATCTGGCTGAGTAGAGACCCTTGCAGGTCTTTCAGCAGGCCCTGTGAGAGGCAGTCCACACCCTACTCCAGACCCATCAGGCAAGGATTCAGAAAGCTTCACCCAGAGCAGCGATGAGGCACGGATTTCCAAGGGGGTTTCTTGGTTGTACAGCAAAGGCACCCCCCGTTTACATACGCTGCGCTTTCGCTTTAGTAACAAAGTGCTGCAGGCGGGGGAGTGGGTAGGTAACAGCTCAGACAGCTGGCACTCTGCACCAGGGCAGCTCCGCGCTCTCACCCACAGTCTGGCCCAGGACGGGAGAACATGCTCCCGGCCACGAGGGCATGTGGGGTGATGCCCCAGGACGCCTCACCTGAAGGCCGGGTGGGGGAAGGGGTGCGGGGCCAGGTAGCTGGGGTGGTAGTAGGCGGCGGCGGCGGCGGCGGCAGCCGGGTCCAGGCCGAGGGGAGGCAGGGAGGACATGCGGAGGTCCTCGGTGGTGTGGTAGGGCCGGAAGCTCCTCAGGTAATCCTCAGTCACTGTGCTCGGGGGCACCACGTGGTGCACTGGCCGCTGGAGGCTGTGGGCACGGATTGGGGAGGGAGGTGGGGGTGGGCACAGCTCCTGCCCCTGCCCACCACCGACTCTGTCAGGACGAGACTCTGGGGACAGGCCCTGGCTCACTAACAGGATGCCGGTCCTGGCAGGAGGCCTGAGGCAGAGAGGTGGGTAGCTGCTCCCCCAGGCCCGCCTGGCCCCTCCTGCTGTCACCAGCAGGCTTAGGCCTGCTGCCCACAGCCTGATGGGCCCTGGGCCCCAGGAACCAGGACGGGGGTTCAGGCAGGCTGGGAGTGCCAGCCCCCATCTCAGCGTGGAAATGGACAGCAGGCCCAGATGGGGCTGTGGGCCCAGGGCTCAGCCACCACCTGGCGGCTCCCAGCCTCAGCTGGTGCGGCTCACGCTGCCAGGCCTCAGGGACCAGACTCCCAGTGCGCACGGCCCCGACAAGCCCTGAACTGCACTTACTTGAGCGGTGGGAAGCGGGAGTCCTGCACAGCAGAGCTGGGGGAGATGCCGAAAGGGTAGGGGGCGCTGAGCAGGTGCGAGGGGATGGCTGGACCCCCTGCCTTCTCCTGGGGCAGTGGGGGGTCCACGACGAGGCGTTCCCGGCCGCCGCCGCTGCCCCTCGAGCTGGCGTCCTGCCAGAGGACAGAGGGCAGTGGGTCAGGGCAGGGCCAGCGGCACGAGCCCTGCTCACAATGCCACCACAGGAGACCAGCCAGGCCTTGTCTAGACCAAAGGCTCCTAAGGTTTTAGTGCATGTTCTTGAGCTGTGCTTTTCTTGAGGTTTTCTCCCTAAACCTGCAGTGCACGTTGACATGAGGGGAAGAGGGTAGGTCTGGACTGAAACCCACCTGGGGGGGCCGTCCTCTCCTTGGGGCAACGGGAAGAATGGAGCCCTGCTCCAAGATGACTGGGGTCATCAGGACCAGCGCCGTGAGGGGACCTGACACAGAGCAGGGGCTCCAAACACACTCGGGGAGCTACATGACCTAGCACCCTCAGGAAGTGAGCTCTGCACTCAGCCCAGGGCACGACGGAATCTTCTGGAGCCCCCACCCACTGATCAGGCATGCACAGGCGTCCCCCAGGGACTGAGGCGTCAGCTGTGTGGCCAGCTGCCAGCGTGCTTCACAGATACCGTGGCCCCCTGGCGCCCACAGAAGGGCACGGCCGAGAAGCTGACGCTGCCCCCACCAATCCCGTGGCAGCTCTGGCACGGCCAGAGCATAGAGCAGTGGGGCCTCAGCTGGCCAGACCTGTCTTTGCCCGTGGTGGCAGGGGCTGTGGCAATCTGGGACTGGCAGCGGAGGCAGACCCTGGGACCAGAGGAGGAGTGCATGTCACTCCTGGCCTCACGGCGCAGCATTCTCCACGCCCATCCACAGGAGCATCCAGCCCCTAGAAAACAGGTCCCAGAAGCTTCTAACCACTCTTGCCCTTGTGAGGCTGAAAGGGCCCACACGGCCAGGCTCAGAGGGTATAATCACAGTCAGGGAGATCTTGTTCTGGATTCGAAAGCAGCTGCCAGCCTGGGGGGCTTCGTCACTGAGACAAGGGGAGGACAACACCAGCCTAGGCTGAGCCCCGTGGGCCCCATGGCCAGCTGGGCATGATGCCCCACCCAGGCATCAGGTCAGGCCACTGCTGACGCACAGACAGCACACCAGGGCTGCAGAAGGCGGGTGGGGCTCCTGGTCTGTCCACCCAAAATCCACGGTGTCTCCACCATGCCACCAAGTGCCAAACACTCTCAAATCCAGGGGGACCATAGCCCTGTGTCCTCTATACACTGACAGGCTGAGGCGCATGTCTAGGGACACTGCTGGACAGCTGGTGGCGATGTGACCCTGCCCCCAAAGAGACAGACCCTTCACTCCCTGCTTTCTTTCGCACCTGTGTAGCCAGCTTTGCTGTGTTTTCCTTGGTCACAGTCCTGAGGCGGGGAAAGCAGAGCCCCAGTTTATTTAACTCCTCGTGTGGGAGGACCTTCCAGGCATGGATCACCACTGCCTCACCTTCCGGTGACCCACCGCCTTCACATCAGCCACAGGGCAGAGGGGGGCAGGCCACAGCTAAGACGGGGCAGATGTGGGTGGCCCAGGCCGGCAGGGGAAGGCCTGTCTGTCAGGCGTATTTACTAAGCACTCCCAGGGCCAGGCAGCCCCCGCGCCCTCCTCAGGCCTCAGAAGCCACATCAGCGGTAATTAATTGAAGGAGACAAGCCGCTGATTAGAATTTTTAATGAGCGGCAACAGCTGTTCCCTTCCCTCACGCTGGCACGGCCCCTCCGCTCCTGGAGGGGTCCTCGCAGGTTCGGGAGCCCCGCCGTGCCCTCCAGAAGGGGCGCTCCCGTGGCAGTGCTGGGGGTGGGCCACACAGGCACTGGCACTCTGGGTAAGAGCAGGGAGCCCAGAACTCCAGCCTCCTGGTTTCCAGACACTTCTACGTGTGGCCCAGCTTTAGGAGACAGTTCGTGTCTGGTCCTATAACTACCCCACGTGCCTCAGTTTCCCCATCTGTAAAATGCCAATCAGAGCACCAGCTCAGAGCAGTGGGGACTGATGTACACAGGAAGTGGGGGGCCTGAGCACAGGGGCTCAGCGTCAGGCACACCACCCTCCCCCCTCCCCAGTCTACACTGCTGTCTGAGGGGCTCTCTCTGGGTCAGGCCTTGCTGGGTCCCCCTCACCCCTCACGCTGCCTGGCTCGGGGCCAGGCTAGAGCCGGGCGTCCATGAAGATGAGGCGCTGGGCCCTACACTGACCTGCTCCAGGGGTCTGTCCTCACGGGAGTCACCAGGGGGTGGAAAGGCCTGTGCCCTCAGACAGGGAAGGACTGGACGGGGGACAGTGTGTCCCTCAGATGCTCTCCAGGTGGGGACACAGGAGCTGGAGCCTGAGACCCAAGGGCTCAACCGTCCACCTGGCACAGCAGAGTCCTTGCACAGGGACCTTGACGTGAGGACATCAGGGGAGAAGCTCCAGGCAGGTCTGGGCCACCCAGCCTGTCTACTCCAACAGCCCCCACAGGGGCAGGGGGCCCTGAGGGCACATCACCAGCTCAGAGATTTCCCCAGAAGCCAACCTTCTCCCCTCGGCAGGACAAAGCCCTTCTTGAAGGCAGCTGGGCCAGATGGCAACTTCCCGGCCTGGCTGGGGACAAACAAGGAGCTGGAGGGGCTGGCTGGCGGGCAGGGGGCTCCGCAGGCCAGCCCCACACGCCTTCCGTCTGGGTGGGGCCCTGCCAGGCTTGGGACGGGCACCTGGGAATGAGGTCAGCTGGCCCTGGGGCATGAAGGGCAGGCGGGGGCCAGGCAGCAGCCCCCACCCTGTGCCAGACCCTGGCAGACAGGCCTGTGTCGGGAGCATCTGTGGGCAGCTTTGGTTTCTGAGCAGTGGCCGAGGCGCAGCTGCAGGGACAGGAGAAAGGGGAAGGGGGTGCCGTTCACTCCCTGGTGACTAGAAAGGCTGCCTGTCAGATGGGGGGGCTCCTGTGCAGGGGCCCCCGACTCCTGGGCCCCCACTGGAGGAAGTGGGTCCCCCTCTGCTGCCCTCTCGCCTCTTCCCGGCTCCTCCTCCCAGAAGGATTAGGTTCCCCACTGAGCCTTTGTGTGGGGCTGCCTGGCCGTACATCTCCTGCTAATCCAGTCCTGTCCCCAGCCCGCCCCGCTGGCATTAGTGTTTCATGAGCTGCCGCGGTGGTAAGCAGCTGGAGCAGAGCTCTCACCGCCCGCTCGGGGCTTACTAAGCGCTTCCGACGTGAGCAGGGCGCGCTCAGAGGCGAGGAGCCCAGAGCGGAGCCCCAGGCACAGGCGCTCAGCATCGGGGAGGGAAATACGTACACGGGGCCAGCTGCGTAAGGGGCCGGCGTGATGGGGGTAACCTGGCCGCAGCGGCCGACACCAGCCAGGGCTGAGCCTGGGGCTGGGCAGGACAGGACCCAGGAACTGCCGAGGGGCACGGACAGTGAGGGGCAACAGGCCGCTCGGAGGCAGGGGATTCTGGTGGCCCCTGTCCCCCCTCAAACCAGGACTGGGGGTTGGCTCAGGGGCCTCGAAGCCCTTTGACCTGCCCGCCCAGCCCCACACACTGTGCACAGGGCAGAGCACGCGGGGGGCAGCACAGCACGCCTCGCCCAGGTGAAGGCCCAGGAGGGTCGAGTCCTACAGCCATTCCCACGAATTCAGGGATCCTGGCTGGGTTCCCTGGGGAGGCCTTCCCTGGGTTAGGGCCCGCGGGTCAGCCCCTCCCTGGACAGAGGCAGGTCCCCAGCCTCCAGAGCAGACAGACCAAGACCAGGCAGAGACCTCGTGCCCCCCAACCCTCACACGGCAGAGAGCCAGGAGGGGCCGGGTCGGCCCTGCCTCCTCCTCTGCTTTCTCTGTGGTTTAATTAGTATTTCCAAGTGTGCCATCCCTCCGGGAACTCGCAGAAAAATCCAGCAGAGAGGCTCCGTGACAGTATCTCAATCAGGAAGGGCCGCTCCAGGCTGGGAGCACCCAGGCGCCAGGGAGTGGAGGCGGGAGGGGGTCAGGCTGGGCAGGCGCAGAGGAGCAGCTCCCAGGGCCCCAGCTCCTGCACAGGCCAGTCGGCAGCCACACCCTGGGAGCCTGCACGGGGGGGGGGGGGGGGGACGCCACAGAAACCTGGGACGAGGCAGGGAAGCGAAAATGTGGGCTGCCGCCTCTCCCACCTCCATCCCTTGTGTGAGCAACGGATGGCAACAGCGTGGGATGCACCCACACTGCGTCAGGCATGTCACTCGGGGGGACGGGTTGAATTGTGTCCCCCCCAAATTCACATGTTGGAGTCCCAACACTCACTACCTGGGAATGTGACCATATTTGGAGATGGGACCTTTAAAAAGGTAATTAAGTTAAAATAGGTCATTCGAGTTGGCCCTGATCCAGTGACGGGTGTCCTTGGAAGAACCGGAGATCAGCACACAGACACAGAGGAATGACCCCAAGGACACGGGGAGAAGACGGCTGTCCACATGCCAAGGAGAGAGGCCTCAAGAGGAAGCCGCCCTGCCCACCCCTTGGTCTTGGGCTCCCAGCCTCTAGAACCACAAGAGAATAAGTCTGTTGCTCAAGTGGCCAGTTGTGGTCTTTGGCGCGGCCGCTGAACAACACCCTTGATTTTCTTAAAACACAAAGACCCTCCAAGTTGGCGCAGCTGTTAGCCCATTTTGCGGAGGAGACACGCTCGGTGGGCCACCTCCCACCCCCTCCACCCACCTGGACTCACCTGCCGGCTCTCACTCCTCCAGACGCCATTGACTGTTTTGGTTGGGGCAATGGTCACCACAGGGGGCGTGCTGGGCACACTGTG
The DNA here is from genome assembly GCA_029783875.1 of Phataginus tricuspis. Taxonomy (NCBI): domain Eukaryota; kingdom Metazoa; phylum Chordata; class Mammalia; order Pholidota; family Manidae; genus Phataginus; species Phataginus tricuspis. The sequence goes on from JAQQAC010015468.1 coordinate 3,084,403, forward strand.
GCCCCCAGGGGGGACGATGATGGGGCCCATCGGCACGCGCTTGGGTGTGCTGGCGGGCGAGCTGTGGTTGGTGGCCGGAGAGGACACGGGGGATGACTCGCTGCTCAGTGAAGACCCTGCAGGAGAAGGACAAGCAACCTAAGCGGGGCCACCGACGGAGGGCTCCGGTGACCCCGCCCGGGCACCGCCACAGTCATGCTCCGCTCGAGGCTGGGACCCTCGCAGTAACTCAGCGTCCCCACTGCTCTGGGGCAGGTCACGCCCCTTCTCTGCTTTCCTGGCCCAGCAGGGGTGCTCACCCCAACCTCCAACCCAAGAGAAAAGGCCAGGAAGGGCCACCCCCTGCCCCAATCCCGATGAGACGTATATCCAGGGGTCACTCTGGGTAGCCGAGCATGACATCCTGAGTCACGCAGGCAGGCACGGGCCACCGAGGGTTGCCTCCCAGGTCCCACGGCGAGCAAGGGGCCTGATGCTCTCCAGCCAGGCCGGACCTGCCCCAGCAAGAGACAGTGCCACACTAGGGGCATTCGTGAGCGCACAAGGAAGGGCCACAGGACGCGGTAGTCCCTGCAAGGAGACAGGTGCCGGGGGACCAGAATAAGAGGTGGTCAGAGCCGGTAGACAGGGCAGGCAGACAGTTTGGGGGGACATAGTGAGAGGTTTTTTTTTTTTTTAATGTTGAATGCATTTATTTTTAAGTTGTAGAACATGAGATGGAGTTCATCACATAATGTGTCCGGGTCCATGACCTTAAGTCACACTGGGAGTTGGGCAGCCCTCCCTGCTATTTGATTCCAGGTCGCTTCCATAGAGAAACTCTGTGCCCATTAGCATCACAGCCATGTGGTACCCCCCTCCGGGTGGCTCCCTAGGCTTGTACACAGCCTGTACCACTCGCTGTACAGGGCGGCCCCAAGGGGAGACACCTGGTCCCAACCCCGCAGGCTGTGCCCCAAAACAACCCAGTGGTCCCAGGGATGCCAAGCCCAGGCACCCCTCCTTCCCAGCTCCCACCTGTCAGGTGGGCAGTGAGAAGCACAACCCTTGATCTCCCAGGTGAACCACACACATCAAGAATCCTGTACCCCCAAGCTGGCTGGGGAACCCCTAAAACCAAGCTCTGGGTCTAGATCCCAGCTATGTTGCCTAAAAGCTCAGGCAGGCAATTTCCGAGCCTTCGATGTTACCGCCGCAGGACAGCCAACATGAGGGACAGCGCTGGGTGCCTTCCCTTCCCAGAGTGGACAGCCTGCAAAGTTTTGAAGCGAGCTGGGCCTGGCCAAGTCAGTGAGACCCACCCAAGAAGCCAATTTCAGGACGAGTGTGGGAGGTGAGCGGCGGACTGGTTCAGCCAGCCCTGGGTGTGGGGCTGGCCGGCTGCTGTGCACTCGGAACCGATGGAGAGACGTCCTGGTGGCGAGTCCTGCAGGGTCCAGCACCCTGAGCCCTCACCCAGGTTTGTACAAGTTCAGAAAACTGACTACATCTCAAGGCCACACCCGCCCACACCCTGTCCCAGAAGCCCCCACTCCTGGGTACATACCCAGCAAAGCAGGGCTAATGTCCAGCAGAGACACAGCAAGGGGGTTCCGGCAGCCCCCGCCGTGAAACTACCCCCACGCCCACCAGCAGCTGGAAGGACACAGCTGGTATGTGCTCAGGACAGACGGAGCGCCCCACAGCGAGCGAGGAAGCACCCCGAACCCTCAGACGCACAACCCCAGGCAGCACCCGCTGGGGGGCAGTGATGCTGGGGGCCTCGCCCTGCTTCCTGGGCCCTGGGTGCAGTCTCATAATCTGTCCTGCTGGACACTTCCAGCCTGTGTGCGCTTGTCGGCATTTAGATTTTGATGAAAAGCTCACTTTACATTTTTTTTTTAAATATTAGGCAAGGGATCTTTCTCTGTAAAAAAGAAATTTCTGTGGAATCTCTACTGTTCTTTTTTGGGTTGTAACAGCTTTATTGAGATATAATTTCCACGCCCTAGAACTCACCCATACCGTGTGTTATTCATTGGTTTTCAGTGTATTCACAGCTGTGCAACCATCACCACAGTCAATTCTAGAACATTTTTCAGCCCAAAAAGAAACCCTATATGCACCCGCAGTCGCCCCCCATCCCCTCCAGCCCCTGGAAAGCATCCACTTGTGTTGCCTCCACGGCCGTGCCTGTGCAGGACAGTCCATGTAAGTGGGGCCACGCAACCTGTGGCTGGCTCCTTCCACTCAGCACGTTTCCCCCGCTCACCCACGCTGCCGTGCGTCATCCCTTTCTACAGCTGAATAACAGCCCACCATACGGATGGGCCCGCCTTGCTCACCCCTCACACCTGCAGATGGACGTCGAACACGTCCACCTCTTGGCCACCGTGAGAGGTGCTGCCGTGTCTCCTGCTCTTAAAGCTCTTGTCACACTCGGGCCCAGGGACATGGCCACCCAGGAGGACCTACTTACTGCCTAACTGGCCTGCACCCTGGTGGCCCTGCCTGAACACTGGTGCCCATGGTGGAGGGAGGGTGGATAGTCTTGCTCCAGAGTTGAAGAAGGAAAGAGAACAGACACAGAGTGCCCCGTGGTCAGCATGGAGGCAGCCAGCTGCTCAGAAGGAAAGGTGAAGCCAAAGGCCAGGTGGGCATTTGCCAGGGGGCTGGGAGGATGGAGGAGGGCAGCTTGGCACCCTTGGGAGCCCCACTAGGACCAGCCCCTAGGTTGCAGAGGGAGGCGCCTCTCACCCCGACTTACAGAAGCACCTGATGGCCCAGGGGCCACGCCACCCGCACAGACTCTGGGCTGCCCGGCTCCCGACCCTGCTCTCCCCGCTGGCCGTCCCCTTCCCCATGTCGTTAGTTCCACCTCTCACTTCTAATCACCAGGGACGGTGGAGGGAGGAGCTGGGGGTCCAGGTGCACTCCGACGGTGGAGGCCATCGACAATTAGCGGCCTGACCCCCGGGTTGCGCGGCGCCTGTCGGCCAGAGCGACAATCAATCCTTCATCACATGGCCTGCCAATTAGCGAGCGAGCAGCCCGCACCCTCCGTGGCCAAAGCGGAAGGGCTGTGAGCGCCCTAATTAACTGGAGGTATGCGGCGGGAGTGAGTCAGTGAAATGCACAAGGATCGGAGGTGACAATTGGTGGAGCGCCCAGAGTCACCCACTGTCTGACTTCAAGGATTAGCACTCGAGGCCACTGGGCATGTGTAATTACCAGCTGAGACCCGAAGCCAGAGCGAGCAGAGCAGGAGTGAGGCGTTAACACAAACTGCAAAACCACGGTGGGCCTGCCGGCTCTCCCAGGCGTGCACCCCAACCAGCCACGGCAACAGTTAAGTACCCACTAATGCTCTTAACAAGGCCCTCTGTGCCAGGCTGCAGGAGCGCCCCTCCCAGCCCCACACACTGAGCATGGAGGGTGAGGCTGGTCTCGGTTGGACTACACAGCCCTGGTTCACTGGGGCCCTGAGCTGAATCAGACACTACCCTCAGGGGACCGCAGGGACAGCGGAGAGAAGGCGGCGACCCCCTGACGGGCCTCCTAGAACAGGACACTCAGACGTCTTCCTGAGATGCCGGTTCCTGGGGCCAGGTCACCCTGAGCTTGGCGGAGCCACACAGGGGCAGCACCACAGGGCAGCTGCAGAGCCCGAGGGGGCAGTGGCGACAGACGTGCCAGCCAGCGAAAAGCAGCACAGGACCCTGCCCCACCCAAGCTTCCGAGACCGAGGCAGGGCAGGAGCCCAGAGGACACTGCGTGGCCAGCGCCTTTGCTTGCAGTGCCGAGGGGCCACAGGCGCTCAGGAGGCCTCCCAGCCAGCGGCCCAGTTTCAGTCTCCCTGGACGGGCCCGATGGAATGGGGCTGGCAGCCCCTCTGCCTGGTGGACATCACAGAGCCAAGCTGCTGTCACAAGCACACAGAAATGGGGACTCCTGCTAGGGGGCACATCCCAGGCTCCCTTCAGTCCAGCCATTGACGATGGCTCCAGAAACCTGCGGGCTTGGGGAGAACCCACTGCAAAAGAGCCCCAGCAGGCCCCCTTCCCACCTGCGGCTCCCCAACCTGCCGGCCTGCTGGTGCGTCTCTGGGGCACGGGACCCCTGGAGCCCCTGCCTGCTGCTGCCCTCTCTGCGGAGCCCTCACCCCAGGCCAGCTCCCATGTCTGAATCACCATCTCAGGAGTCACCACACCCAAGTCAGCAAAGGCGAGGTGTGGCTTTCCTACAAAATGCACGGCCAAGGGGATGATCTGTTAAGGGCAGGAGCAGGGCTAGGGAGGACGGAGGGCTCTCAAGTCTGAGGGGCCAGGTTAGGGTGCCCAGGAGGTGAGGCAACAGGGGGTCATTGTCATCAGTGTGGCCAAGGAGGCCTCTTGCTCTGAACATCCCAGACTGGACCGCCCACTAGCCCATGACTCTGGGCATTCCCGCCTCGCTCCTACTCCGCCCCGGCCTCCTCCAGACGGCTGGCCCACAGAGGAGGGCCGACGCGAGTACACCCGCCGTGGGCTCCCACCTGTGCACCGAGGCAGACGGGGCCGCGGAGGCCCCTGGGGGGCATCACTGTACCGCCCACGCCTGACAACTGGGCGGCGAGCAAGCCAGGCGGCATCATTTCTTCTAGTTTTTTGTTTTCTTGAAAGAGGCAGATTTCAGGTGGCAGGACAGGAGGCCCCACCCCTGCACAGGCAACACTGGGGGCAGTCCCGCCTCCACCTGGGGTTCAGGACAGGCCCGCTCCAGGGCCCACATAACCAGACCCCCCCACCCCCCGCAAATCCAGTGACAAGAGGACAGGCGGCCAGCAAACAGAGGGATGGTGCTGGGCAGGGCGTTCTCATGGGGCTCTGCACCCGGGCGAGGGAGGGAGACGCAGCTGCCTCCTCGGCCACCCTTGTCACCCCCTGGCGTCCTGTCCAGAGCTGGTATAGCTCAGGCATTTCTCTCGCATGTGACCAAACCGTGCCCGACACGCTCTGCTCCGACTTGAACAGGCTGGGTGGTTTCAGAGTCCACCCTGCTCCCAGCATACCCCAGCCACGGAGAAGGCCCCCAGGCCAAAGCTGTCCGGAGACCACGCCCCGGCACAGCAGAGCCCCCAGACCTCGGCAGGGACCACCCGGCAAAACATGTCCTCAGTGGGGACATGGACGCATGCCCTGCGACCCTCCAGCCTCTGGAGATGTGGGCTGGGTGGGCACGGACAAGAAAGGGCTCAGGGTCAGGCCGAGTGGTCCTGGGGGTGGGGGGAGTGGCGCGAGCCTCAGTGTCTCATCTTCCTGAGCAGCTGACGACACACTGGGCCCCTGCACTGCCCCCGGCAGACAAGCACTGCGGTCCCATGGGGGGCGCCTGCTGCGGCGTGGAGGTGAACAGACTGCCACACAGCTTGTGCGAGTCACCCCCTGGCAGCAGTCCCTGCTTTGCCACTTGAGGACAGCAGGGAGTCAGGCTCCCAAGCTTGCCCTCTGAGGGGGGCAGGGGTTGGAGGCCAAGCCCCCAGGAGGCCCACCCCAGGGCGGCTCCTGGAACAGGCCAAGCCTGGCAGTCCCCGGCCAGCACCCGTGACTCACCCTGCCAAGGCCGGCTGTGGGGGCAGCAGGGCGGCTGGAGCAAGGGGGGCACAACCTGCCCCAGGCCGGTGGGATCCGAGACCCACACTGAGGCTCTAAGTGGGTACGGGGGAGGGACAGCCTGTGTCCAAAGGAGGTCCCATTGGGAGACCAGCAGGGAGGGGGAGCTGGCCTCCCAGCTTCCAAAGAGAAGGGGGGCTGGGAGGCACAGGGGGACATCCTTTGGTGGCCGGAGTAACAGGGAAGGGGGTGGGCCCCGGCCTGTCAGAGAGGAAGGGCCCCAGGGGTGTACCTGGGACCAACCACGGGGTCAGACCCAAACCTGCAGCCCCAGGCTCCTTCCAGCAGGTGCTGCTGGGCTCCGTCACCCCCCAGGCCCCCGTCCTCCCAAGCAGTGAAGACCAGGGACTGGCTGATGGAGAGTGGCACCCTGGGCCTGGCACACCCCACACCATTGGGAGACACCTGCTCCCCGCTGCAGGCCAGACAGGCAGGGCTTCTCTCCCAAAGCCAGGCCAAGCTGGCTGGCCCGGGAGCACCCAGCCCACCCCCCCACCACAGGGCCGCTCTCCTTTCCAGGCCCCTCAAGCCCCTGAGTGCGCTGCTGGGGAGGTGGGCGAGGCGGAGGAAGGGGTGGGGGTGATGGCGGGGGTGGCCCCGCTGCGGCCGGCGCTAGTGCGTTCCTACTGAATCATGAGAGTCTGTGAGGTGGACATATTCCCTCTGAGAAAAGACGGAAGCTGGGAGAAGTAAAGCTACATGCCCAGGTCACACAGCAAGGGTGTGAACCGGCGGCCCCTCTCTAAGTGCCACCCCAGAATGGGCGGAGTTGAACAGGTCCGGGCCCCTCGCTGCATGCTGTCCCTCTTGGGCCCCAGGGTGGGCCAGCTCCAAGTGAAAAGCCCCTCTCAGAGCCCCAGGAAGGATGAAGCTCCCCGCCGAGGGGCTGGGTTCTCTTCCCATCCTTCCTGGGGTGCAGCAAACGATTCAGCACATAGGTCGCTTTTTCTCAACTTTTAAGCTGCACCCTCGAGAGACAGATGGAAGCAAAGATAGCAGCTGGTGCAGAGGAGGAGAGCGAGGCCCAGAGCTCAGAGCAAGATGACCCATCCACAGGTGGGAGGGGGAGCGGGTGGAGAGGGTCAAAGGTGACCCTCTGCAGCCCCTCGCTGGAGGCTACAGTCCCAGGTCAGTCTGGAAGCCTCTCTGGCTCCGCCTGGGACCTCTCTGTGGGGGTGGGGTGGGGGCCGCGGGGTCCTGGGTCACCTCAGCCCCCAGATACTGAGATACTAGTACCTCTGGGGTGTGGGGACCCTTCAGCCCTCTTCCCAGGAGGCGTCCTGCAGAGACAGGAGGCCTGGCTCTCACTGGAGGGCCCGCCACAGCAGAGGCACAGGTGGACGCCGGGGGGACAAGGAGGCCGCGGGACTTCCCATCTCCCATCTCCGCCCCGCCGCTTAGGACACGGGACGGAGGCCGACTTGAAGCTCAGTTTTGCTCCCCATCATTAGAAGACAAGAGACTAGAGGCCGGGACCGTGCAGAGAACACAGAGGGACACTGTCCGGTATTCAGCAGGTGCTCAAAACACGGTCGCGGCTGTGACCAAGCAGGGGAGAGGCCAGCCGGGCCGCCTGTCACGTGCCCAGTCGGGGTGGTGGGACCCAGCCCCGCGAGCCAGTGCCGGAGACGCTGCGGACGGGCACCCAGAGCAAACTGCAAACCCAGACAGAGACAGCAGATCAGGGATGCCCGTGGGGGGGTTCTTTTCGGGGTGATGACAACGTTCTGGAATTTAGTGGTGACAAGTACACAATTCCGAACCCACTAAAACCACCGAATCGTACACTTTAAAAGGTCAACTTTATGGTGTGTGCATTATATCTTAAAAAGTTAACACATGGAAAGTCTGGCCCACCCCACTGCCAAGCCCACCAAGGCCCCTGAGGTCCCCCTGCCTGACAGCTGACAGCCCTCACCTCCCCACACCTACCCTGGGAGGCAGCGACTCCAGGGACCCCCTGCACCACGGCAGGGGTGCTGGGGGTCTTCCGCTGCCACCCACACGGGGACCGCGCACACGGCTGGCCATCCTGCCCCCAGCTCTCGGAGCCCACTCGGAAAGGCCTGAGCAGCAGGGCACCACCTCACAGCTCTGGGGCGCCGGGCTCACGGCTCGACCTCTCTGTGCCTTGGCTTCTCCATCTGCCAACTCGGGGAGACGGCAAGCTCAGATCCAGGGCGACTTGGCAAGGAAAAGGAGGACCAGGTGTGGGGTACGGCCCAGAGGACGTGCCAGAGAGTGACAGCATCTCACTTCTTCAAACCAAGGCCCAACCGGGGCCAACGGCCATGGCTTCAGACCCTCAGACTTCTCCTGTGGCCACCAGCAAGCCCTTAGTTCTCAAGATACAATGTGACCAGGGCCCAGGCACACACATGGTGTGAACAGTGTCCCAGCACCCCAGGTCTCAAACACTGCTCCACAGACAGGTGCTGAGACCCCAGACCTTTGCTCCTGCGCCTGCATGACGGCGGTAGCCTCAGATTAGCCAGTGGTAAGAGCCTGGGCCAGGCCCCTCTCCTGCCCCTCTGCCCGATGTCACGCAGAACACCCAGTCCCCTAATGTCACGCAGAACACCCAGTTCACGGCTGGGGCGGTAGGGCCAGTGGCGGCCAGGCCTGCCAGTAGCACATGTTGTTCCTGGCCAGCGAAGCATGGCAGCCCCTGGTACACCAACTGCCCACAGGCCCTTCGTTCAAGCCAGACGCCTGAGCCAGCGGGGGCAGCGGAGGGCAGAGCTCTGCGCCCACGATCCCCGCGTGATCCCATGGCGCCCGCGGATCACCGCACCACCACCCACGGCAGCAGGAGGGAAACGCGCCCTTTTACTGCCATGTCCTCTGCACATGTGGGGTACCACTCCAGCGGGCCAGAGTGGACAAGGCTGCCGGATGAGAGCGTGACAGCTCTGAAAGCTGCGCCAGCCCTGCCTGCCTTCTGGAACGCTGAAGAAGCCGACAGCTGGAGCAGGGAGCTGCCATAGCTCAACCACAGCTCGGGTTCCCGCTGAGTGCACGCCTTCCAGGGCACCCTGCAGGGAGCCCAGGGCGTCTGGTCCGGGGGCCTCGGTGGCCTGGGCAGGGAGCCCAGCCAGCTGCCTCCTTCGGCCGTCTGCTCTCCATCTGTGTGGCTCCGAGGGCCTTCTGACATCAGTGGGGCTTCTGCAGCCCGGCCTGCTCAGATGTGGCCAGGGTGATGACGGAGGATGAGGAGGGGCATGCAGGCAGGGGCGTGGGGGGTCTGCCAGCAGCCACACTCTGCCTGGGTAGACAGTTGCTCACAGCAGGACAACTCAAAACCAGCGTTCCTTCCCAGGCTGACATGCACCCTGCCCTCAACTCTGAGCTCACCCCCTCTCACACTGCGTCCTCTGTCCAATAACCAGGCAGCAGAAATTAAAACACGAGATTCAGAAATCAGAAGACAACGCCCCTACCCGCCATCCAGCTGGTCTAGGTTAAACATCCATTCTGCTGAGAAGGAGGCCGTAGGGCCCGTTCCTCCCGTGTGTTTGTCCTGTGCCCCCAGGGCCAACTTGGACCTATGGGGTGAGGCAGATGGCAGGCCAAGGTACCCAGTGTACCCACTTCCTCTGTCCTAGAGGTATCGGGCCCTGCCTCTGAGCAGCAGGTCCGGAGGGCGTCTGAGAGGCTGCCCCAAACCCACACGGGCCTGGTCGGCTGGCAGCTCCGGCTGCAAACCACCTCCCACACCATCATTCAGCCAGCAGCCCATGACCAGGCCCTGCAGCCGGGCCCTTATCCCTGAAGTACCGGACGCAGAGGCACTGAGAACCCCGTGGTACAAACAGGAAGACTGAAGCTCAGAGAGGGTTAGCATTAGTCCACAGATGCACAGCATGTCACTGCCCGAGTGACACCAGGAGTGAAGGTCCCGAATCCCTGGGGGACACCTGTCCGCACTACCACACCATCCATACTCAGGAAGTTGAGCAATAGTGGAGTGAAGTCCCAAAGCCCTCTGCTCGGGGACCAACCGGGTTTCCAGAGCCCACGTCCCTGCCGCGTCCGGAGGGGAATCAGCCTGGGCCCTGGGCACCGGTGTCAGGGCCCGAGAGCCCCTTCCAAGGCCGCTCGGGGCTCCCACAGCCCAGCACATCCATCTTCCTCGGCCACAGGCCCCGGGCACACTGCTGGATGCCCCCAGGAGGGCTCCGGGAGTCCAGGAGGGACAGAGGCAGGGGAGAAAGTGGGAAGCAGAAGCCAAGCAGAGGTGCCGGGGCGTGGGGGCTCACAGGGTGGACGGGGGTCCAGGAGGCCTGCAGAGGCTGGTACATGCGTCCCTGCTCGCAAAAGCCAGCCGCTTCCCGCACCGCCACACCTGCTCCTCTAGGGAGCCGAGGGGCCTGGGTGGGAGGAAGGGGCGCCTCTCCCCCCTGGGCCCGCAGCCTGGTGGGCACGCCTCTTACCTCTGGGCTCCTCCGCCTGTTTGGCGAGCTTGCGCAGTGCGGCGGCAAAGCTGGCGGACGGCGCGGCCTGGGCCGACAGCGCACTGCTGGTAGCGGGGCTGCCACTGGGCACCAGGGCGCCATTGAGCGGCGAGGGGGTGAGGGGGTTGACGGTGGCGGTGGTCCTGGTCGCGGTGGAAAGCATCCCTAGTGAAGGGGACTTGGGCTCATGGCTCATGCCTGAAACAGGAAAAGAAGAACCAGGTCACCCAGAGAGCAGGAGGGCCCAGCACCAGAGCGGGGTGAGCAGGGCGAGTGGGGCCGCGGGCCCGGGGCTGGCGCCAGCGGGCAGCATGCAGGAGCAGCGCGGGAGCACACCCGGGTGGCTCCCGCAGGACAGGCACAGCAGAGCAGAGCCGGCGCTGCAGAGAGAATGGGGCTGCAGCCCAGCGCCAGGCCCGTGCCCAAGGGTCCAGGGCGGGCACAGCATCTCCAACCTCTTGGAGCCAAGCCGTAATTCAAGAACCAGGCAAGCCCAGGCCCTCACTGATTCCAGCAACGCAAACGGCACAGCCCAGCAGGCTCCTACAACCTCTCCAGAGGGCTGGGAGGACCCAAAAGCAGCCCCTAGGAGGCCCGGGGGTGGGGTGGGGTGCCCGTGGCCCAGGGCCAGCATCCTCACGTCACGGAACAGAGATGCCCACGGAAGGGAAAGGCTCAGATGACAGCAATGAGAATGGCACAGCTGCCCACAGCTGACAAGCAGGGTCTGCCCGGCCGCCGTGAGCCTCCGCTGGACCGTTACCAGCGCTGCACAGAGGGAAGGAAACTGAAGCTTTTACAAGGGTGGGCAGCACAGGCCTGGAGCCCTTACTTGCCACCAGTCCCTCCTGAATCCCAGGGCATCAGGAACCCACATGGGCAGGTCTCCACCTGCGAAGCACCTTGGAGAACAGGTCAGCAGATGAGGGACACCTGTGTACAGAACCCAGCCCCCCCCGGCTCTGCCACGGTCCCTCACCAGGCGCACACCTGTGCGCAGACAGTAAAGAGGCACAAAGCTCCGGTCTGAACTGCCGTCATGGGAACCCCTTCTGCGGGGGGCCAGGCTCAGGCTGAGATGGCCTGGGAGCCGCTGCCTGCCAGGGGGGGAACATCAGAAACCCTGGGGTATGTGCCCCAGCCTTTCAAGTCCCACCCAAGTGTCAGCGAGGAGGCTGAACCACGTGCCCGGTCAACACAGGCCCGGTTCTGAGGCCAGCGGGCAGGTGAACAGTGCCATAAGTAAGTTTCCCATGAACATTCCCTGCCCAGACGCAGTCCCTGCTCCCATATGCGTTCCAGGGAGTAAAGAAGGCAGAGGCCGGCAGGGTGTCAGGCCGGACAAAGGAGTGAATTACCTCCTGCACACAGACCCCGGGGAGCAGGCTCCAGGGAGTGCCACGGAGTCTTCGGGGAGGGTCCTTGGCAGTCACGGGCATAGACACACGATCGTACACCACCCAGGGAAATGGGGCAGGAACACGTGTTGCCGCACCCCCACGTTGTGGCCCCCGCCCCAAGAGCCTCTAGGCAGCTCCCAGCACCGCCTCACCTCTGCAGGGTTCAGTATGGGGTCCATGCGAGTCTAACTAGAGCCTGTTCCACCCCTGTCCCCAGGGCTGGCAGGCTCAGACCTGGCCAGGGGAGCACAGCGGATCCCACAGGTGGCCGGGCAGGCGCCGGCCCCCAAGAGCTGCCCCAGAACCAGTTAGGGGAGACCGCAGGCCCTGAGTGCACACCTGAAACCCTGAATCCCAGGCGGCCTGGACTGGCCACCGTCGCTGTCCTGCGGGGCAGATGCAAGGAACACAGTGTCTGAGGAACACCATTCTCCCAGGTGAGGCCTTGTACTTCAGGAAGGAAGGACCTCACAAAGCCCCTGTGCCCGAGGCCGGCAGGCTGGCCTCCCAGCTGGCGAGGTCACACAGGCGGTCGCCTCAGCCAGCAGAAGCACCCCATAGCAGCCATCCCCGTGAGGGCCCAGGCAGCCCAGTCCACGGCTGACCCTGGGTGTCCTCCTCTGGCTGGGGTGGCGACAGTTGGGGGCACCCCACATGTCCACAGCTGCTGCAGGCCTGGCAGAGAAACAAACTGGAGAACCCAGGTGGGCAAGGGGGCCTGTCCCAGCAGCCAGATGCCAGAAAACGCGCATCTCTGACAAGAATCCTTCACAGCCCACCCAGCACCCGGCCAGCCCCGGAGGACTGCCGAGGACACCAGGCACTGGGAGCTCAGCCCCAGGCTGCCACTGGCGCCCTCTCCTCCCTCAGGGTACAGAGTGGACAGAGGGCAGGAGGTGTGGCCGAGATCACCAAGCAAGGAGGAAGCGAGGCCTGGAAGGTGAGCTTAGCCCTGACTTGGCTGCCGGGCACCCAGGGTTTAGATCCCACCCTGTAGCCTCTACTGTGTGACATGAGGCAGTCACTTTGCCTCTCTGGGCCACAGTCTCATCTGTCAAGTGGGGATGAGTCTACTTCACAAGGTTGATCTGATGAGAATTCAAGGAGCTAATTTACGTGAGAGGCTTCAGAGCATACCTAGTGCACACCTGGAGCACGTACATGGTGTGCCAGCTGACGGGGGAAGTGGGACAGAGGCCCAGGTCCAGGCGGGCAACCTAGGTTGGCCTTGGCAGACTGGGACTGAAGGCTGCATTTGTGCCACTGCCCCACCTGGACAACCAGAACTTGAAGGGGAAAGGGGACATGGCATCAGACATCTACACATCTGTGTGCTACCTGGGTACCCCAGGCCCTTCCAGAGAGGCCTCCCCACCTCGGGACTGCACAGCCCGGCCTGTAAGCCTCGGGCAGAGGGCCAGCTCCATGTTCCCAAGCCGGCAGCTGGTGAAGGCTGACACAAAGGACACCCAAGGATGTGACCCCCCCCCACCAAGGAGCTGATTCTGGTGGTCCAGGAGTCCTTGGGTCCTGCTCACCACCTGCACCCTGTGGGTCAACTTTTTTGAGGGGGTGGATAAATGCATATAGACATGCTAAGTGATACACGATGGAGCCCTGCCCCATGGGGACCCTGCCCAGGCCTAAAGCGTGCAGGTCCTGGTGGCCCTGAGGCATTCAGAGTAAGGTGTCACTCCGAAGAGCTGCCTGGGAGATGAGGCGAGTGAGGTGGGCCCCAGGATGAGCCTGGGAGGGGCCGCTGCAGAGCCGCCCCCTGCCTCAACCCCGGGACACGAGCAGAAGGTGGCAGGGAGACTGGGACCCGGAGCTCTTGCAAAGCTCGTCAAGGTCAGGCAGGACCACAACAGGTCCGGGACTCGAGACCGCGCTGTGGGCCCGGATACAGCATTCTTCCCGCCCACCACGCCACCTGCCCAGCCCGAGGTGAGACCAAAGGCATGAACACACACGCACTCCCGGAGCTGCAGTGTATTTGACTTTAGTGGCTTAAAAATATGCCCACAGTCTCTGTCACTCATCCCTTCAAGAGACAGAGACCAGTTCTCTTCTCCCCAGTGCGAGCCGGTCTTCTCAGCTCACTTCTAATGACGAAATATGGCCGAAGCAACGACCCCCCTGGGCCAGGCCATCAAAGACACTGCGGCTTCTGCCTGCTTGCTTGGGCCACTGGACGAGGGTGGTCAGCTGCCAGGTCACAAGACAAGTCAAGCAGCCCCTGGAGGATCTCATGTTCCAGGGAGCTGAGGCCTCCAGCCAACAGCCACAGGAGGCTCCTCTTGGCAGCTGCTCCTCCGGCCTCATCATGCCTTCAGATGAGCCACGGCCCCCGCCCCTGCCAGCAGCTCAGGTCCACCGCAGCCTCCTGGAGACGCTGAGCCAGGATCACTGGGATGGGCTGCCCCAGATCCCCGACTGGGTACCTGTCAAGTCTGGGGGAGTCTGTTACGCAGCGCTGGGGACCTGCTACACCGAGTGTCACCCCACGCTCTGCTGACCAAGGCTCGCCCTCCCTCGCTCTCCCCCAACCATCTGCAAATAAGCTGAACCCAGAGTCCCCCAGGGGGCACCGCTGATGCTGTCAGACACCACCAACCCTCCCTCCCTTCCCCACATTCCTCAGGGCCAGCACCTCTCTTTAAAACCCTATGAGAAAAGTGTCCCTGCACCCATTTTACAGGTGGTATAGGGCAGGCCTGGATCTGTCAGCAGCAGGGCTCAGATCCATACCCATTCTGGGGCTGCAGGAGGGAGGCCGGCACTGCCCCGCCCCGCCCCACACCCACACCACTCACCGAGGACAGGGAGGGGCTGCAGTCAATCAATACCTCCCAGCAACCAGTCCCCCCCAAGGCCTGGGGAGCAGATGCGAGGCCACTGCCCTGGGGCCATGGACAGGCTGGCCGGCGGCTGACCCAGACAGACATGCTGTGACCACCAGCTGCTGGCATGGGGCAGGATGGCACAGAGGTGCTGGGATTGGTGGGCAGCAGCCACAGGGGAAAGCCCAGGTCAGACGCCCAAAATGCCCGGTGCCCTTGAAGGCTGTTGGTGAGTGTCTTCAGGTGGTGGCCAGAGGAGCAGATTCCTCATTTCTACCCTTTTTACCTATGTTCTAATTTTTCGGCAGCAAACTAGGTCTTTAAAAAGGGTGGGGGGGGTGTCCCTCAAAGAGATGAAGATGTGCCTGCATGAGGCTGGCACAGCAGAGGGTGCCCCCCAAACGAGGCCTCTTCCCAGCCAAGTGTGGGAACCAAGGGAACAGGGTCCTCACCCACTAGCTCGCCAGCTCCCCCCAGTGACCAGGGTCCCGGGGGGCAGGCCCACCGTCTGCCTGCTGCCACCTGGGTGGTGTTGTCACGTTCCTGCTGGCATCCAGTGACCCAACCCCTCCCCCTTCCCCCATGGCTGAGCCCACCTCCCCCTCCTCAGAGCTGGGTGCCCACTCCCTGGGCCTGCCAGCAGCCCCCCTGGGCTCCTGGGGGTCACCCAAACCCAGCAGCCCTGGCATGGTGTACGCGTGGGCTCCAGAGGAGCTGAGGGCCGGGAAGGCTGCTCTGCTGATGTCAGGTCCCTTAAAATAGGATTCCAAATGAGCAGCTTCATTAGGGGAGTCTAAAATTAGCATTCCTCCTCAGCCCGTGTGTGCCAGGAGGGGCAGGGCAGGGGCGGGAGGTCGGGTGGCAAGGGGGCCGGGACCACCCGCAGCCAGGGAGGCGGCAGCACGCAAGGACAGAGGCCAAGCACCCTGGCCTATTGTGGGTCAACACAGCCTCCAGGGAGCCCATGGGCCGTGTCACCCCTCAGCCACAGGCTGGGGTCACTTCAGGACCTGCCCACTGCTCTGCCCTAGGGCGTGCCCAGGGAGCTGGATGCGGCATGCCCCCTGGCACAGGTGTTCTCTGGCTGAGACACAGCAGGTACCACCATGACTGAGGCTCCAAGAGTGGAGGGGAAAGTGGGCCCTGGGGCTGTCCCTGCATCCCTAGGAAGCCCTGGGGGAGCATGGGGTGCCTGCTCCCAGTGCCCTCATTAGAGGGGTATTTATTAACTTCTGTGCTCCCGGCCATTGACTGAATTCTTGTCTACATTATCAGCTCATGTAAATTCATTACCCTAACCGCTGGGCATAAGCTCCAGGACAGCAGGCCAGTGACGGCTGAGGGCGCCCCGGCAGGCACCTACCCTGCACCATACAAGCTCGCCCGATGCGTGCCACTCCAGACAGCCGGGTCCTGACGCCTCCCAGCCTCTCTGCACATGCTGCTCTCCTGGCACCACAGCCACACGCCGGAGGGAGATCCACTTCCTGCCTCAGACCCTTCCAGGGCCAGCCCAGGAGAGCCGAGAGCCCACAGGGCTAACAGCGCCCCCCCAGTAACCTGTCCCCCCCACTCCCCAGGACACAGCAGGCTGGATGCAGAGCCCACCCCCAGGCCAGCAATGCCCCCTGGGGCCACCCCTCCAGCTCCTCCCAATGTATGGGGCTTTAATCAGCATTTTTTCTCTTTTCTGCCTAGGTTTCTCATATGGCCATCAGCAGCACAAAGCTTTTTTAAAAAAAAAAAAGAGGGGGGGGGCGGCAAGGAAGAACAATCACGTGTAGAGGGTGAGCCTGGCCGGCAGCGCGGCTGATGCTTTCCAGAAACCCACGTTGCTCCTGGTTCTTCAGAACAGACTCCGATCGGGGTGCCTGCTGTCCAAATGCTCCAGACAGCAGGAGTTAAGGGGGGCTGTGCGCGAACACTCCATTAAGCTCGGCCGCTCCTCTGAGTAGTGGCGGAGGGCACCATTAATCAGCATGCCGGCCCCCGCCCAGCCTCCTGCGGATCCCGTAATTACCGCTTCCTTTCATCCCGCTCTTCCGCGGCACCAGACCTCAGGCCTGCTCCCTCCATGCTCTGTAATTACAAGCTAATAGCTGAGATGAATTTTCTGCTGGCTCCCGGTTCAAGCACCAATCCGCCCCTTCCCCCTGCCGGCCCCCCCTGGGGTAATTACACCCCGCGAGGCCGGGCCCAGCAGGGCTTCACTCTCAGGCCCCGTGTGCACAATCTGGACTTGGATTCTCTAATAACCCCTCTTGGTAATTTTTCATTACAGCAGGAAGAAAT
>JAQQAC010015468.1:3101028-3115930 GCA_029783875.1 Phataginus tricuspis
AGGCAGTTTTTTGGGGGAAGGCAGCTGGAGAGTGGGGAGGGTTTCCTTGCTCCCAGATGCATAGGGGGTGGTCTGCTCAGGCCCTGCTGTCCTTGCGTCTCAACTACAGACACCCCTCAGGCTGGAGGTTTCTGAGGGGACTGGGCCTCTTCCTCGCCCCAAGTCCCAGAACTGGACTCACTCCCCGGGGCTAAGGCCCTGCAGCCGGAAGGCTGCACCAAAGCAACCCTAGCCGCTGGGGCGCAGGAGGGCACAGCAGACGGCCTGGATCCTGACCTGGAAGCGGGGAGGAACGGGGAGGGGAGGCGGATGTGTCTGTGTCCACACGAGACCCTGCCCCAGGAATAAGATGCGTGACAAGGCAGCTCCTTTATGAGGGCAAGGCTGCCACCCACCCTACACAGACCCGTCACCCAGCAGTGTTTACGAGCTCAAGGCCAGAAAGCGTCCACAGAACCCTCAATGGGCATGGGCGCCGAGCCCCACAGAGCAGGCACTGCAGTGTGAGCTGTTTCCCAAGCTGACTTCTGGGGCCACCTGGCCGCGACTGGGAGCCCCGAGGTCACCACATGTCCCCATACAGGGAACGGGGCTTGATGGGGGCAACATTTATGGTTCTCCCCAGCCTTGCCTCCCCACTGTTGTGTTACCGTGGAGTGGGGGTCTGGGGAGGGGCTGGATCTGGGGTCCAGGGAGGACGGCACATAGCGTTCCAGCCTGAGGTGTGGGCCAGGGGCAGATGCGGAGGGCTCCTGCGCCAGCCCACCTACAGAGGCCTCCAGGGACGTCCAGGAGTTGAGCTTCAAGGCTGCAGACGACCAGGAGCCCTGGAGGTTCCGGGTGGAGGCAAAGGACGGAAGTCAGGCAACAGATGGCAGCGACATTTGACGGTGATTATTCTAAGCGGCTGCTATGTCTGGAGAAGCCTGGGACAGACAGATGAAGGGCCCTGAGCAGCGGGCGGGTTGGGGGGCGGCCAGGCGGCCTAGGAGGGCGGGGGTGGGGGGAGGCAGAAACCACAGCCCAGGGAAGTGTACAATTAATGAGACTAGAAGGCTGAGAGACAGGCTCAAGGCGAGTCCAGCACTCAGGACCCAGGGGCTTCCCTAACAACTACACAGAGTAACAGGAGGACCTTCCCCCAGTGCACGCTCACGGCTCTGCCCAGAGGATCACCTTGCTTTCCCGCACCCCAACAGAGGCACGCCATGCAGACGGTGGTCAGATGGGTCGCCCAGTCAGCCAGCTGGAGCCGAGGACTGGCCCCAGCCAGGCTGTTCCCACCCCTTGGTCACCCTGCGCCTGCCGTGGGAGACCGTGGCGTGGGCTCGGGGCTTTCTCTCCGGAAGCAGGTGGCCAGTGGTCCCAGGCCAAGGAGACCACCACCAGACCTTGATCCTGCACCGCCTGCCTCTCACTCCCACGCCACAAAGGGCAAACTGAGGCTGGGGGAGTCAGGCTCTTATCTAGGATTGCATGCCCAGAGGCTAAGGAGCTGGGACAGAAACCCAGTTTTCCTTGCTGTTCTACAGGCATTTCCCTTTAAATGGGAGCAGAAGCCGGAAATGTCCTCCTGCAGGGGGTCTTTGCAGATCCCACTGCAGACCCTGATCACGCACCTACGCGCCACATCCGTTTTACAGACAGCACCTGGGAGGGTCAAAGATGGCCCACAGCCAGGGAGTGAAGGCGAGGACCTGACCCTGAGACCCCTCCTCACCCCCCGACCTCACTGCAGCTCCCGGCTGGAAGGCACCCATGCTGGAGCCCCAGGGGCTGAGGGGACAACTCCAGGAGCGACCCTGTGTGCCCACAGCGCTGGGGTTAACCAGGCCACCTGGGAGCCCAGCCTGGCTCACAAAGGATCCCTTTCAGGGGACTCCAGAGGCGCCTGGGGCAGCAAGCAGGTAGGGTTGTAAGTGTCCACTGAAGATGACAGGACCGGAAGGAGAGGAACCCAGCCCGGCTGGGAGCAGGCCACCGAGAGCCTCCGGGTTTCCACAGAGCAGCAGACCAGAGGGCACGGGGTCGAGTGAACGGACAAACCTGCCTGGGGAGGCAGACCTGGGGAAGAGGGGGACGCAGCAGCACAGGGGGCCGCTTGTCGGGCCTTGGCAAGCCCCAGGGCCCCACCTCCTGCCCCCTCCCCGCAGTGGAGACGGGGGCCCCAGGAACCTGGGTGTTCAGACAGCTCCTGCCCTTCAGGGAAGCTCTCTAGGGGAGGGGGACAGAGGGGCAGGACCCACAAGGCTCGTCCCTTCCGGGGGGTTGACAGAACCTGCCTGTGCGGGGTGGCCACCCTCCACCTGCATCCCCAGAACTTCAGGGCGCTCAGTACATCCTCAGCCTGCAGAGCTGGGATGGATGACCGTCAGCCACACCTGGACAGGAACTCAGCCAAGCAGATCCAACATGGAGGACACCTGGCGTCCCTGCCACATCCCTATGTGGCCCGAGCCTCAGTTTCCCCATCAGTACTAGAGGAGGGGGGCTAGACAGGAGACAGCAAAGGATAGGCAGACCTGCTTTCACCCCCAGCCCTGTTTTTATCTGGCATGAAGTCAAGTCATTGAAGCTATTTAAAGGTGAACCAATGGACATTTTAAAACAGAAGACTTCCGGTTTGTCTTGTAAAACTAGAAGCCGCCAAACCATAGTTCCAAGAGTGGCACCTGCTAGCCTGCCAGCGTCCCCATCACCCCCCTACTGTCCCAGGCTGGTCGGCCGGCTTAATGCCAGGGGGTCCCTCCCACTCTATGTGGACTCGTTAAGGAACAGCGACTGCAGAAGCTTCGTAGACTCTGCAGCTGCCGGGACACTCAGCTCAGAAGTTATCAACATCTGAAGTCGACCCGATTCAGCTTCAGAGCGGAGGGCCCGCCAGGAGGAGGAGGGGATCCTGGTGCATCGCCCCCTCAGGAGGGTCTGGCTTGAATCAAAACCAGTTCACACACCAGGACTTGCCCTAATTACGAAACAGTTTTTTGCTTTTGTGTAAAGCTTCATTCTCACTATAGTTCAAAGTGGCAGACCAGATACCCTCTCCCCACAAAAACGTATCTAGTGAGCTCAGCAGTTTTACCAAGTTCACAGAAGCCCACTCTAACCCCATGGGGGCCCAAGTGTGCAGCAGGGCCGTGTCCATCAGCCTGACCTCTATTTCGACAGCATAACTTTCTTTACCTTCAAATCAAATTAACACCCTCCCCTCTGAGGGTGTTGCACCTGGGTGGAGGGAATACAAGGTGTCAAGGGTGAGTTCCAGAACACTCTGAGCTCTTAATGGGGCTGCCCCCACCCCAGCTCATCTACTACCTTCAAAGCCCTGTGTACCATGCCCAGATGTCAGCAAATGCCCCACTGGAACAAACCCCCATCCTGTGGCCAAAATGGACCTCAGAATGGGGCCACCACATAAAAGTTCAAAACAAACAGTCACAAACCACAACTGACCTCCCAAGTCTCAACCCTGCCACAGGTCAGGTCTAACTGGTCACCTTCTGTCCACAACCGAGCAGCCAACTGCCTAGGCCTCAACTCCTCACAGAAGAAACACACACAAAACCCACTCTGGAGCTCCAGCTGGAGACTTGTAAGGTCCTGGTAACCCAGGCCAGACTCTGAGGCCCAGAACCAGCTCTCACAGGCACAAGGCTCCACCCTGGGACCAGGAGATCAAGTCCCCAGGATCACAGCTGGCGAGACAGCCGCGTCCACTCGGCAGGCGGCCTGCGGGCAGACCCAGAGCTCCGAGGCGCACATGCCCGCAGAACGAAAGACTACCTCCTGCTGCGGGCTGCGCAAATGGCCTCGAAGGCCAAGGGTTGAAGGACACAGAGGGCACCCCAATTAGCCAGAATCCGGTTAAGTACAGGTCTGGCTGCTGCAGGGAGAGCACAGGTGGCCCCTGCAACTCTCCCTGGAGTAATCCAGCAGCATCTTCAAGGCGGTGAAGACTTTGCACCTAAGCCTTTCCCTTCTAGGTTCTGTTCAAGAGACTGGCCCGTGGTGGGACACACCTGCTGGGGGGCTCGCTGCGCGCGGCACAGATGCTCTGGGTGTATTGGAAGCATGAAACTCCGAGGCCCACTGGGGCCCTGCTTGCAGAAGCCCAGGCACTAACACCCATGGGAAATAGTACAGCCACGAGGACGAACATGACACGACCCTGCCAGTTTCAACTTGGAAACCAGCTCTTTAGTTAAAATGTATTCCCTGTGCCCGAGTGACAGGCTCCAGGGTCTGGAACCCAACTAAGGAAGCCCTCCTTCATCTTATGAAGTCTTGTAAGACATATATTTAGATGAAAACTGCAAGTGGCAAAGAGTTAAGTCTGCGCTCAGAGGAGAGGCCTGACGTCGATCTGATTTAAAACGCACCATCTCTGCCTATGCCTGGGCTCTCCCGGCAGCCCCAACAGGGCCAACCAGAGATCCTTTGCAAGAGACCATGTAAATGGGGCTGCAACAGCCCAGAGACCAAGGGCAGAGCAGGGTGCCAGGCATTTCATGGGGCCAGTGCAGTTTCCTCCCTCCTCTTAAATGGGGGCAACTAACCTCCCGTTCACGAGGTGGCAGGGCCCTGCCACTTCTGGGGTGAAGTCCCAAAGTTCCTTTCTGTCTAAGAACTTTAGCTTTACCTGTGCTCAGTTTTGTGTCTTCAGTACCTATCTAGTGAATCCTCGTATATTTAAGTGAATAGATCATGTATCATACATAAAAAAGAGCTACAGATATACATACAGATGTCCTCCAAGATACACGCACACCAGGAGCTCAGCAGATGACGCTACCCACAGCCCTTGGTTTTCTGTTCTCCTCCACCAATCACCAGCTGTGTCATGGTGGGTGGGCATGAGCCCCCAGGGAGGCAGATGAGTCCCTGCGGGGCCCCCATTTCTCCCATCTATCAGACAAGTGCGGGGAAGCCTTTCCTGACAGTCAGGCGCTCCTCAAGGGCAGATGACGGTGGGAACGCCACCCCCGGTTACATGCAGGCCTCCGACCCTCCTGCTCCCCAGGGCGGCTGGACGGCCCGTTAGGCAGACCCCGTCTCCGGCTCACCTCAGCAGAGAGGACACAGTGCTAGCACGTGGGAGGCCCCCAGCCCCCACCGGCTGGTCCTCCTCAGCTTGACAGGTAGATTTTCCGTCGGGACGGCTTAAACTGTCCAACGTCGATACCGCCCTGACCAAAAGCTCACCGATCGATTCCTTTTACTGCTGCCTGTGGCCACAGACCCACCATCTGAACGCAGGAAGGGCAGGGCTGGGGGGCGGGCAGTCATTGCAAAAGCACCCCCGCCCCCACCCAGGGTACCATGCACCAACAGGGCGGGGGAACAAGACAGCTGGAAAAGGGGTGCGTCCGCGTCCCGTATACATGTGCACAGTTTCGAGGCCATGGGGGTGGCCGAGGCTCCAGATCACATTTTGGTGCTGCAGCCCCGGTGGGGATGACCTGGCACTGGGAGCCTCTGGGTTTCCCAAGTTAAAATCCCAAGAACATGAGAGCCACGGAGAAGACCATCTGGGGCAATTTCTTGGACAAACCACACCCCAAAGGCGTCAGTGCCAGTTATAAGAAACCATGTAACCCCAAAGCCTGAGGATACAGGCGCTGCTGTGTCCCATTCCCATTTTACAGATGAGGAAACTGATACCCAGAAGTGCACAAGGGCACACAGGTTGTGCAGGTGGATGTTAACACCCTCGCCAGGGACAGCTGCGTGCAGACCCAACAGCATGACAGGACACTGGCAGCAGGCTCACCCCAAGCCCACAGCCCAGCCCTTCCCCCACGGCTGCCATTCAGAGGCAGACACGTGACATACACGTCACCCACACTGTCAACCCCAAGAAAGCCTCTGCACCCCCGTCTTACAGATGGGAAACAGCTGGGGGGCGCTGATGACGGGGAAGGGTCCCCACTGTTGTTTGCCTTGGTGGGATGCCCCCAGTCTGGATCCGGCAGTGACAACGTGCCACTCCTCACACATGTCAAGTTTTCCAGCTGGAAGAACCGGTTCCAGAACTGGAAGGCTTGGCCAGAGCTCTGGCCAGAGAGGCAAGCCGCCCATCTAACCAAATACAAGCCTGCGTCTGAGGCCCCTGTAGGAGAGGGGCCTGCAGCTCACCTTGGTCAGGTGAGGAGACCTGTCCTCAGGGTTTTACTCACAGTGGGTTCAAAGCCCTGAGCCACCCAGTGACCTGGGAATGGGGTCACGGGCAGCCAGGGGCCTCTAGACCCACTGTATCTCTCCACACCTTCCCCAGCCAGGCGAGGGGTGCCTGGCCCAAGGGCATGCTCGCTCTGACTCACAGGGTTGCCCCCATCCAATTCTGGGGCCAACAGGGGAGACTCGGTCTTCCTAGACAGGACCCCAGCTCTCCTTAAGAATCACCAGCCCACCTTCCCAGGGGGAGGAGTTCCTCACCCCCTTCTCCCCAGCAAAGTGGCCTCCAGCTCAGCTCTGACTGCAGTCGTGGGGTGGGAGTTATAAAGTACAGTTGCTCGGGCTCCAACCCTAGAGATTTAGGCTTAATTTGGTCATAATAGAGCCTGGCAGCCAAGGTTTTTAAAGGTCCCCAGAGATTCCTAAACGCACCCAAGAATGAGCCCGCGGTCCTTCCACACCTTCCTTAAAGTCAGCCCCCAAGTCCACTGGGGCCTCTCAAAGCGTCAAGTTCAGCCAGATCCCCTCTTTTTCAGAGGTCTGCCAACTCTGGACGCCCTGCTGCCATCTGCAGTCTCCCCCCACCTCCCCTAGCCCTGAGGTGCTCCAGGCCTCGGGAAGGGAAGGGCAGGGGGCTGGTCTCAGGGACCCTGGGACGTGGAGCCCATGGGGAGAAGCCCAGATGGGAGGGGCAGACAGCCAGAGCTAACCCAGGGCCAGGGCCAGGCACGGAGCACCAGCGCCAAAGCCGGGAGGTCTCGTCCGGCAGGAGCAAGGCAAGCACGGAGGAAGAGGCTGGTGGGGGACCGAAGCTGCAGAGGCGAGATTAAAAGGCCCCCAGTGCACATTTTGGCAGGCGTGTGTAAAGGGCCTCTCTGGATGTGCTCCTGTGTTATCTGCCTGTACACCTCTCAGCAGTGAGCACAGGCCAGGTTCACAGGAGGCACTCAATGAATTCTCATTGACAGGAACACTCCAAAACGTCCCCTCCAGCCTGCGGCCTCAGCTGGGGAGAAAGGCCAGCATGGGGAAGTGAAGCCAGCAGCTCGCCGGCCCACACCACACTCTGCAACAGGGGAGAAGTTAAAGGGAGCTGGCTGGTCTGCAGTGGACCGGCTGAAATGTCACCGGAAACAACGGATCCCAACAGGTTAAGAAAAACATTTTCCTGGCACACAGGGTGGGAGTGGGGGGTGGGCAGCACAGGCCCTGTACTTTGAGAGGCTGCAACATTACCCTAACAGAGGTAATTAAGGTGCTACCACCCAACTCAGCCACCGGTGGACTGCGAGTACCCCAGGCTGAGAATTCCCAGTCTTTGGATGGGACCAGGAAAAACCGGCCTTGCTGGCTGACTCCACAAGCCCTTACGAGTTCCTGGGGTAAGAAGACAGATAGCAGACAGATCTTGCTCGTCTGTGTTCTTCTGGAAAAGTGGGAGCTGCCAGCACCCACCCAGGTAGGGGTTCTGAACCCAGAGGTCCGGCACCCTTTATAGCTGGGGAGGGGGGCCACCTGCAAAAGGATCAAGGGCAGTTAGGGGACTGGTGGGCCAGGGAGGTGTGAAGCTTAAAGATGCAAGACCCAGGACTGCCACCGAGTGGCGCTGTGTAGACTCCTCCCTGGTTCCTCTGGCCAGAGATGCTGAGCCCAGGGGCAGACAGCTTCTGCTCTGAAACCACAGCGCTCTCTCGGGTCTGCAGTCCGGAACTTTCCCCAGAGACTGGGAAGTTATTGGCAGCCAGAGGTCTGCCTGAGGACATTGTTCTGCAGAGGCCATCAGAGCTTCCAGGGGAATCTGCCTTTGGCTTTGCAGTCTGGTGTCTGTCCCCACAGCCCCGCTCATCTGTTAGAGGACTGGTTCTCAGCCCCAACCCGGACATTAATGTCACCTGGGAACTCAGAGAACTCCTCAGGCTGAGGCCAGGAACCCAGAGGCTGAGGCTCAACGGGGTCTGGGGACACTTGGCCACCAGCAGTTTTAGAAAACCAAGCTACAAACCCCTTTCAAATCTGCCACACCAGCAGCTAAGAGCTGCGTCCACAGGGAAGGGCCAGCACCATGGAGGATGGCCTGCTGCCTGGATCACAGCCTGGTCCCCCAGATACAGTAGTGCCTGCAGGCCGGGCCTCCCAACCTCCCTTCCTGAGATGCAGCTGACCCCTGCCCGAGTCTCTGCCCTGGGCCAGCAGCTCCAGACTCACCCACCTCCAAGGTTCACAGAAAGACTCCAAGTGTCAGAATCCTGGCCGGCTCTGAGAATCCCCCCTTCCCCTGCTTGCTACAGAGTCTACTCCACTTTTTGTTTTTTGAACAAGTGACAAAAAAACCAACCCTGCTGGCCACCAGCACAAGCCTTTTCACTCCGGGGCAGGACTGCACTGATAAATGCTTGTCCTGGGTACCAATGTGGCTGCTTTTACAGAGCCAGGCTTGCCGAGTTTTCTGGTTCACCTGGGTGGGGCGGTGACTCCCCTGCACAGCAGGCCGCTGGGATGACACAGGGCTGGCTGCCAATAGGAGCCTGCGTCCTGGGCCCCCCTCACCTGTGGTGCGGCCCGGCTGAGTCAGGTTCCACCATCCCAGGGCGGAGGCGGCCCTGTAAACACGGGATGAGCAACACTTACATACCCCAAGCTTAGGTAACATGGTAGGAGGCTGGGGCAGGCTGCTCCCCTGGGGTTCCTCCCCACTTTCCGCTGGCGGGGGGTGGTGGCTGGGGGGGGCAGAATCCTGGGGACACCCCACTTGCCAACCAGGGTACACATTTCAAAGCGCCCCACCAAGGCCTTCTGCCCCTTGGCCTCGCCCCCTGGAAACAGGCTTTGGCCGGGAGGCCCCCACCCCCAGTACGCTGGCCTTTTGGGTCAGCCTTTCACCAAAAAAAGCCCTTTTCTTTCATCTGGTGGTCCCGCTTTTTGTTTCCAAACGCCAACCGTATGTGCCCAGATAAGGCACTGCAGGGGTTAACAAGGGTTTAATGTATTTTAGGCGCACTTTGCCGACAAAGGCTAGTTTACAAAACAAGAGCTAAATAACTCAACTCCGGCTGGTATCCACCACCCAGCTGGGGACCGGCAGGTGCTTCCCCGCCACCCTCACAGCCCTTAAAACTTAAAGCCGGCACTCCAGTAAGGGGCCCCCAGCTCCACCATGTGCAGGGGAGCCAGGGCCCTCATTCCCGTACCCCCTCCCCCTCCCCGCACCTCCACAGCACGGTTCTAAGGGGTTCTCGCTCCCCACCCGGAGCTCCGGAGGGCGAGCCCAACTCCCGCTCCGCCTCCACGAAGGGAATTTAATTAGCCTGCTGGAGAGGCGGGCGGGCGGCCGAGGTGTCTTTGGTGCTGCAATATAATTGAATCGGCTCCACTCGGTCGGGCCACTCGCCGCCCGTCAGCGCGGCCGCCGGCCCGGGAGGCCTGGGGGCGGGGAGCGCATCCAGGCGGAGCAGGAAGGGCCGCGGAGGGGAAAAGGGCAGCGCGAGTGGGGGGCGGCGGACGCAATCGCCTGCCCCCTCCGAGGCTGGGGCAGCCATGTTCCCCAGGAGGAGGGGCAGGGGCACCGCTCCAAGCCGGGAGGAGCGCGGGAGGAGTGGCGGCGGAGCCTGGGGCGCGCCCTTGGGAAGGAGGGCGTGGGGGTCGGGGACCCTGCAGGCGGCAGCCCCGCCTCTCGGCGGCCTCCCCGCCCGGGGGAAGAGAGGGAGGAAGGGGGAGGGGAGCAAGGCAAAAACCGCAACCGCGCGGCCCCAGCCTGCGAACGAGCCCCCCAGCCGCCGCCAGCACCTGCCGCGGGGGCGCACAGCGGCCCTTCGCGGCGCCCTCCACCCACCTCCCAGCCGCTACAAAGTTTTCACCCGGCTCCGGAGGCCAGCAACTCTCGCGAGCCCCCAGCTCCCTGCTCCCCCCGCCTGCGCGCACTTAGACGCGCCAGAGCCGGAGCCTCGCGGCGGCCCTTGTCACCGCCCGGGGCCAGGCCGCCCGACTACGAACCACGCGGGCGGGGGGTCTTTGGTCGCCCGCCCGCCCGCCCACTCGGCTCTTATCGCCGCTTGCACTCCGAGGGAAGTTGCCCGGGAGGCACTGACCGCCGCCCCCGCGGAACCGCGAACTTGGAGGAGAAGCGGGAGGGCGCGGGGGGAGCGCGGAGACCCTCACCCCCGCCCCCGGCCTGTCCCGCGCGGCGCGCTCACCTTTCATGCCAGGACCCTGCCGCTCCGCCTCGGCTGACACATGCTGGAGCCACCGTCGCCCAGTGTTTGTCTAAACTGCTTATCTCACCCGGGGCTGCTCGGCGGCGGTGGCTGGGCCCGCTGGGGAGGTGGAGCTTCCGGGGCCCCGGCCAAGAAACACCTGCTGCTGTCGCCGCCGCGAGGACACACCCAAGCGCAACACCGCCCACTCCCGGGCCACTGGCTCGCTCCCGGCTCCCTGACCTCAGCCAGCGGGAGGTGTCGGGTTTCAGCCGCAAACACTCAAGCGCGCGCACCGACGGGCGCCCGAGTACACCCGCGCACGGGTACACGCCCCTCCCCGGCCAGGCTGGCCAGGTGAGCCGAGGACACCAGCAGGTAGGGGAGGTGCCATCCTCAGGCTCCCGGGGGCCCCTGACTCGACCGCTCAGGGCTCCGGATACAGGTGTCCAAGACTGGCCCCTTGATTCCCAAACCAGGAGCTAGTGGCTTCCAACCTGACCGCCAGGACAGCCGAGTCCTCGCACTTCTCGTGACCGCGTCCCCTGCGCCTACAAGTGTCTGGCACAAAGCAGGCCCAATAACGAGGAAACGGATAAACTCACTTCTGGAGAACTTCCTTGGAGCTGGTGGGCGTGCTGGGGGTTGGGGGGGTGGCAACACAAGATAGGCTGTCTGCGTTTATCATCGCCCCCAACCAAGGTGCGTGACCTCTTTACCCCAACTGACAAGAGCTGAACCTTGACTCGGGTTTCTGCCCCTCCCTGCCCAAATTCTAGGAACTACTCCCTCCCGTTTTAAGTAACTTTTGGGAAGGCCTGAATGTGGGGGACAGGAGGTAGTTTTTTAAAGAGCCCACGACCCTGTGGCTGGAGAGTCCACGGAGGCGCCGCTCCGCCAGGGGGATCATTAAGTGGCTGGGGTTGCGGTCAGAGGAGAGGCCGCCTGCCTCTTGAAACTGGCACGATCCACTAGGCCTCCAGCCCCAGAGCAGCGCCTCCCCATTCCTGGCACCCCCACACACACCCTACCTCACCCAGGCACTTGACAGACTGGAATGACTCAGGGAGCGTCCTGAAATTCCTGGGCACCCACAGACGGCACAGCGAAAGACTGCGGGCCCTGCCCCCACGGGGGCGGGCGCCGTCGACCAACCTCGAGCCCACCCCCTGCGCCTCCAGGAAACGCCGGGTTCGTGGGGCAAGCCTCGCCCGCGCCCCGGGCTCTGCCCCCGCGTGCATCCAAAGCTCCCTCCGAGGCCCCGGGGTCTCTCCTAGCCCATCCTCTCTAGAAAACCCTCTCATCCACAGCTTTCAGGCTTTTGAGTCCGGAGGCAAACTAGCAACTACCGTCCACCCCCACCAGGCGGCCTTCCCAGAGCCGTGCTGCGGGTTTCAACTTTCGGCCCCCGGTGCCAGCCCGCGCTTCTGCCGGCTCCAAACCTGCCCCGGGACATGCCCGCGCCGTGCCTGGCAAGCGTGCACGCTGCCATCCCCGCAGGCCCGGCCTCCCCCGCCCTCTCCTTCCCTCCCCGCGCCAGCCCGGATTGTGATGGGAGGGAGCGCTGGGCGCCTGCCACCCCCCATCCATCTGTTCCAGATGACGCTGGCGGGCCAGGAGCATTCACGCCCGCGCCAGCGGGGGGCAGAGCCCGCCTGTGCGCCTGCTGCGGGGAGAGGGGGAGGGCCACGACGGGCGCCCCCAAGCCACCGCTCGCCTGGTCCGCCATTGACCGAGCGCACACTGGGCCCACGGAGTGGGGGCGCCCGCTGGTCGGTCCCCGCCTTGCACAAGGCCCTTAGCCGACCACAAACGAAAAGGGAAATGGCCCGGCAAGGCCGGACCAGGGGCCGTTACTGGCTCCTACCTGCGGGCGCCGCCGACCCCGGCACCGCGCGGGAGGGGCGCTTCCCCTCCACCACCCGCCTGGCTGCGGGCCGCGCTTCCCTCCAGCGACCTCAGCCTCCGGGCACACAACCCCGTGCCTCCGCAGCGCGGCCGAGGGCAGTTTATACCGAGCCAGGGCCGGCGGATTATACTGCGCCCCCGGGAGCCCGAGGCGGGAAGGAGCCGCTTCCATCCCCGCCGGGAGTCACGGACGGGGAGGGGCGGGAGGAGTTACAAGGATCAGCTACTGGCCTGGGGCCTTAGAAACAAAATAAAAAACCTCTGGGGGCGGTTCCAACCCTTTCCCACCTGGAGTACAGGCTGCGAGGGAGGGGAGCAACATGCAAATGCACATCGCTCACCCGCCGGGCATCTCCTCCCAGCCGGATCCCGCAGGCGCACCCTCTAAATGCCTCCCACCAGGACACAAAGGTCCCGCTCTTCCCCTCCATTCCCGGGGAGGCTCTGGCCAGGCGGGGGGTAGTCAGCTTCTTCCGCCTGTTCGAGGGGGACCACCGAGGGTTATCATTTGCCTAATTTTTAGACAGTTGGCTGACCCCTCCCTTGTAGACATCTGGTTCCACTGGATTGACAGACGGGTGGTCTAGTCCCCGTTTCACAGATGCGGAAACTGAGGCGGAGAGTTGCTCAAAGTCACCTGCACTGGTGCGACGGGAGCCAATGCCTGGGGCTGCTCACGCCTGGAGTCGCTCCTTCCCAGCACAGCCGGCGCGGGAGGGGGAGCCGCAGGAAACCCCAGCGACCGCCAGGGGGCAGCAGCCAGCTAGCTGCGCACGCCCTGGCCCGAAAATGCTGGCGGCCACCAGGCGGGCTGGCACGGGGGAGATGGGTGACACCCACTGTCAGTGCGCCCGGCCTGAGGAAATTAGTAATCCAGGGGCATGGCCTCCGGGTTTAAGGGTGGGAATTGCTCTCCTGCAGCCCACTGGCTCCTCGCTAACGAGGTTTGAAGCTTGACTCCTAATTGCCCAGCACTCAAGACTTGGCTGGGGCCTTCACTTCCCTCCAGGCATGCTCCTTTCCAGGCATGGCACCGCCGCGCCCTGGGCCTCCTCTTCCTCATTCCCATTTGCCTGGAAACCGGGCAGAGAAAGAAGATTCTGGGTAAAAGGCAAGGTGCCAGGGCCAGGCCTATGGGGGCTGTGTGAGGACACCTGCCGGGGTGGGGACACTGGCCCTGGTGACACTGTTTATTGGGGTCCTGTTTCCTTCGTGCCAGGGCAACAGGTTACTGGTGGGTGCTTGTCCACACCTCCGGACCCCTGCGTTCTGACCAAGAAGCAGGGAGGATGGAAAACCCTCAGTCAGGGGCCCTTAAACCTACCCACTGAAGTCAGGAACTGAGAAAGGGGTCCGTGAGGGGGAGGCTCAGAAGGCATCCACTGGAAAGAAGGGGCTGCCTCTAAGACCGTGGGCATTTAGTCACTCACACACACCAAGTCTGGCTCTGCTGGCACTAGCCTTCGAGGTAGAGAGCTGAAAACGTCAGGCTCACTCTCAGTAAGCTGCCACAAAAGGCCAGGAGACAGACTTGGGTGATGCATGCTTGACAGGAGGGCAACTTCCAGGCATCAAGGAGCTGGGAAGGGGGGTGAGTTGACAACTTAGCCTATCATCACCACCACCTGGGCACCCACCTGAGCCAGTGAGGTTCTCAGGAGGGTAGGCGCTACCTGTAACTGCCCCACCAAGTCCCAGGACAGGTGCCAGACCCTGGGCTACCTTGGGCCCTTGTACCAGGGAAGAGACTCCTGGAACCTTCTGGGGTCAGCAGGATGCGGTCTGGCAGTGCCCTCAGCCCTGCGCAGCGGTTGTAGGGCTGCGTGTCCCTGCCGTCTCTGCATGCCCTCAGCCACCTCCTTCAGCACGTGGATGGCGGTGCAGGGGAGAAGGGAGGGTGTCTCCTGCCGCTTCCCAAACACCTTACGTGTACCTGGGGCTGCCAGACTCTGCACGACCTCCCTTACGGAGTCCGCGAGGAGACCAGAGGTTAACGAACTTGCCTCAGGCATGGAAATTGGATACAAGCCCGACCCAGAAGCCGGTGGTTGGCCCATGCCTGCCTGCAGTCCTCTGTAACTACCTGCTGCGGGTACACCTTGGCGGGTGGGGCTGGCAGGGTCTGCAGATCTCAAAGTGCTTTCGGAAACACTCCCGGCTGGCTGTCCTGGTATCAGAAAGCCATCCTACATTACGCGGGTTTGGGACCCATCACCCAGAGCCTGGGACCCTGGGATCTGTGTAGCTGCTCTGCGTGCGGGACCTGCCACCCCAAGGCCTCCAGCCCCAAGGGCACCGCATCCTCCGAGGGAGCCACCAGACAAGGGCTGAACGCCCCGGCGCCCCCTCATCCCCAGCCCCTTCTGCCCTGCCACCAGGCCCCCACCGCTAATCCTCCCCCGGCCCTTTCTCTTTCCACCCAGCTATCACTCGTTCAGAAATCCTCTCCGTCCTTCAAAGCTGAACTTTAATCTTATCTTTTCTAAGAAAGCTTTTCCCATCCCCGCCTCTGGAATTCATCTCTCCAGGCGCTGTGTCCCACTCTTGGTGATGGACTGGCAGAGGGGCTTAGATAATGGGGGCGTGTGTGTGTGTGTGTGTGTGTGTGTGTGTGTGTGTGTGTGTGTGTG
>JAQQAC010015468.1:3118231-3164650 GCA_029783875.1 Phataginus tricuspis
TTCAGCACCAGACCGATGGGCGAAGAGGCCAGTCCGCAGACCTTGTCAGCACTGGGCACAGGCCTGGCCGTGTTGTGGTGGGACCGGCCCTCCCTTCCCCATGAGGCCTTTGGAATCACCCCACACCCCACGAATCAGGCCAGCCCTCAGGGGAGCAAAGCCCATTGCTGGCTTTGGGGTCAGTCCTCTCAGCTGCCCCTGCAGGGCTGGTGCAGCCAGAGAGGGGTGGGATGTAGCTGTCTGCCAAAGTCTCTTGGTTTTGTCATTTTTTACCCAATCAACCCAAATGTCCCTCCATGGATGAATAAACAAATGCAGTGAATCTGCACAGAGGAATATTACTCAGCCCCGAAAACGACTGAAGTCCTGCTAGTGTACAACATGGATGAGCACAGTGAGACTTGAGAACATACCCCCCCACAAAACCCTGCCCACACATGTTCATGGTGACGCTGTCCATTAATAGCCAGAAATCAGAAACAACCCATGTGTCCATCAATTGATACATGGATTTAAGAACCCAGGGTTTATCCACATCACGCTGAGTACAAGAAGCCAGACAAAGAAGGCCACACAGTGCAGGATTCCATCCATAGAAAAGTCCAGAATAGATAAATACATAGAGGTACAAAGTAAATGTGACTACCAGGGGGCTAGAGGGGGGGAAGAAAGAACTGTTTGGACCAAGATAGATGCAGTGGCGCAACTCTGTGAGTATATTAAATGTCTCTGTGAATTCCACCCCAGTTTACAAAGGGCAATCTGAGGGTCCCCGCGCCTGTCCCTGGGCAGGGTGGAGCCTGCAGAACCCTAAGCAGACACCCTGAGGAGAAGCCTCCCCTGGAATCTCCCTTTAACACTGCATGGGAGACTCAGGGATTCCAGGAGAAACCAGTCACATTCAAGGATATTTTGCTTCAAGGGCATTACACACACACACACACACACACACACACACACACAGACACACAGAGACACACACACACACAGACACACACACACACACAGAGACACACACACACAGAGACACACACACACAGAGACACACACACACACAGAGACACACACACACACACACACACAGACACACACACACACACACACACACACACACCACACACACACACACACACACCCCGGGCCCTCGAGGTGGTGTGTCAGGTAACCTGGGCAGGCCTGGGGACAGGGAGAGAGCACTGGAACCTAGGCTGCTGGAGGTCATGGGTGGCAGGGGAGCCCCCAATCCTGGACCCCTGACCTGAGGCCAGGGTGGCCCCTTACTGGCCCTGGAACCCCACACCACTTCCACACCACAGCCATACACCTCCACCTTCTGAGTCTGGACGCCTGGTGGACTCAGAAATCTGGGTGGTTCCCTCAATGGCTTCTTGGAAACAATGCTCCTCTGTAAAAAACTAACCAGCTATCCTCACGCTGGGTGAGGGTTTTTCCTCTCTCCTTCTGGTCTAACAGTCAGCTCAGAGGACAGAGCACCCGGACCCCCACCCAGGCCGCCACGCAGATGGGCCATGTGCCCAGGGGCACAGCCAGGAGAAGCCCTGGGAGGCAGCCAATCACCCTGAGGCCCTGGAGAAACGTGGGCGGGTCAGTCATGGGGCCCAGCTTGCACAAGAAGACAGGGAGATGCTCTAGAACCCTGGGCTGGTCGGGATCTGCGGGGTCTCCGTTAGCTCCCACACCCCCTCAAAGAGACCCTCAGAGACTTATTTTGGGGTGCCCATCCCCAGGTTCTCTTTGCACATTTGAAAGCCTTCTAAGTTCTTTCAAAGCACCAAACAGCCCCGAAATATGGACACTCAGGTCCGAATTTGCACCCAGGTTTGCATGCGGTTCCCGCCCGTCTCCTCTACACTGGGTGCCACTATCAGCCCTGGCGGCAGCGGGGCTGCTGAGGACCTACTATGTGCCAGACACACTGCTTCCGGGGCAGGCAGCCCACCACATGGGGTGTGAGCCGGAGCCGCTAGCCTAGCCCTGTGTGCGCCCTGCTCCTGATCCCCTGCGTTCTCCGGTCCCTCCCGCATCCCCTCAGGATGGCAGTGCCCCTGACAAACTTCTGGGTCACTTCTCTATCGCCTGTCATTAAAATGCCAAACTGTCACTTGGACAACAGTTGAATCCCAGTTACCCTTTCGGCTCACGACTGGACCAGCACGGCACACAGACAGTAAGGTCAAGGAAAGTGAAGGCCCGGCCATGGCCCAGGACTGGGGCCCGATGCTGGGCGGGTCCGCACACTTGTGTCTGCGTCCTTATAATTTGGTCTCACACATGGAAATAATCAAGGAGAAAGGACTATACTAAGAGCATCCTTCGGCCGCTGGAAGCTGCTGGTGAGGCTCTGACCAGCTGCCTGACTCCTCCAGGTGCCTGTGGACCCCTGATGCAGGTCAGAGGCACTGGGAACCCTCCTGACGCCCGCTTGTTTGTGGTACCCCCTCCAGGCCCTCCAGCCAGTCTGCGAAGCTCCGTTCCAGCTCGGTACTCACCTGCCTCTCTCTCAACCTGAGCCCTCGTCGGGCCACTGTGGCGCTGCCCCCACTCCCCGTGACCTCCCGATCACAGGCTCTGACTCGGCAGACCCGGGTGCCCACGCCCCTCCCCGGCATCCCCTCCTGTGGGCCGTGCCCACCTCCCCACTCGCCAACGCACCTCCTTGGTCTTCCTGGCAGGCTCCTCTCCTGCCCGAAGCCCCCACCTTCACCCCTCAAGACCTCACGCTGCCATCTCTCTGGTCATGAATGGCAAATCCATGCACTGGCCACCCCACCTTTTCAATCCCCCACGCATAGGCTGTTGTAGGAGCATCTGGGCATCCTTAGATGCATTGGGCTCGAGCATGCCTCTTCCTCTTCACTGTGTCCTCCCATCCACCTTCCCAGGTGAATCTGGATTAAGAGCATCCCTCCTTGCCTTCGCTCGGGCAGTACCTGCTGCCAGGTGCACCCTCCGAAATCCTTCCCCAATCTGCTCTGTTCACTGCTAACCTGTTCCCCAAAGGCTTGAATTCTGCCTCCTCCAGGTAGCCTTCCCAGATGTGGCTCTAACCCCTCTAGCGGAAGCTGACCATCCTGCTACCCAGGGGTGACTTTTAGCTTTGTTTATTTTCTGCCCTGTGCTCAAGAGAAGCCGAGCCGTTGGTGGGGAGAAAATAAGCCCTCCTTATTTCTGGCCCTTCACAAGCCCTTAAATAAACATTTGCTGAATTGATCTAAATGAAATGAAGAAGCTCCCAGAGGGACACAAACACTCATCAGCAACGAATGCTGCGTAGATCCCTCTTGCCCCCCAAATAGCTCAGCCAAAACCAGGACAGGAACCTCCCGGAACACAGGCATGGAGCCCTCTCCTTCCGGGACGCGGAGTGCCTTTCCAGCCTTGCTGAGGATGGGTTCTTCCAGCAGCCCTCCAGAGTCCTGCATCTGTGACGCACGCCAGCCCAGGAAGAGCTAGAGCAGTCTCTGCGAGTCACCGAGAAAACAGACGCTGGCACTGGTTTTATTTTGCTTCGTTTCTTAAAACCACCGACAGGCACACCACAAGGCCCTTCCCAGCACGACTCAGCCACCCGCAAGCAACCCAGACCTCGGCCCACAGTTCAAAACCATCTCCTCCCAGGAATGACAGGGAGAAAACTCCCAGCCTGGCCTTCACGGCACAGCAGGACAGCAGCTCCCAGCCCCTCTCTGTGGCCCACATATAGGGCTCCCAGCGGCTCCTGCCTCCCAGCGCCCTGCTCCCCACACAGACCTGCCCGGCTAGCAATTTGAGCCCAGGGTCAGCACAGCCCAGCTCAAGACTTCTATTCCTGGCTCAGCCGGCAAATTGCTGTGTGACCTTGGGAAAGTCCCCACGCCGCCTGACCCCATCTGCAAGCGCTGCCTTTGTTGTTGGCTAATAACCCAGGGTGGTGCCATACCAGCAGGCCCTACTGGAAGCCACACCATTTGGAGGTGACCCTGTGTCTCTCTAGCTGGCGGCATGGAGCTGAGGGAGGAAAAGCGTACCCATCTGGAGCCCCCAACCCCAAACACAGATGCTCCCTTGCGGACCCACTGGGCACCGAGCCAGACCTCACAGCGGGTGGGACACCCTCCCATTTGGACAGAGGGGCTGTCTTGGAGCCCCGCTCCCAGGCTGGGGTGACAAGCTCACCTGTCTCACAGGTGACAAGTGTGTGAGCGTCACAGCATTTCAGAGCTGGCTGGGTCTTGGAGGAAGGAGACAGAGAGGGACGGGCCCCGGCCAAGTATTTCTCCCAACTCCTCCGGCTGCCTCCATCCACCTCTGGCAATTCCTCTGATGGACAGCTGGCCGGGGAGATGACACGCAAGCACCTGTGGTCAGAGTTGGCCCATCAGAGCCTGGACAGGAGGCCGTTCTCAAGGCCTTGTTAACCTGTGATCTCCACACTTCACTTCCTCAAAAACCATCTCATCAAAACAGACTGGCAGGTGTCATTCCCCATCACATCCTCACTCACATTCTAAATTTCTGGGGTGGAGCCCAGAAATGTGCATTTTCAACAGGTACGCCCCCCACCCACCCACGCCACTCAGATGGGGTGCCATGGGGCCCACCCTTTGAGAACCATCCCATCAGCCCAGCTTGCTTTGCCATCTGACTTGTGGCGTGATCCTCTTTTAAAAATTAATTTTAATTTATTTCTTCCCCACCTCTCTCCCCCAGAAGAATTGGAAGCAGCACTATCAACCTCTGATATGGAGACGTGTTTATTATTTTTACGGTTTCTCCAGGAAGCTCCCGGAACTCGAAGGGGAATTATATTCAGAGAGAATTGGGTCCCCAGCGTAAGTCAACATTATTCATTTAACAACTTCTATCAGTGCACAGAGATGTGAGCAGGGCCTTACCCAGAGACATCTCCTGTGGTTACTGGAAGATTTAATTCACAACATCCAAGAAAAATAATTAGAGGGAAGAGGAAGGAGGGCGTGGGGAGGGCCCACAGGCCCGGCAGCTCCGGGAGCCACTCCCGCTTCCCCCAGTCGGCGCCCACGGGCTTTGTCACCGACCGGGGCTGAAGGTCCCCACTTTGGACGCTCTCACTCGGCCACTGAGCAGACCAGGGGGGCTGGCACCACGGAGCCCCTATGCACAGGACCTCTGGGTGGACCCACCTCCAAGCTCAGACCAGCAGAGCCTCCCCTCCCCAGCGCGCGGCTGTTGGGAGGAGCATCGCACGTGGGACCCACCCAGGAGCCCCTTCACCACCCCAATGCCCGGGAGGGCACAGCCCCAGCCTTTGCCGGGATGGTCCGAGGTGGCTGAGGGGCCAGGGGCCAGGAGAGGGGCTAGGTGTCTCCGCAGAGCTATTTGGAGCACTGGTGCTCTTGTAAGCACGTTGTAAATTATACTGGAAATTCCTGAAAGATCAAAGTTAGTTTTTCATGTGTGTTGTTCGGAGGTAGGACATAGAGCGCATAGAACCAGACCCCACTGGGAAGGCGCATGGGCACGCCTGTGAAAACCTCTGCCTGCTGATAGGCCAGGAGCCACGGGGCCAGGCTCTCAGCAGTGGTGGCTCACCCAACCACCAGGGCGCTCGTTCACAGCGGAGAGGGGCCGAGGCAGCCCCCCAGAGCCGCCCTGTGAAGCAGGTCGGGTCGGGTCTGGTGCTGACAAACCCTGGCGCTGCACACAGGGCCCAGAAAGTAGGTTCTGCTGCAAAGGACCTTCCAGCCTCCTCTCTGAAAGCTGAGAAAGTGAGAAACAGGGAGGGGGCACACGGCCAGGAGAGGGGTGGGAGGGCGAGGGACGGAGAGAGAGAACATCTTTCCTTGCAGACTGCGTCCTGCAGAAAGGATAAACTTTCTCCCTGAAACTGCAGAGTCCAGGCCAGGGGAACCACATCTCTCAGTGTACTGGCTGTTTTTAAGTCTTACATTGTTAACGGCCGGTGCCTCACTTTCCTCACTACGCTTACAAAGGACAGTGAGACACCTGCCTCTACCAAATGTCCCAGATTGCACCGCTACAGGCTAGAGAGGTTTAAGCGATCAAACCCCAGGTCGCACAGCACCACAGAGAAGGGCACGGTTCGGATCTGACTCCCAGCTCCGCGCTCCCTCCCCTGCCGGGAGAATCCTGGCAGAGCTTACCTGGAGGTCAGTACCAGCTGAGGACAGCCGGTCTTCTTAGTCATTTAAGACTGCGTGAGTAAATGCTTCGGGGGGCGCTGTCCAGCAGAACTTTCCGTGATGACTTCAATGTTCTGTCTCTGGGCTGTCCCATACAGCTGTCACCAGCCACGTGCAGCCACTGGGCACTTGAAACGTGGCCACGGAGACCAAGGACCTGAATTGTACATTTTGCTTAATTTGAATTCATTAAGAACACAAAAATGACCACATCTGCTGAGCCATAGATGGAGACCCTCCATGTGAGAGTACACGGGGGCCTTGAGGAAACAAGGCAAAACCTTGAAATTGGGGCTTCTGGAAGAATGCAGAGCCTGTAGCTGCAGTGAATTCAGACCCTCAGCGGCCCTCAAGGGGGTCCCCCGGAAAGCTGCGGTCTGGAAGCATTACAGGAGTGAGAATACTCTCCCGGGGGCGTCAGGCTCTAAGTCAGGGCTGGGTCTGCAGCTATGGGCCCCCACCCCCCTTTTGGGGGGCTACGTGATGAAGGCAGAAGAGCAGAGGCATGCTTCCTGGGAGGTGTGACCTGGGGGTGGGTGAAGCAGCCACATCTGTGCCAGAGTCAAGACCCCACCTTTAGGTCAAGTCCAGGGACGACGGGTGGACAGACAGGTGGAAGAAAGGGGGTAATAATGAATGGGTAGAAAGCACAGCGAATACTGACACCACACAGTCCCAGCCACACAGATGCCTCCAGAGCTCTCCCAACAGGCACCCCAGGTTTTCAGGAAGGAAGACAGTGTTTTCTGGTCAATAAAACCACGACACCCTCACATTTTCAGATAGGACAGCAAGTAGGCCGGGTCTCTGTCTCTGTCTCTGTCTCAGGAAAGGGGCCTTGAGCTCTCGGGCTGCCTCTTCTCAGACTGAAAAAGAGAAGCTGAGGCCCCAAAGAGGAAGGTGCTTTCTGGGTGTGTCATGATGCAAACCCCAGAAGACAGATGGAGGCTGATGGGTCAGCTCTGGATACCTGAGGCAGGGGCCCAAGGGCCTGTGGGTAACCACGGGGCTTCTGTGCCTACCTGTCCTGGTCCTGAGGAGAGGCACAGTGCCTGGAGCCAGGGACACCCAGGCCTGGGGCCCTCTGCCTCTCCTGGCCAAGGTGCCCTCGTTCCCTGGGTCCTTGCCCTGCACCAGATGCTTCTTCCCTACTCAGCATAGCTCCTGGCCTATAACACCTGCAGAGGGCAGCGCCGGCGCCATCCCATAATTAGCAGTCACGCCCCCAGCAACCACAGGTACTGAGCATCTACTTGGTGCAGACACTGCTTGGTGGACTTCATCCACGTCATGTCCTTTGATGCTCTCAGCAAGCCCGCAAGGCAGGGCCGATTACAGTCCCCCTCCTACAGATGAGTAACAGCCATGAACCATGCTCAGTAACACAGCGAGGTCTGGCCTGTGGGGTGAATCCTAGAACCTGAGCTCATAATGCGGGAAGATGCTCAGCATCTGCTCAACATGCATTCGCTGAATGAATGTGTGAATGAGCCAATGAGGCAAGGACAGTGCGATGCTGTTCCCGGTGTTCAGGGGCCTGCAGCTTGGTGGGAGGGAAGCAGGACAGGCAGGCAGCCCCTTGCAGTAGGCCCCAGCCAGGCGACCTGGCCAGCCCAGGACCCCCAGTTCCCCGGGAGACTCCTGGGCTCACAGATGGGGCCTGGAACACAGAAGATAAAGGCGCCTCCAGCGAAGAGCAGATGGAGAAGCTGACCACAGTGGGCAGGCGGATCTGAGGGCTCTAACCTCTGCCCACCTGCCCCCGCCAGCCCTCTGGGATTGGGCCCAGGCCCTGCACGCTGGGCCTCCTGCCCTGGCTGTCAGGGCCACTCGACAAACCGCAGGCAGGCCAGGCGGTGGGCTGCCCCTGAGGATGCCCTCCTCCCAGAGCCCCCTCTCCTCCCTCCCTTTTCTGCAAAGAAGTCAAATTTGCCACTCTGATGCATTAACCAAGCCGGGTAATGAATGGTGAATGAGAGAGAGAGAGACGCAGGCCAGGCACAGACCCCAGCAACCGGGCAATTTTCCAGGCTCTGCTTCCGAGCCCCTCCATTCAGGCCCCCACCCACCCGGGCCCCTCCTCCGGCTCTCCCGCCCCACCGCGAGAGAGAAGCAGCATGCTCTGTCATCAGAACCGCATTGTTCTGGCCAGAAGAAAAAACGGGTCCAGCAGATGGCAGGTGTAACAAAAGCTGCTTGCTGTGGCCAAACCAATTATTTATCTAATTATGATTTACCACTTAACCACATGATCTTTCTGCAGAGTTGTGGGCAATTAAAACCAGGGTGACTATGTGGATTATGCAAATGGGCTGGAGCCCAGCGAATAAAATCGGAGATTAGACATTCACACAGGCAGGAGCTGGCACAGGGCAGCCCCTGGGGGGAGCCGAGGGGCCTGGGGGGAGGGGAGGCTGAGGGGCCGGGTGGGGGTGGCAGGAAGGAGAGAGAATGGAGGGCAAGGGGTGGGAGGGGGTTGGCTGTGGGAATCTGCACCTCCTGGCTTAGGCCTCCGAGGTGCCCCTGAGTGACACCCGAGCTCCCAGGACGGGGGAAATCAAGGCAGCTAGCCTGACACGAGCTGCAGAGGACCAGACCTCCCTGGGTCCTGGAGGGAGGCATCTCTAGGGGGACTTGGAGGTGCCATCCCAAGTACCAGGGCCCAGGGTAGCCACGTTAGGAGATGCA
The DNA here is from genome assembly GCA_029783875.1 of Phataginus tricuspis. Taxonomy (NCBI): domain Eukaryota; kingdom Metazoa; phylum Chordata; class Mammalia; order Pholidota; family Manidae; genus Phataginus; species Phataginus tricuspis. Next base: position 3,127,102 of record JAQQAC010015468.1, read on the forward strand.
AGCAGTGGCTGGGGAGTGGGGGAGTGAGGGAGTGGGGGGGTGGGGCGTGGGATACTTGGGGCCTCCATCCAGGGCCCTGTAATACTGGTGACTTTCCTCAGACCCAGCCGTCTCAGCATATCTTCACTGGTGAGGCACAGCACCAGCAGCCCCTATCTGCAGACGGGAAACTGAGGCTCAGTGAGGATCAGTTACCTGCCAGGTGCCGCCCAGCCTGCAGGGCAGTCTCCATGCCGGGGAGCGGGGCGTTCCCGTCTGTGCCCCACGATAAACGAGTCCTTGGTGGGCAGCTGTCAGCAGAGCTGCCCAGTATGGAAAGGTCAGTTCAAATAGGTGGCAGCCACCAACAATAACCTGCCAGACCAGGACTTGGGACACGCGGGACCAATCCTGGCTCTGGGACCAGGCAGCTGTGTGACCCCAGCCAGCCACCTGTGGTCTCTGGGCTGTTTCCTCGCAGCTCTAAGAGTGGAGGTGACACTCACTAATACTCAAATGCAATCCGGGTATTCCTGAGACACCTGAGCACAGAAGGGAGAGACCCAGGGAGGGCGTCTTGGCCAGTGAAGATGCCAGGAGCCATCGCTCAGAGCTGGTTTCCTCTATTATTAATAAGAGTAATAGCTTCATAGCAGCCATGCCAGACCCTGACAAATGCTTGATGCATCTAAGCCCATAAGCCTCTTAACAGCCCTGTGAGGTGGTGCTATCTATTGTTAATTCTGACTGACTGAGGCACAGAGAAGTCACGTAACTTTTCCAAGGTCACACAGCTGGCAAATGGCACAGCTGGGACTGTCGTGAACTTTTGCACTCATTCATTCATCTATAAGATAACTGAGCAGTCCCCGAAATAGCAAGCTCTGGGCTGGAAGTTAAACATAAAAACCAACCTAACAGAAGATCCCTGCCTCCAGGTGGAATGACACTTTGCATCGCTTTGCATCTGCTGTGTTCAAGCAGGGGAGGGAGCTGGTCAGAAGCACTCCTTCCACCTGCCCCTGCAGGCGCTGGGGGGCCGCCGGGACTCCGTAAGGGGGCCAGAGGAGGAAACCCACACAGAAGACCTGCTGCTACCACAAGCGCGCTTCCCACTGAACACTGTCGGGGGTGGGGCCAGGGGCGACCATGGGCCACCGGCGCTCTGTACGTTGAAATGAATTAAATAAATGGAAAGCTTCGGCTTCTTGTCTCCCTGGGTCACCTTCCAAGTTCCTCCATACTTGGGCACTGCAGAACTAGAACATTTACATCCTCGTAAAACGCTCCACCGGATGGGGCTTCTCTTTGAAGGTAAACTCTGGGAGGGCAGGATTCCTGTCTGTTTTGTTCACAAATCAATCCCAGCCCCTGGAGCAGCTCCTGGATATTCACTTATGCGAGGAATGAGCGCCTCGTATAGCTCTCCTAAGAGCAAAGGTGTTGACGTGGAAGGGCTCAGCGTCCTGGAGATGCGTGATCGCTGGCCGCACAGCCGGCTGCCAGGAGCCACCCACATCGCGGGCCAGAGCCTGCCCAGCACCCAGCTCAGGGCCAGGGCCCAGCGGGGAGGCTCTTCCCCCTCTGCCCCGGATGCTCCCAACCCAGCCAGGTCAAAAGTGGAGAGCTGGCTGCCTTTAGGAGAAGCCCGTTCCCTGTGAGGCTGCAGCCGTGGGAGCCAGGGGAAGGAGTAAGGATTCCAGGGGCTCCCAGACCCCGGGTCTCCCTGTCTAAGCCAGCCCCCCTCTCCTCCTTCCCTTCAGCAGGAGACTAGAAAGTTCAAAGAAAGCTTTGCCTGGACAGTTCAATTCACAGGACAGCTCCAGCAGCCCCGGGACGAGCCAGGGATGGCCACTCTAGGCCAGGCGCTCCCCAAGGGTCTGACAAAGCATTAGGCCTTCCATGTAAAGACCGCGGGGGTGACCCTGTTCTTGGTGCCAGGGGCCCATGGGCCTACCGACCCTTCACACACTGGGAGGCCCGTGCCAGACCTCCTTGGAGCTCACCAGGAAGGGCGAGTGGTCTGGGACCCTTCTCCAGCCAATCTCAGCAGACCCCAGTTCTGGCTTCAAACGCCAGGGGAAGGGTCTGTCCCATAGGCCTGGATGAAGCCCTCACTCCCAGAAAGACAGCCATGAGCCCTCCCCATCCAGCTCTGGGGCCTGTCCTGTCCCCCAAGAATGCTGAACTTGGGGCCACTCACTGCCGGGCTGGCAGTGCACACAGGACTGTCCCCTCTCTCCTCCCACCAACCCTTGGGGCCATTGCTATCCCCACTTTACAGGCTGGAAAACAGGTTCCAAGAGGGGAAGTGAGCTCCCGAGGGCTGCAGAACCAGTTAGATGGAGCCAGGCGATGAGGCCAGGCCTGCCCCAGCGGGCCGCAGGGCCACTTCCCTCCACCAAGGAAGGCAGACTGTGCCCGGCCCAAGCCTCCCACACCATCTCACGCTGGTTGGGGACCCCCAACCAGACGGTGCCTCACTCACACACAGGCAGAGGCTCACACACAGTGCTTCATAAACGTCACCCTTTGGAGACTTGGTAAACAAATAGCAGGGACCCTCTCCCTGCCAGAGCCCCAAGGTTCCAGCCCAGGCTGCCCTAAAGGTCTTCCAGAAACGCAAAGCCCTGCCCGCCTAGTGCCCATCATCACAGGCCCAGGCCCTTAGCATCTACGCCCGGTTCAGCCTCTTGGATAAGGAGCCTACAGCTCAGGGGGCCGGGCATGGGCATGACCCACCCAGCCGCTGAGAAATGGCCCTATGGGACCGAGAAGCCGCCCCACATGCACAGGTCATCCCCTGGTCTCAGGCCCTCGGGGCAGGTGCTGGTAGCCACTTCCCAGCACACAACCCAGAGACAAGCGCTCTTGGCCAGGAGGAAGGGGCCAGGTGGGCGAGGGAGGGAGGTGGGGGGGCTGGGGCTGGGGTGCCTGCCTCACAACACCGCCCACCTCGCCTCCCGGCCCCGCCTGACAAAGGCTGGCCTTCCTCCTGGAAAGGGCTCCTTATTAAGGGTGCGGCAGATAACGCTGCCTGCCTGAGTTGATAGGAGATTTATGCAGCCAGCAAAGTCAGGAAATACTGAAGTATTCCTGATAATACTTGTCCTAGCAAAGGTCATGGGCAGGACCCATCAATCCCGTGAAATAAAGAAGGTCCTGGTTCTGCATGTTCTTCGGCTAAGGAGCAGAGCCTTTTAATCGCCTCATTTGGAGAGCTGGCTGGGGTTGTATGTCATCCGAATTACAGATTCAGCATTAATTGACCAGATGTGGGGGGCTCTCTCAGGGCCCCGGAGGCCCATAAAGCCATTCCCACACTGGCAATTAGCAAACTGAGCGGCCCAGGCTGGGCCACCAGCCCCCCAAGGCGCCCTGCGGGAGGGGGGGCACTGGCCAGACGCTGAGCGCACGCTGCGGCCGCTCAAGTCCAGGACCCAGAGGACCACCCTCGAGCTGGAATAAGGACGGACACCCTCTGGGGGGCTGACCCAGGTCCACCCCAACCCAGGGTGCAGGAAGCCAGTCAGGGAGGGGGCGGTCCCCTCAGTGAACTGAAGCTGATGGGAACCCTTCCACACCACCCAAGGGGAGGGCTCACCAGTTAAGGTCCTGGCAACAAGAAAGGGTTGGATGGATAGGGGAGGGCGTGCCTCTTACGTAGAGCCCGGAGAAGGGCAGGGGACTGGTTATGGAGCGGCATCTACAGGGGGGACATTTAGATCGAGGGACCACCCAGCAAGGCCAGAGGCTGAAGCAGGGGCCAGGTCTCTGGGAGAAAGCTCGGGAAGGGGTGGGGAGATGGGGACCCCCAACCAGACAGAGCACCAGGAGCCCTGCTAGTACTGGCTCCTGGGGTGCAGCTGAGACAGGGGCAGGTTCCCCATGGGAGAACTTGTGGAGTCCTAACAGCCTCCTCCAGCGCCCACCCCAGGCCTCTGCTCAAGATGGGGCCAAACTAACAAGGGGCCTGACCTGAGAGCCCCCACAGCAACCAGGTGCGTACCTAGGCACACCTGGGCTGAAGGTGGGAGGCACATGGGCTCATCCCCAGGACCCTAGCAGGTGTGTCCACATCCCCCGCCTTCCCCCTTGGAGCCCGACCACCCGGAGCCCCACATGCACACTACCGCTCGATCAATTCTGCTGTAATGTATTTTATGAACGTGCAGATGGCATGGCTGGGGCCAGGGGGAAGGTTTTACCTTGGGATAAGAAATTAACACTGGCAAATAGCAAATTTACTGCATGTATTTTCATTTTCCTAATACCAGCACCATCTGCTAGCAATTGGGGCTCCACATTGCTGTTTTCCCCCTTTATTTCTCCCGCCCGCTCTGTTTTGTTTATTTATTTCATTTTCTGCAGCCAAGCCCTCCAGACGCCCCTGGGCCTGGGGGTTTCATCACCCCACCAGAGTATCCAGGCCCTTATCAGCAGCCTGAATCCCTCACCCAGGCAAGGGCCATCCCTGGTTCTGTCTTCCCCAGGCTGTAAGCAGTGGAGGGGCCCCCAAGTCCTGGCCTTAGAGGGGTGATGTGAGCCCAAAAAGACAGACACGAACCAACCCACGCTCTGAACAGAGGCAGCTTAATAAAACTCAGCTATATCAAGACCCCTGGCAGGGGTGGGCACTTCATTCTTCCTGCTGCTTATCGGAATTACTGAAAATTGAACTTTTGCTGCTGAGCATTCTGTACTGAGCTCCCCACCCCCACCGTGCCTGCCCCACAGTGACAGGGGCAGTGGTCTCGGGGCTACAGCAGGGCTGTTGGCACAGCGAGAGGGCAGAAACCCAGAGGCTCCCTGCAGCTCAAGGAGGTAGCAGGTATGCGGGGACTTCTGTGCTACTGTTCCAAGGGGGACAGGGCTGCTTGCCATTGGCAAGTCCACTGGCAGGGCAAAGGGCGTTCTGGGGAGCCGCGTGGAACCTGCGACTGCCTTGTAGCAGCAGCTGGGACTCGTAGCCACACAGCCCAGCGGTGGGGCCGCAGTGTGGAGGGGCTCCCAGGGGACAGGAATTACCCCTGGGAGCCCCTGGAAGCGCAGGCACCCAGGGCCAGCTGCTGGAGTGTCCACGTGGGGGCCAGCGCAGAGAAGGGGGCAGGCAAGAGAGGCCTGGGGGAAAGGGAGGCCTCCTGTCTCCAGAGCCCAGAAAACTATCCTGGGCCAGACCCACCGAGGCCCAGCACGTCCACGTTCTAGAGCCGGAGGACCCCGTGGTCTGAGGCAATGCTGATGTGACGGGCACAACTGGGTCCTCCCAAATTCACGCGGGGAAGCCAGGACTTCAGGGAGCCCTCATGCGGGAAGAGGGTCAGTGCAGGTGTGATTTAGTCAGTTCTGACCATGCTGGAGAAGGGCGGGCCGCCCGTCCAGGACTGCGTCCCTACAAGAAGGGAAGATTTGTACAGACACACGTAGAGAGAGGATGACGTGAAAAGACAGAGAAGACGGCCATCTACAAGCCAAGGAGAGAGGCCCTTGGAAGGCCGCAGCCGACGGACAGCCACTTCGCTCTTGCCTGCGGGCTCTGAGCCACGACAGGACACACGTCTGCCGCTTTAAGCCACGCGCTTTATGGTGCTTTGTCGCAGTGGCCCCGGAACTCACAGGGCAGACTGGCCGTTTCTTGGACCCGCGATTTGAAACACTTCACCTGGGTTAGCCTCAGTCTCCTCATCTGTAAAATGGGGTCTTTACTATCTTACCTTCTAGTGATAGGTGGAAAAATCTATTGATACTCATGGCTATCCTGTTCTAGGCACATTCCATTTCATACTTGCAAGGCCCTGCCTCTCACCATGAGGTAAATTCTTCTGTTACCCACCTACCCCCAAATTTTACAAGAGAGGGGGCTGAGGCACAGAGAGGTTAAGTAACTTGCCCAAGGGCACACAGCTGGTAAGTAGCAGAGCTGGGTAGTGAACACAGGCAGGCCGGCTCTGAGTCTGTGCTCCCCACCGAGGTACCGCCTTGCACCCCTGAATGAGAAGAGGTATAGACCAGGACCTGGCTCAGGAGTGCTTAGGAAGGACCACAGGTATTGCACCACCACCGGCTTTACAACAACGTAGCCAAAGCCCAGAGAGGGGAGGTGACTTGCCCACGGTCCCGTTGGAAGCCAGAACTTGCCCCCTTCTCCTGATGCCAGATTGCAATTATAGGGTAGGGCTCCGGACTTGGGCTGCGGCAGGGCAGCAGACTCCTTCCATCTCCACCCCAAATGGAGACACAGAGGGCAGAAAAGCACCCCCAAACCAACAACGTGCCCCAAGAGAGACTGGACAAACCAGTATCACACGGTGGAGAACCCCACTGTCCTTGGTGCCCCAGTGCTTGTCCCCTGGCAGAGGCACCCAGGTCTGGCGCCGTCCCTGGGTTACCGCAGCTGCCATGCAGGAGGGCCACCTGCAAACCATTTCCTTCTCGGAGCTGGGGCAGCGGGACAGAGCAGCTGCATCCTGGACAGGCCTCCAGTCTCTGCAGCCCTTGGGTACCAACGCGTAGAGACCCCAGGACCCCAGGATGCCAAGGCAGGTGGGTTTGCCAGGTGGAGCTGCAGAGGCTGGCACTGGAGGCCAGGCATGTGTTATTGTCCTGTCCTCCAGGCCAGCTCCCAAGACAGCATGTGGAGGCCTAGAGCTCTCTCCCTTCTCCCAGCAAACTGCTCACAGTTCATCATGCCTTCCCTGCCCCCTCCACCTTTTAAAAAATGCCCTGGCAACTTTTCTTTCCCATCAGCAGAGGGATGAGGGACCACCCAGCCCCACACAACTATATGGGCCGTAGAACACTTCCCCAGCCATCAAACTTCCCCTGGCCCACCTCGGGTGTGTGTGGGGGTGTCACTGGTGACAGCCCAGATCACGTGGACCCCACCATTTATTTCCATGAGGGTTTTGGATGGTTGCTGCATGGGGGTCGGCAGGAGGGAGTGGAGGGGGTGTCTCCGCAGCCTCCAGGCTGGCGCGAGCTTCATTCAGATTGAACCACCCCACACACCCCTGCTCGGCCAGCGCTGCCCCCACCAACTTTTCCGGCCAGAGGGAAGCCAGAGCAGGAGACTGGAGGATAAAATTTGATTTGAAAGAATTTTTTTGCTCAGCCCAATGATGGCTTTAAATATTAAAAAGGCATAAAACGGAGGGGGAACAGAAAAGCAGTGCAAGTACTAGCCTCAGATGGCTTCTGCAAAATATGCTGCCATCTGAGAAAGAATGAGTGTTAGGAGAAAAAAGGACTGTGGGGGGGACCTTTCTGCCTCCCTGATCCGCCTGCTTTGCAGACATTTTCAAAGCAGCACCCTGGCTCTCCCAACCTCACCCCGAGACAGGTAATACATTCATTATTGATGGATCAGTACCCGGAGAGTGTAAATTACTGAAACAAACACGGCATAATTAGGGCATTAGAGAGAGCGTGCAGGGAAGGCAGGGTAAACCACGCTCGGCTGTGGCTTTCATCTTTGCAGGTGTTCATCTCGGTGGCAGCCAGCCTCCCAGCCTGCTTACCATATGCACATCCCGGCTAGCCAGTTCTCAGCTGGGAGGGCCACTGGGAACTCCCTCCCGTCCAAAAGGAGGAAAGAGGGGCTGAGCCAGCCAGGCATCTTGGGGGACAAGCAGTGGGGAGAGAGCAGATCTCTCAGCACACACGTGCGTGCACGCGCACACATACACACACACACACACACACACACACAAAGACCCAAGGCCAGTCTGCAGGCGGTGCAGCTGCTGAGCCTGTGTCCCCGTCCCCATGCGTGCCCTCAGGATTTCATGACAAGAATGAAACTGATGAGGCAGCCTCCAGTTTCATAATTAGGGCCAATTGAAGGAGACAAAGAAATCTATGGAGATCACAGTGGGAAGTGGTGGTGATGAACGTGGGCTTTGAAACAGCATTTTGTACCACTGGACCATCACTGTCTGCACATAAAAGCTGCCTGCGTCCTTCCTCTGGCCCCCTCCCCTGGGACAGAGGCGGCCAGCCGGGGGCAGGCTCCAGACAGCCCCCTCCACCCACTGCCTTTTCTGGGTCGGGCCCCATTTCTGGTGGCACAACGAGGGGGTGGGGAGAGGGTCAGACCTCCTTTTTTGTTTTTGATTTGGCAGTGGGAAGAGACCACGGGCAGGTGTGAAGACACACCGTCTCCCAGATTCATCTGAGTTCCAGGGAACTCGGGGAGGTACCTGGCTTACTGGCTTTCTGGGCAGGATCATGGGTGTGCAGGCAGGTGTGGCTGTGCATGTGTGACCTCACACACGCCCGAGTGTGAGACGCATGAATGTGTGTGTCTGTATGGGGTGGGGGGCGGGGGACAGACAGCCTTGGAATGGGAGATGTCCACAGCCCCTTCTCCATCCCATTTTACTTCCTACAAAGTTAGGACAAGAAAATCAGCCCTGGGCCCAGGACTGGAAGCTGTCAGCTCTGGAGCCCTGGGAGGCAGGCAAAGAAAGGTGAGATGAGGGGGCAAGAGGGCTACTGGCAAAACTGAAGCTGCAGGGCATGGGTGGCCAGGGCCGCCCACGCTGGGCACATACCGCCACTCGGGATTGTGGAAGGGAACCCCAGCAGCGCATGCTGCTCCTGCACAGGGCACGAGGGGTGGGGTGTTGAAGGGCAGGGCCAGCCTTGCCCACTGTCTTCTAGAATTCCAACCGGAGACCCCCCATGACACCACCTGGGAAGGTGGCCACTGGGCGGGGGGGGCATGCCCTGCTGGGAGGAATCTGGGGCTCCAGGAAGCATCCCCCTGGCATCCCTCGATCATGCCAACCTGCTCACGCATGCATGTGTGGCTTCCCTCCTCGTGCCCGCAGTAATCCTCCGACTTTACAGCAAATTATTAAAACTCACTTATATTTAATCTGCCTTCTGGAATTAATTGAATTTTTACGCTCAGCAAATGCCACAGTTTGCGCCGCCTCCCGATCGCTGGCTTGGAACAGCTAAATGACAAGGCAGCCGACCAACCACAGGCTCTGCAGACCGGCTCTAGGGATAAAAAGGCATTAGGAGGCAGGGCGGGGGCGCCGTGCAGAATGGCTTGTTCCCCACCCTGGATGCCCTGAACCATGAAGACAGAAGCTCAATTTCTCCACAGGGGGAGGCCCTGGCTCAGGGCGCCCCTGGGTGAAGTATATGGGGGACTGTGCTCCAGAGGCAGCAGCAGGCAGTGGGGGGGACTCCCTCTCCCCAACGGGGTCCTCCCTGTTGCTTTTGGCCAAGGAAGCTTCGCCCTCCCCCAAGTGACTGGGCCCTGGCTGGCCCGCAAAGAGGCCTGAGCACATCACCTCCTTTCCTGTAACAGCCCCAGCACACGGGGTCTTCTAGACCCCAAAGCCCAGCCAACTTCTGCAGCCGAGCTCCCCCCGAGGCGCTGAGGATCTGAGGTCACACTGAATGCTGGCATGCTCCTTTCTTGCCGGGACACATTAACGGGGGTGCCGACACCTCCCAGGGAGGAGGGGCAGTGTTTGCAGAGCCCTGTTTGGGGTGCTAAGTGCAGCCTCTTACATCTGCCAGGTTCGGGGTTGTAAGTGAGATGACACCAGGGCTTGTACAGAAGTGGCTGTGTGCGTCTGCCCCCGCCCCCGCCCCCTTCCCTCCCGGCTCCATGCCAGCAGCACGCTGATGGAGGGCAAAGGTGGCGCCGCGCCAGTGCTGGTTCAGGGACCCCGATCAGAGCCCACACCAGCCGGCCCCAGGTGTCTGCCTCCTAAATAGGACTGGTTTTCTAGTGGGAGTGGGGGGCTTTGTAAAATGCAGACCCCCAGGCCTAGCCCCGGTGTCCTGAAGGGGTCTATATTTTTTAAACTCCTTGAGATTCAGGTGCAGCCATCCAGGGCTGGGCACCTCAGTGGGTGAATCAACACACGGTGAGGGCAGGAGAGGCTGGAAACTGCCCTGTCCTACGCCCAGATTTCAGGAAAGCCAAGCCACGAGAAAGCCAGGAGTCAGCCTGATCACCAAGCAGAGTGGAAGTTCCGGGCAGCTGGGATGAGAGGCCAAGACTCACACCACTTTTAGTCCCTGGACTCCTGCCCTTGTCCCGTTTTATGCACACACATGCACACACACACACACACACACACACACACACACTTCTGCGCAGCCAGGGCACAAAGACCCAGCAGGACCGGGTTCCCCAGTGACCCACCCTGGGGTTCTTTTCCATAACAGTGGCAGGCAAACAGGAGAGGACCCCCAACTCCAGCACTCCAGCTCTCCCAAAACTTAATCCCAAAAGCCCTCCTCCAAGGTTTACTCTGGCCTCTGCGTGCCTGTTCCATTCACATTCAGGGGACAGTTGGGGTCTCCCTAACCTCCAGGCTTCCCGGACCCCGTCCTGGCTCCCAAGGCCCCAGGACACTGGCCCTACATGGTACTGGCCTAGGCCTGGCCGACGTGGCCCGTGTTTGTTCCTAGACATTCCCTGTCAACAGACACATGGAACATTCTGGACCCCAGCAACCTGCCATCGCTGGGACCTCCCAGTCTGTCTTCCCTGTGCCCCGTCCCTACTTCAAAACCACTGCCTGCCTAATTCCCAGCATGGGAGAAGGAGGGGTGGTTTCTTTGCCATAAGAGGCCCCCTCTCAGGGAGCTTCCTCTCCGAGACGCCCAGCCAGGCTGATAAGTATTTCACCAAATCCTTATTAAATGGGTCACCGGCGCCTCAGGGAGGTAAAGTCAGCCACCCGCTCTGCCTCCAGCTCCTGGCAGGATGGGGCGGTGATGTAGGTATCCTGTCCGGAGCCTCGGCACCCGCCTGGGCCAGCTCGGGCTGCTGTAACAGCACACCGCAGACAGGCCCATCCTCTCTCAGTGCCGGAGGGTCGGAGCCGGAGGGCAGGGCGCCGGCAGGGCTGGGGCCTGGGGAGGCTCTCTCCTCGGGCTGCCGCCTGCACCCTCACATGGCGGAGCGGCAGAGCAAACCTCTGGAGTCTCTTCTTTTCAGGACACTAATCCTGTGGGATCAGGCCTCCGTCCTCATGGCTTCCTTTAATCTTAATTACTTCCTGAGAGGTCCCATCTCCAAATACAGCCCCACTGTGCGGGTAGGGCCTCGATTTATGAATTTGGGGGTATACAAACACTCCGTCCATAACAGCAGCCCCCTGACATGCACCAGCCACCCCCCAGGCCGTGTGAACCTCTGGGCACCAGCCAGGACAGAGCTAAACGCGTCCCCCTGGCTGGGGGCAGAGGGTGCCAGACAAGGCTCCCCGGTGCTCCCCACCAGAGGCAGAATGGCAGGGGGACCCACGTTCCACAAGAGGCAGACGACCCCAGGCCTGCCCCCTGTCCTGGCTCAGCTGCGTCCAGCTTCCAGGCCTCGGCAGCCACACGTCGAGGAAGGCTGGAGGCTTCTGCACGGACGGACTCCTCTCACCTCGATCTCGCCGCCATGGGGTAATCACCTGCCAAACCGAAAGCCGCCCGAAGTTCTTGGCCTTCCTGACGGCTCACAGGCTCTCAGCAAACCTCGAAGAGCTGACCCTGGAGACAGGGCGCGCGGCAGCTTGGTCCGGGGCCAAGGCAGGTTCCAGCCACCAAGCCTCTGCGTTCGCCATTCCCTTCACATGGCCCGTCTTCCCTCCGGAAATCCCCCGGCTGGCTTCCTCGCTGCCATCAAGGCTTTTAACGCAAGAGGCTTCCCCCGGCCGTCCTACAGACAACCTCCACCCCTTCCCGCCACCCCGGGGCCCCTTTCCTGTGTGCGTTCCTTCTGCAACCCTACCTAACACGTGTCTTACCATGTCTACTGTCACCCCCGCCGGCCCCATCCCTCCCCGACTATGACATCAAGTCCAGCAGGCCAGGAATTTCGCGTGCTCCATTCGGTCCTAGAACCCCACTGCCCAGCATACAGTAAATGCTCAGTCAGTGTTTGTTGGCTGGATGGGGTGAGTTCCCCGTCCATGTGGGTATTCAAGCCAAGCCTGGATGATCTTTTGGGGCTGGTTCTTACCTAAGACTTGGTAGTTTATGACTTTCTCCTTCCCCTGACCACAAAGGAACCAGCCACAGGAGCTGTGGGCAAGGAGGCGACCTTGGGGGACAGCCACACTGGACACCAGCCCTTAGTGTGTCTCCCACACTCAGGTCTGGGGAAGTTCCCTAAATGCCAGTCACAAGTCCCTCAGGAGCAACACAGCAGGGCCCAGCCAGACCCCGCTGTCCCCAGACCTCCAGGACGAGTCCCTTTGACCCCAGCCACCCTGCCCACAGCTGGCCCAGCTCACAGCTGACACAGGCTGTGGGGCAGCACAGAGCCAGGAAGGATTACCATACATTAAGACATAATTACCCGTGGAAATTTACAATACAAAGCGTCCTCCCCAACAAGCTGGCTTCAGAGGATTCCGAGTGTACTACCCTGCAGAGCTGGGCCTGACGGACCCCACCCCTGCGCCCTGGCCAGCATTCCCAAAGCGGGTGAGTAGGACCTTGCAGAAGTTCCATTCCACCCCCAAGGCAGAAGTCCCACCCAGGGGAGGGTCCTCTCTGTCCCTGGAGCCCCATCCCTGAAGCCCACTCTGGTCCCCCCAGGCCCAGGAAGCTAACTGGCATCCCTGAGGCCCCCTCCTTCTCACACCGAGTCCTCTCTGCTTAGGCTGCCGAAGGGTAGAGAGAACCAGAAACCTCAAGCCACATGCTGGCTGCGACCTGCAGTGAGGCGTAGCTTCCAACTAACAGGCCTCACTGAGCCTGCCCTGCGTGCCAGGCATCGGTGTTAGCGCCAGGATGCGGCCGCGAGCAAGACAAACCAGGTACCTCTCGGTTCTGGCAGAGAGCATAGCCCAGCTGGGGAGACAGACAGCAAAACACACAAAAAACGTGCATCACGTATGAGGAGGGCACATGCGTGTAGGGGGAGTGCGTGTGGGGGCGGTTACGTGGGGGGGCGCATGTGCAGAGGTGCTGCGGTGGGATGCGTGGCGGTGGGGTGGGTGCACAGCAGCAGGGCCGTGGGGACCACTGGCTTTTATGCTAAGGAGGCTGGGAGCAGGGGAGCCACCTGATTTCACTGCAGGGACTCAGCCTGCCTTGTGGGGAACGGCAGGCCCAGGACGAAGTTTCTACCACTTCTCCGCCTTAGACCTCTGGCCAGTATGTTACCCTTTAAGCCCCTGTTCCTCTCAGCAATATAAATATAATATGAATGTAATACAGTTACCAGCTACCACATACTTGCTGTGAAGGACGAGAGAATGTAAGTCAAGGGCCGACACGCAAGCGCAGCAGTGTGACAAAGTGCAAGCCTCTGTGGCCACCAGACCCGGACAACGTCCAGCCGGCGAGGGACTAAAGGCCAGGTGGTTGTGCCTTTGCCTGCCACCCATCCAGGAGCCAGGGCCCTGACGTCCCCCCAGAGCCCTGGTGGGCTCCCCACTCTGGTCTACACTGGGGCCCAGCAGCTATGCCAGCAATGTTATCAAAGGCATTAAGGTGGGAAATCTGATGAAGGGTTATTTCTCCTCTGGCCCTAAATGCCAGGACAGCCGTGCGGAGCAGCTGTCCTGCACCGGCCTCCAGGGTGTCGCCCGCTATCTGGGGCACTCTGGCAGTGATGGGACGCTCCTGCCAATCACTGGGGCCGCCGCGTGCCAGCAGGAGGGGTGGGAGGGGCCAGCTCTTATCCGAAGAATCACAGGGCCCTTCACCAGCCTCCTGCTCCAGGAGAACAAAGGCCAGCAACCAGGTGGCTGACAGCTAAGCAAGCCCAGAGAGGGGAACGATCTTGCCTGGAGCCACACAGCACCCCATCCACTGCGGCTGCCAACCCCAGGCTCTTCCCTGGTCTGGGTACCTGCTCCACAAAAGGGGACCAAGCAGAGGACAAACCGGCCTTGTTGGCCCACCGGGCTTCTTTCGGCTCAGCTGAGAATTACAAGGTGCTGGAGGCCCTGGGGCTGCAGGATGGGCCAGGGACAACCTTGAATCCAGGCATTCATCTGTTCTGCTGGTGGGGGGCACCCCGACTTCACTCTGAAACTCTTGGGCAGAGGTGAAAAGAAATATCAGTTCCAAGCCAAGTGAGGCCTGCGCCACAGGACGCTGCCTCCTAAGGGCACCACTCCTGGGAGCCGGGCCACTGGGACCTGCCGCGTGACCCCCGGCCTCATACCACCTTCACACCCTGCACAGGTGACTCTGCCTCTCGGGCCCACCTTCCTCCTCTGTGAAATGTGGGTACTCCTGGGGGGGGTCAGAGGGCTCAGCGAGGTGCCACAGGTACTGCTGGGCAAGGGGCGGCCACACGAGCCGGTGCTCCGAGGGCCGCTGCTGGGGTGGGCAGGAGGCGGCCCTGCGCAGCAGAGTCCTGGCCGGCCTACTCTGCTCTCGATGGCCCCAGATCACTTCTTCCAGCACGCTCTGAAGGGCAGTGTGCCCCGTGAGGCAAAACAAAGACAGGTGCCTTGAACGGCCAGCCCACTTCTCCCCAGGGACCTTCACATGGTGTCCCACTGTTCCAAGGCCCTCATCACTGGTGGGCCTGCATCTCTGCCTCCTGGAGCCCACCTGCTGGGATACAGCCCACCACCTGCCGTGGAGGAGGACCCTTGGGGTCAGGGGCACACAGGTCACTCCACCTCCAGGAGCTCAGCTTCCTCCCTGGGACATAAAGGCCCCACACATGGCCGCATCAGGGAGGGGCCCGCTCGGTCATAAACCAGGCAGGGTCCCCCAAAGGGGTGGAGACTGCTGTGGTGGCCCAGTGACAACCCAGGGGCCCTGCCGCACGTCCCTCGAGATTTGCAGTGGCCGGCATGGCAGAAGTAGAGGTTTGTAAGGTCACACAGGACCACAGCCAAGGACCGCCTGGAGCCCAAGCCACAACCCCACCAACCTCCCGGCTGCCAGCAAGGCCTCCAGGCACCTTGGGAAGGAAAGGGGCCTTAAAACTCTACATCCGGCATCAAAACTGCCAAAGCACCCCCAACACAGCCCTGCTGTCGGGAGGAAGGAAGGTCTGGGGCACCTTCCCCCAGGGGCAGGGACGGGGCAATAGCCTATGGGGGTGGGGGCTTGCTAGGAAGCCGCGCCGAGGTGGGCCCAGCCCAGCCTGGGATAAGGGTGTCCGGCAGCACCGGCTTCTGCTTGCTCTGAAAAGGCCATCTCCCCTCTGCCCTCATCTTCAGTTAGAATCCTTTTGAGAAAGATACACTCTTTCCTCTTGGATTCTGTAAAACCCATTTATTTTCAAATTCCAGTTATATCTAAGACCATGTCCCTTAGATGTGCCTTTCCCTCTGGAATCTATGCGCTTTGGAAGCATTTGGTAATATTGTGTATTAAGGACGTGCCATAAAAATAAATTGCATTGTAAAAGGGGCCTCTTAGCAGACAACCTTGGCTCTTGGGTTAAATGTCTAATTTTGTACTATGATCCACAGTGAGATCAGATAAATCAAGGGGCGTCTGGGACTCCACACCTGTTCCTACAGGACTCCAGCCTGGCATAGAGCAGGTTAAACAGGACCCCAGAATAAGAAACCTCTTCCAGGTAACACGCCATCCTGGCCACTTTCCTACCAGAAGATTCCTCAGGACCAAATGCTCCCCAAGACAGCTGTCAGACACATTAAAAAACAGGAAGAAAAGAAAACACACACACACATAAAAAACGAGGCAACATACCAAATGCCAAAATATCATGAAAATTCAAACAGCTAAAACAAATATAACCATAAAAAGACTGGAATCCTAGAAAAGCGATCTCTGCAATTAAGCAGTTTTCTGCTATATAGTGATAATCACCTAATTATACTATTAATGACAGTTCAACCTGCTTTGAAATAAAAGGACATTCTTCCATAACAGGATGCCAGCTGTTAGTTACAGATGTCAAACATCTTTAAAGCATTATTATTAAGGGTGAAAAAAAAACTCTGTAAAATGAACACATCCATATTTCCCCCACTCCATGATAAAAAAAGTCACCATTAGCCAGGTTGCTTTTGCACTGCCCAAGTGAAAAAGGGAAAAGAGGAGGCCACGGCCTGAGCAGACCAGAAGAGAGGGCAGATCTGCATATATGTTATAATTCCTTCCGATGACATAATCTCCAGGACCAGGCCGTCGATGCCGGGTAATAGATCCCCTGGCCATTCTGCCAGAGCTCCCCGGTAAACACACTGTGTGAGGTTAGCAGTGGTGGAGAGCAGTCAAATCTGGAAGAGCTGCAGGTACCCAAGATGGCAGCTGCCCACCTCCCCACCCGTATGTATGACCTGCGGACACGGGCTGGGGCTTATGCTCCGCCAGTACTTCTTCAAATGGTGTGCGCCTTTGACATTGGGGACCAGCAAGGTATCAGGAACATCGGACTCTTGTCTTCAGACAGCAAGCAGCTGCATTTAATGAGCTGCAGCGTCAAGAGCTGGGAAGGGGCGGGAGAGGGGACGCTGGGGCAGCCACAGGGCGGGGGGTTAACCTTTTAAGCAAGCCACTGGTGGAGCAAGGGAGTGGCCGGCATCGTGGGGAGCGTGTGTGGACAAGCTTGACAATGTAAAGCGTGGCAGTGGGGGTTACATCCCACCCCAGACAGTGGGGCTGGGTGACCGTGCTGGGCTCCAGGGTGGCAGGGCCAAATGCCGCTGCTCCCGTCCAGGCGGCAGATGGGCCAGGAGGAGACCCTTAAGGGGGTCTTACCAAGGGGGTCTGCCGGCTAGAGGCCCAAGAGAAAGCCCCCAAATCTCAGCAGAACCGGGAAGAGGAGAGGCTGGTGTCATGCTTTCTGGAAAGAACATCTCCCCTATTTCCACACCTGCTCCCCGCGGGCTCTTGGCACAGAGGCCGAGGCACCCTCACAGGCAGGGTGGGGGTGCCTGGTTTTAGGGTCTCTTCTGGAAGGTCACTCTGGGTGCCCCCTGATCCTGGAGCCTGTCAAGTAGGCGAAAAGGCAGCTTTGAAGAGCTGGGCTACTGCTGAATTGCGGGGATTACGTCTCGGGTTTTAATGGGATAGAAGAGGCTACGTCAGAGGGCAGGAGAGGATTTCAGAGCTGCCGAAAGGCAGACTGGTGTCAGGAGGAGCCCTCCCAGCTCAGCACGTCCTTGCTGTGTGACCCTTGGCGAGGCACTCTCCCTCTCTGGGCTGCAGCTGAATAACGGACACTGGGATTTTCCCAGGCTGCATTTGCACTGCAGAGCTGAGGAAAAGCGTTCTGGAGGGTCATTTATCCAGTTTACAACTTCCACGGCTGGCCCTCAATAGCTTCCTTTCTCTCCCACAAGAGCACCGGGGCCAAGCCGGCTCTGCACTAGTTGGACGCCATCCAAGAAAAACTCCAGCTCCAGAGGCGGCCTGTCAGAACCAGACACAGGCTTGGGGCCCCTGCCCCCAGGGGCCCGGGCCTTTCTGGAATCAGTCCTCCGGGGCCCAGCTCCTGGGACGCCACCTCTGCCCCAGAGGAGACCAGGCTGCCCAAGCTCTCCCCCAAATCCCCCAGCGTGGGGCAGAGGTCACCCACATGTCCCAGCCTTTGTCCCTTTTCTGTGGAATTTGGCTTTGGAGAAATTTCTCTCAAATTGCCAGTAAGTTCCCCAGGAACACATGAAGGATGCACCCTCACAAAGAGCACATTCTCACAGATGGTCCAAGGAGGCGAGATGCTCTGGCCACCCACTCGGGACTCGGCGCGGGGGCGGCTCAAGCCCTCACTTGGCTCCTGCGGTCCCCCGGGAGTCGGGTCCCCAGGACACTGCTCGGTTTCACAGCCCTGGCAGGTCCTCAAAAGAGTCAACGTAGGTACTACAGGCCCCAGCAATTCCACTCTGGGGTGTACACTCGAGAGAAAGAAAAACACACGGGCACATAAAAACTCGTGTGTGTGGCGTTCACTGCAGCAGGGTTCACGGCAGTCAAAAGGTAGAGACAGCCCATGAACGCGGGGACGGATACACAAATGTGGCCCATGCACAGGAGGGATTATCACTTGGTTGTAAGAAGAATGAGGTGCTGACTCATGCCACAGCGTGGACGAACCGGGACAACACTGTGCTCATGGAACGAAGCCAGACACACAGGGACATGTCATTCCACTGATGTGAACTGTGCGGAACAGGAAAATCCACGGAGGTTGGAAATAGATTCAAGGTAGTCTAGGGCTTGGGGGGACGGGGGTTGAGGGGTGACTGCTAATGGGTACCAGGTTTCTTTGGGGATGAAAACACGTTCTGGAACTGGTGACGGCTACACAACCCTGTGAATGTATTAAAAAACCACTGGATTGCACACTTCAGCTTCATCGTATGCGAATATCTCACTAACGGAAACTCAGAGAGGGGAAGCACCATGCAACGTTGCATGGCGGAGGCGGGGACAATCTGTACTTGGGGCAGGACCCCCATGTTGGGCTCCTACCTCTACATTATATGCAGTTTTGTGCCATGATCCTGATGGGGGAGGGGGTGTGACTGAGGCTGAAAACAGGGTCACTACTGCCTCTGGAGTCAGCGTGTTGGAACGCAAACCCTGGCTTCACCACTTCCACGCAGTGAGACTTTGGGCAAGTCACTTGATCTCCCTATGCCTCAGCCCCTCGTCCTCTGTAAACAGGGCTGGTGCTAACAGTACATGCCTGACAGGGAATGCGAAGGTTGGATGAGTCAATCCATGGGAAGCCTCTTAAAATCTTTTCCTGGGTGTCAGGCACCCGCATAGGCAGACCCCACTGCGCCCAGGACCTGAACACTCTCTGACACATCAAAACCTCCTCTTCCTGGGCCATATCTCAACGTCCAGGCCTTTGCTCGCTGTCCGTCCCCTGTGGAATGTCTGACGAGGTATCAGATGAGGCCCCCCCACGCCTTTCAGGAGCCCTCTGGACCACTCACAGGTCCCCCTTCCTGGAGGGCTGGGGGAGCCCCGAGAAACTGAGAGAGTTTTGTTGGGCTCCAGAACAGCCTCTCTCCAGCTCTGTGCTCCCAGCACATCATTTCACCTGCTCTGGAAGAGAGACGCTAGGCTCCCTGTCCTTCTGGACCTCGCAGGGAAGTTGTGATGATAAACTGAAGCGTGTGCATATGTGTGTTCCTGTGTGCATCCAAGTGACAGTCAGTCTGGAGGCCTTTTACAGACACATCCTGCCTCAGGTTATGTGTGTGTGCACCCAAGTGCGCATACAGACACACACATGATAAATCGCTAAAAATTGTTTTCACCCAGTCCCCCAAAACAATGCCTCTTCACCAGGGAACCAATCCCTCCTTCATCAAACTGTCTCTCAGTGGTTTCTGTCCCCACCCCCAGCCCAACTCACTTCCCCATTTCCTTGATGGGCACTGACACACACGAGGCCCTTGCACCCACCTCCCCCCTGTCCGTCACCCACACGTGACATGCCAGCCTGAACTCCATCCCGGCTCTGGCCCCTCCTCCCTCATTTGAGTTCTTGTTAGCTCTGAACTTCCCTGTGACAGGGAGGTCACTGTGCCAGGGGTCCCTACGGCCCCCAAAACTATAAAGACACCCCCCGCCCCCAGGTTCCTGAGAGCCTGCAGGCCCCTGTTGGCGTCCCTCTGGGCCATCAGCCTGACGCCACCCAATGAGACGTTTCTGTGATGATGGAGACCGTCTTTTCCTGCGCTGACACGGCAGGCAGAGGCTGGGTAGCTACCAGGCGCTCAACACGGGGCTAGTGTGACCGGACACCTCAAGTGTTTGTTTTATTTCCTTTTAACTAATTAAGTTTTAATGGCCACATGTGGGCTAAGGCCACCCCTCGCTACTCAAAATGTGGCCTCTGGATGAGCCACATGGGTGCCACCAGGACCTCAGGAGGATGCCTAGGACCTCTGGGACTCTTCTCCCTTCCAAATCCACCAGCTCCTCAGAATCTGCTTCCAACACCACCTCCTGCAGGAAGCCCTCTCATATTGCTCCAGTCACGGGAGAATTTTCCAGCCTCTGGACCCCTGGAGCCGGCTGCGTCCTTCCCAGGCCCAGAAGCTTGCAGGCCACTCATGGCTGAGCCCAACCCTCCTCCAGCAGGGCCTCGAAGTCATGACCTGTGACTTACTTTCGATCCTCCCCTCGGCCCCTCCCAGGCCTGGCACCCAGCAGGTGCTCGGGAACTGGCCTGGCAGCTGTAGTTGCAAAAAGCCAAACCAGGGCAAAGAGAACAAAGTTGGTTACGGGCTATTTGCTTTATTATTCCTTCCACTCAGCTTGCCCCACCGGTCTGACCCGCTGGCTGCCTCTCTCTGAAGCCAAAGCACCTGGGAGGTGACAGAGCCCTGAGTCAAAGGCATCAAAACCAGGATGAAAAGCAGGCAGGTGGAGTTATTGACTTCAATAAGCCAAATAAAACCTCACATGCTTTTCATGAACCTCTCTGCAGGCTGGGATTGAGTGCCACAGCTTCGTCACCCAGCAGGTGTCAGTCCTCCAAGAGCCCGCCAGCAGCCCACCTACGGGACCCGAAGGCCTCGGAGAGGCGCTGGCAGAGGCGGGCCCATGGCGACGTTGTTCCCGCCCAGCATGCTCCCTCTCACAGCCACATACTTGGCAGCCTCCCAGGCGCTCTGGGCTCTGAGCGTCTCTCAATGCCAAGGCCTTGAAGGCTGACACCGACAAGTGCCAAGGCCGTCCAGAACTCCCCTACCCAGGAGGCCCCAGAAGCGGCCTGTGGGCCTGAGAGTTGGACAGGCGAGGTAATCCCGTTGGGCCCCCAGAGCCATTTCCCTGAAAAGCTCGCTGCCAGGAGCAGCCGGTTCAGCCTGGGAACCCACGGCCGCAGCTCATATCTTGGCTCTAACCCCGGAAGCTGCCAGAAACCATGCTTTTCTGTGTCCTCCTCTGCCAGGCAGGGGATTGAAACCCCCGCCTCCACCCCCGGAGCTCTGGCAGGAAGTGGCCTCAGCCCCAGGCCGAGGAGGTCTCCTGGGGCTGCGAGACAAACGGGCCTGTCCAGGCCAAGGGCAGGTGCAGGGCCCCTGGAGAGACCTGCCACAACCCACACGAGCTTGATGCGGCGCCAAGGCCTCCCCCATGGCAGCCCGCGTCGGCAGCGTGAACTGAAGTCATCGCTTCCCAAGAAGCAGGAGAAATACACATTGACACAAGGCTGTGGTCGCTAGCAGATGATCCGTGTGCTTTGACACTGAGTCAGGGAGGACTGGGAGGACCTGCCCCGGAACTCCCATCCCAACAGGAAATGAGAAGATGACAGTCGTGCTAACATGTAATGCCAATAGCAGGTAAACGCAGCCCGAGAGCCTACTGCATGCTGCACGCCATGCTCGGCACTTGAAATTCACAAACCCTAATTCTCAGAGCAAGAACAGGAAATACTACCGTCCGCATTTTACCCACGGCTAAGCTGAGGCACAGGTCATCTGAAGTAACCTGCCCAAGATCTCACAAGGAGTGAATGGCAGAGCCGGGATTCAAACCCTGGTCACCTGGCTTCTGAGCCTGTGGGTGTAACTATCAGGCTCTGCTCCCTTATAAATAAGGAGCTACGACTGGGTGGTCACTGTGGTTCAGTATAACCCGGGAGCACAGAGGAAGGTGTAACCAGTCCCAGTGGGGTGAGCCTAGCAAGGTTCCCAGACTTCTGAGCTCAGTGCTCGAAGCGTCTGGAAACAGCCTGGCTGCAGGTACAGAGGACAGGCAGAGGTAAGGCTAGGCAGACAGGCAGGGGGTTGACTCCCAAGGCCTTGCCTCGCATGCTAGGAAGTAGGGCCTCGTCAAGGACAAATGGGTTCTGGCCCAACCATTCTGGAAATGCTAACTTGCTAGGTGTTAGCATGGGGGATGGCCTTTTACATTCCTTGGAGGCAACCTTACTAACACTAACCATGATCATATTCCATAACTGAAGCGTGTCCATCAAAGGGGACCTTCATCTCTATGGGGTCGCCACCTCTGAGCCTCAGGAGACCCTAAGCGCTGAGGCAGGGAACGGGAGCTTCCCGCTCTTTCCACACAGGCATTACCGTGGTCGGGGACTCCACAGTCCTAAAGGGTTGATGAGAAACTTGGGGGGTTGGGAGAACCCCCCCTACCTAATGCTCCCCGCTCTCAAGCTGATCCTAGCCCTAGTCCATCTGCAGCCGGGCTGATAAGTTGTGAGTTGCCAGCCCCAATTGTGGACTGTGACACTTAGGAAGAAGGGTGAAAGCTTTCCCCAGAGCTTCCTCTCCAGATAACTCACCCCAGGTCTGGATCAGGAGTCTAGCTGGCTGCTCTGGCCACTGGTCAATAACCCCTGGGTGCTGAAGTCAAGGATGAATATTCATCAGCCTATCTGGTTCTGCACTTTCATTTCTGGCCCAAATTAATAATTTACTATGGAGTTTCATAAAAATCAAGACATGGCTCATTAGCAGCTCCCTCAAAGGCACATCAGTCTTCACTGACCCTGGTGAGGGGCTGGCCTTTCTTCTGGGAAGAGGAACAACGCCCTTAATTTGAGAGACAACCCTTATTTGTACAGGGCTGATGGACCTGATACCGGGGATCCCACCACCACAGAAGGCCACCGGGCACGGGGCGACCCACTGGCCCGCTGGAGCCCCACTGCATGCCTTGTCAGGACACTTCCGAAGCTGACCCTGGAGAAGGATGGGATCTCGTCCCAGGCTAAATGCCACCCCCACCTGGAGTGGAGGCAGCAGGTGGAGGGAGTGTGTGCAACAGACTGTTTGCAAAGAGGAAGCACCAACACCTCCTGGCCCACCTGCTCCTGGCACCTGGCTATGCCCGGAAAAGAGGCGGGGAGTCTAGCTCCCTCCAGCTGAACCTGGGTGGGCTTGTCCCTTACTTGTAACCAACAGAACACGGCATGAGCGACTGTGTGACTTTGAGCCTAGATCCTGAAAGGCCATGCAGTTTCCCTCTTGCGAGCCGGGACACCTGCCCCCATGGCCCCGAGCCCCCATGTAGGAAGTACAGCTTCCCCGAGGCTGCCATGCTGTGAGGAAGCCATGCCACACACACGGGCCACATGGCAGAACCTGCGCCGAGAGCTCCAGCTGAGATCCCGGCCGACAGCCAGCATCCCCTGCTAGACGGGAGAGCGAGGCGAGCCTCCAGATGGTTCCAGAGCCTGGCGATCAGATCCCGTCGTCTCCCAGTCTTCCAGCTGAGGTCCTGCTCATCACAGGGCAGAGGCCGGCTGCAGCCTCTGGGGCCCCTTCTGAATTGCTGGCCCACGGCATCCGCGGGCATGACAGAAGGACAGTGTTTCATAGTCACACATGCTTCTGGGGTCCCCCTCCATCCCGGGGTGTCCTGGCCCCTGCACACTACCCCCCCCAGCGCCCCAGCGGCTGACCTGGGCCAGCATCCTGCGGTTGGCGCTGAAGACAAGGTGGCTTGCAGTGTGCCTGTTAGCGAAACTTCCCGAAAGGGAAATGGGGAAGCTGAGCTGGTGACACCTCTGTCCCTGGGCCCTTAAGATCTAAGATAAAGCCTGATGACACTTTGACACTCCTTTCCAGAGTGGGTGGGAAGCATGGGGGAGCTGTCCCCACCTCACCTACCCCGGCCTTCCCCCCTCCTCTCCCCAGCGGGCAGCCCTGCCCGGGGCCCCTCCCCTGAGCGCGACTGAGAACCCGGCACTGTCCCCTCCCCCCTCCTCTTGTCAGATAATCACGGGAAACCAGCAAACGGTTGACACAGTTACCAAGACAACAGAAGTTAGGACTGGCGAGGAGGTCTGAAAGCTAACCCTAAATGAATTATAGGGCAAGAGTGGCAGGGGGCTGGGCTGGCTGGCCGGGGCTTCAAAGGGCCCCAGTGCCTGAGACAAGGTGCTGTCTGGTGGGCTCTGTCACTCACTTGACGGTGACACTGGGGTCCTTTTGGGGTGGGGAAGTCAAAGAAGGAATTCATTAAAATGAAATTCTCCACTGAGGACGGCCTGGCCACGACCCCCTTCGTCCAGTGAGACTCAGGGCCTGGGGTGCCCCCAGGTCGTCTCTGCTGGTGGGTCCTGACGGGAGACCCACCAGGACAAGCTACTCTGTTTCTTTACTTATTTAGACTTGGAGACCTGTGACCGGGGCGCTATGCATCCCCAGCTGGCCGACAGCCGTTTCAGGAGCCCGAGCAAAGTGGCCATGGGGCGGCCCGCCAGTGCCCTCCCTGCGCCGGCCAATGCCCCCATCAACAGTGCCTCAGCCGGCTCTCTCAGAAGGGCCGGGCCCTCTTCTCTGACACCAGTCCAGAATCCAAGACACGGGCCGCACAAAGCCCACATCTGGGAACGATGAACCCACATGGTTATCTCAGCGGACAGTTCTACAGTGCTCGGTCTGTGATTCTGAAGAGTAACTCACGGAATGCTCACAAGCCTAGGCAGGCACTCCCGTTGGCCCCATTTAACAGATGAGGGAACTGAGGCCCAGAGAGGGGCAGTAACCTGCCCAGAGCCAGACAGCTAGTCGGGAGCAGAGGCAGGATGGACCCCAGCGCTCTCACCCCACAGTCCTTGTTCTTAACCAACACCGCAGCACCCCAAGTTTCCGAGGGAGCATGCACAGCCCGCCAGACCCTGGGAGGGCTCCCCCGGGAGTGTGGGCCCTGCAACCTGGCACGCCACTTTCTTTCCAGGAGGCTTCCCTTGCTCTTCCGCTCACCGAGGACTCCTCTGGAAGTCACAGCCCCATCCTCTGGCCCGGCTCGTTTCCGGCATGGGGCCTAAGTATCAGCCTAGTTCCCACACTTGAGCCAGCATGAGAACCCCCTGGAGGGCTCTCGAGCACACAGATTCCGGACCCCAGAGTTCCTGCCTCGGGAGGTCTTGGGGTGGGCCGGCAGCTGGTAGAGTGGGGGGGGCGTTCCTCCAAGAATCTGCATCTAAGAGGTGGCGCTGATGCTGGTGGCCGAGAACCCCGCTTTGAGAACCATCGACCTCCACTGTCTGTACCTGCATCTACCCGCAGTCCCCGGGGCCATGCGTAGAGAGGACCCCACCACCCTAACGGGGAAACCTCTGCTGCGAGTCTCCCTCCACAAGGAGGCTGTCAGAGCCATCTTCCTAAAACAGATGGGACTGTGGCGCTCTGCCATCCCTCCCATCTCCACCTGCAGAGTCGCCACCACCTCACCACCTCCATGCTGCCAATCCGGTCGAGCCCGCCTGTCTCACCTGAGGCCACAACAGCTGCCTCCAGGTGTCCCCACTGCCCCCCTGACCTCCTGGAGTCTCTCAGCCCTGCAGCCAGAGGGGCCTGCTGAAGCCCAGTCATATCACCCCTGCCCTGCTCCCCAGCTCTCCCATCTCCCATCCTACCCCTCTCCCCCCAGCTCACACCCTGCAACCACACAGACATCCTCAGGACCTTTGCACATGCTTGACCCCCTGGCTGGGCCCTTCCCCCTCAGCTCTCACCAGGGCTGACACCTCCCTTTCACACTCCAGCTACACCCAGCCCTTCCCCCGCCCTCCTGTCCTCTGGAGCCTGCATCCTGGGCCACGGCACAGTGCTCACAGCTGGAGTGGGTGCTCCAGGAGGGCATGGCCTCTGGGGCTCCTTGGCGGCATGTCCATGTGCCTGGACCAGAGCCTGGCAAACCGTAAACATGTGCTGAATGAACAGATGCACTTGCTGCCTTAAAGCCCTGGCTTCCTGCCCACGTACAACAGAATCGAGGTCTGTTGTCACTGGCCTCATGACATTCAAGACCCTTCAAAACGTGGTTCCGACCCACCCACAGGCTTTATTTCCTATCACACTTGTTTATCCCTCCTTGCCAAGCTCTCCCTTCCCCCTAAAACTGCCTTTCCTGGGAGGCCACCAACTCTCGGGGGTCAGCTCCTCTTCCCACGAGCGGGGCGCTGCCTGCCCTGCCCCCACTCTGAGGGCCAGGGCCAGTCCCGATGCAGCTGTCTGGCCTCTGCAGTCTGAGACCCACAGGATCAAGCAGAGCAGGGAGAGACCCAAGGGCCCAGCTCGCAAGCCGGCAGCAAGGGAGCCCGTCCCGCGTGGCCTGCCTGTGCCCCTCACTCCCTTTCTGTGCCGCAGGCCAGGACCCTGTTTCTGGAAGGGACCCTACTGTCCGGACACCTTCTGGGAGGTCCTCACAGCCTCTTCAGAGGAGGCACAGGCTTTAGAGCCCCGCCACTGGAGGGCACCTCAGAGCAGCAGGGCAGGAGGGCAGCCTTCCTGCTCAAGCGCCCAGCCGGGACGAGGGTGGCAGGCTTTGCCCCAGAGTAGTCAGGTCAGCTCCAACCACGTCTGCTCCGGGGCCTCCCAAACACTGTCCCCAGCCCCACCTCAAACCCCACTGTTGCCTCCTCTGCACTCCCAGGAAACTTGACACGGTGCCCTTGGCACCGGCAGTTGTCACCCTGGATCAAGCAATCCGTGCCCCACCTCCCTGCTACCACCAGAGCAGGGGCGGCCCAGGGCTCAGATGTCAGCATGCCTGACGTGAACCAAACGTGCTGAGGATTTTAAGAGCCGCTTCCTTTTTCCCATTTATCCCTCCTCACTACCATCATCTTTCCACTCAGCTTCGCCCCCTCTGCACTCCTCACTTCCAAGGCCTGGCGTCAATGTCACCTCCTCCACGGAGCCTTCCCGGGCTTCTTCCACCAGATGACCCCGGGAGACTCCAGTTACGGAGCTCTCCGTCCTGGCTCCTCCCACAACCTGTTTGCTCCTGAAGCCAGCTGAGGATAAGACGCAGACTCCCGCACTGCTCCTGCCAGGTCAACACAGCAAGGGCCTGGCAGCGTGTGTGGCAGGCCTTGTCCAGCTCCAGTGGTGGCACTTAGGGTCAGGCCTCTTGTCCCAGAGGACAGCACTAGGTCACATGCACATGCGTATAGTCTATGTGAAAAGCTACATCCTAACAACCCCCGTTAGCATGGCAGGCCTCTTGGGAATGGGAGCGGGGCCCCCAAGAGAGGGGAGGGAGGCGGCTGCCTGACCTCTGGGATCCCTCCTAAGGCCAGTGTTCCTTGACTTCCCAACCCCTCAGTCCATTAAGCAAGTGGCCAAATGCCCACTGGGCGGCGGTCCAGGCCTGGTCAGAGGGCACTTCCTCTCTCGCCATGGGAGGGGGAGAAGGAAGATCCTTGGATCCTCCAGCCCAGGGCTTCTGGTGGGGCCTGGGTTCCGGGCTGGGTGGGCTCTGGAGGAGACCCGGGTGGGGTGTACACCCACCGGATACCACTTAGCGTCCAGCACAGCTGGAACCCTGACTGATAGCAGCCATCAACCCCCGAGCTGTGAGGGCCCTGGCATCAGGGGGAAAAGGCCGGGAAAATGCATTTTCCCCCGAAGACTTGTAAATAATTTCTCACTGATTTTTTTTCCCTTTTACCCCAAGCTTTCACGGCTCTAAATATGCCACACTTAGTAAGTTTACGAGCAAACCAAGCCATACATCACACGGTTTTATGTTCCTAAATTAACGAAAGGACTTTAAATCTATATGGAACTCTTAAAAACAAAAAAAAAGCATGCCTCTATTTTTATTCCCTCACCCTCAAATTCCCTCTTCCCTTCTAATATACTCCCCCCACCCATGGCTTCAAAATTTTTGCTGATTGGGAAGCTAGACCACCAAGGAGAGCCAGCCAACTGCACATATGGAGGAGGGGCTGCTTTGCTGAGGACCCCTCGGGGGAGAGTCATTGCCCTTTGGGAAAGGCTACTATAAGGATCATTAAAAACCTGATTTATTTTTTCCTGCAAAGATTATGATAGGATGGATCCTAGCAGATGAAGAGGCCATGTCTATCAACCCAATTTCTCCAAAAAGCTTGGGGAGAAGACGTATAAGTCAACAGATTCTGCAGGGTCTCCTGATGTCTGTTTTCTTAGCTGCAAAATGCCAGGATAGACCAGATGATGAGAGGGGCCCGTTTGGGCCCATGGGCACCTGGTGATTGGGAGAAGGAAGCATGGTGGGGCTTCTCTGTTCATCCCTGCCCATGTCCTGGGGGAAGATGGGCAAGTGACATGGGGCCCTGGAGTTGGAACAGAAGAAGCCCCAGTCCAGACACTCCATCCCCGGCCAGCTCCATCTCTGGGAGCTGGGTGGCCCTGGCCAGCTGCCCCTCCGAACCTCACTTCCTCTGGCACATTAGGATGAGAACCATCCCTGCCCCATTTTAGGGCAGGAATCCAGGTACCAAAACGACTGTTTGCTCCAAGAGCATAAAGGAAACTTCCTGTGACTCCAAGAGTCAAGAAGATAAGAAGCGGGAGAGTTCCCAAGGAGGCTCTATCAGATTCCCACCCATGGAGTAAGAACAACACATTTAAGCAAGAAAAAAATCTTAATGAGAACCAAATTGAGCAGGGGGGTGGGAACCAGACCAGGCCCCTCAGAGAAGGGCTGGGCCACAGCTGGGACAAAAGGGCCCCCAGCTTTCCCAGCCGACAGATGGAAATGTGGCGGCCCCTCCCCATTTCTCAGGGGTATCAGAAGATTAATTAGTGACTGCCTGGAAAGTGCTAGATGAGAGCCGAAATGCTTGTCCCCGCTGAGTTTCTGAGCTGTAAATAAGCAGCTTTCTCAATCACAACTAAAATAGCACTGTTGTCCTTTTATCTGACTCAGATCCCATTAGGCCCAACCTGCCTCCAGAGCAGGCCTTGGATGGTTCCAGAACTGCCCTCAAAGCCGCGGGTTTGCTCATGACCAAGCAGCTTCCCCAGACAAGCCAGGAGCTGGGCTTGAGCTTCGTCACAGCTGTCAACTGTGGACACCCCCTCCCAGCCTCAGCTCCTGAGGTGGCCCCCTGGGACGTGGGAGCCAGCAGCTGGAGCTCCTTCAGCTCTGGCCTGCCCTCACCTCCGGCCACCTCCCCCAACCCTGGTGGGCCTGAGCAGAGCCCCACACCCAGCCTCACACTGGGGCCTTCTGGAAGGAGCATGGAGGGCTGAAAAACAAAATCTTGGCAGTGCCCCTGGGCCTTAGTTCACTCCCCCTGGTGCCCCTAGCTCCTGGCAGGGAAGCCCGTCTCCTGCAGGCATGTCAAAGGCTGGGAGGAGAGGGGCCCAGGCCAGCTGAACCTCAGGGACAGCTGAGGGCAGGGGAAATGCTCTGGGGGAAACCTGGAGTCCCTGAGAGCGGCCACCAGAAGCCTGTGTGGCTTTGGGCTGAGCCCCAGCCCTCTGTGGGCCTCAGTTTCCCCACTGGGGAGTCTGGAGTGCCCTTTCTGGTAGTGGACAGTAAATCCTGAGGGGAAACGAGGGTCACCCGGAGTTCAGCGCGGGGCCAGGGTGGGGTTAGCTGACAGCTGAGGAGTCCTCCCTCCGTGAACTCCAGGAACAAGATAAGGGGGCCGGCAGGGCGCCACCGCCAACACCACTGGCCAGGCCCCCCCTCCCAGCCCTTCAACAAATATTTATTAAGCGGGTACTCTGGAGCCGGGTGGCTAGGTCAAAGCCTTGCTTCGCCAAGTGCTGCCTGTGGGACCTCAACCTCTGGGCCTCAGTTTTTTCACCTGGCAAATAGGATAAAAGTATTACCGTGTCTGGTACAGCATGGGCACCATATAAAAAGTGGCTGCTGCCACCTCTTTCTCCTTATTTTTATTATTATTACTGGTCTGATGCCCCTGGGCATTTGGGAGGCTGAGTTACCACCTGAGTGGAGCTCACTGTTGGAGTTCAGGAAAGGGGACTGGTAGCTGGGGCACCCATGCAGACAGAAAGCTGGCAAAGAAGCATCAGGGATCCCAGCTACATGAGTCCCCAGCATCCTCGGGACACGTCCCTGCCTCCTTTTGCCATAGGAAGTATCCCTCTGCTGCATTACCCACTCCCCCACAATGAATGAGTACCGGGGGCCAGACACTGGGTTTTCGAGGCCATGGGCCTGGTCCAAAGACCTGCGTTCAACCACTAAGACGACCTGTAATTTTCTGCAAATGATTCCACCATAATAATCATTTTTACTCTAGCTACCACTTGCTAAACGTTACCTCTGTCCAGGCCCCATCCTCAGCCTTACAAGGATTCACTCATTTAATCCCTTACACCAGATGTCAGCAAACTTTCCCCGTGAAGGTCCAGATCATAAATATTTTAGGCTTGGCCAGCCTTATTGCAATTACTCAAGTCTGCTGTTCCAGGGCAGACGCTGCCACGGACAGGACAAGAACAAGCGGGCACAGGCAGGCGTCAATCAAACACAGGCAGCGACCCCGGGCCCCGCCTTACAGGGGTACCGAGGTAGATAGTTATGGATCCCGTTTCATAGACGGGAAAGTCGAAGCCCATCCTGCTCGAGTCACCTGCCCGAGGTTGTGGCTCCGAAGAGGCAGAGGAGGACTTCAAGCCTATGCTGCCCATCCTCTGTCCTGTCACCTGTCACCCAGGAGTGGTGCCCGATGCCAACTTATGAACTGCCCCCAGAGTAACAGCTGGCGGGCCAGGTTCTGGGCCCTGGCTCCTTGCGGCTACAGGCACTGTGACAGATTGGGCTGCAGGGACAGCGCAGTCCCTGAGGCTCGACAGCAGTGGGGTGTTAGGCCTATGCAGGCAGGGCCCTGCCCCTTCTCTAAGACCACAGAGCTGCCGTGTCCAGGCCCCTTCTTCAGGGCCAGTGCAGTGGGCAGCAGTCAGCTTCATGTCCGGGCTCTGCCACTTCCAAGATGGGCAACTCGCTACCTCTTCAGAGCCTCGCTCTCCTCATCGGTGAAGTGGACACACAAAGTGTGGAAGTCACATTTACAGGAGATTCCCAAAAGGCACTTGCAAGGGGGCCTGAGGGTGGTCAGGAGAAACAGATCACTGCTTTTACTGTTATTTCTGCTACTCCAAGATGGGGGATGTAGCCTAGGGCAACATAGCCACTTGACCATGGTTTCCCCCCAGTTAAGCCTCTGCACTATTACACCGAAATGACAACAAGCACCGAAACCTGGTGGGGGTAAAAGGCAAAACCCCAGTGGGGGAAAAAAATCCCCACTCCACACCTCAACACTGACTTGTGCCATGGCTCAGGGGGGTTTCCACCTGCAGGCTTCACCCTCCTGCCCCTGACAGCTTAACACCAGCCAGGACTGATTTTCCTTAATTGCTTTGAATTTCCCAGCCTGACACTTCCTCTTTTTTTTTTTTTCAGAGGCTCCCAGTGTAAACAGAAAATCGGTCACCTGATGAATAAATATGCGCCAGCAGCCACCCAATGGCAGGTGAAGTGGGTGTATGTTACAAACACCTGTGCTTTTAAGACGCCTGCACTTAAGAAGATTCATTCTTGCCACACACAGTCCTGAGTGCCTACAAGCAAGGCGCCGCACTGGGGGGGCTGCAGAGAGAAGCGAGAACTGTCCCTGCTTTCCAGCAGCACAGCAGCCTCAGCAAGAATCTCAGCTACCTTTTGGATTCAAAGAGCCCTGTGTCTATCACCGGCTAAATCTAGTATTTTCTTGTGGGGTACACGGGGAGAAGGCTCTGAGTCCCCGAGAACTCCACCCTGTGTTAAGGGTAGAACACAACCCTTTTGTACTTTGGGGGTTCCAGGCTCTAATGTGGATGGCATCTGTTCAGTACAGGGCAGAGGGAGGGGACATGCTGGATTTGCATTTCAGACTGAAGGAAGAAGAGATCACGAAAAATGAAATGCAGTCTCTGAGAAATACTCTTCCTATAAAAGTGGGGTGAACAAGCATGAAACACAGACATTGTCAGTTCCTGGAAAGGGCTGGGACTTAAAACAGCCACAAAGAAACTCAAAAAGTGTAAACGCACAGACTTCACATAGAACCCACTGGTCTGTCCTACTTTTTTGTTTCCCCTTTTTTAAAAAAAAGTCCCTCGGACTCTCCAGTTACCCTCCTCCCCAGTCCTGGCTCAGGGCAGTGAGGGCCACACACAGCAGCACCAGATCCTGCCCAGAACCATCCCTCCCCGCTGCTGCTTCCAGGGACCCCCCCAGCACTGTGGGCGCCTCACCCAGAGTGACAGGGGCTTCTGAAGGCAGAGGAATCAAAACAAAACCCAACACCCGGCCACCTGCACCTTTCCCAGCAAACCCGTTCAGAAGAAGCGTCCACAGGCTGCCTCTCCTGCAGAATTTTAAAAGCCCCCACATGAGAAGCCCAGGAACGCCCCTTCTCCTCCCTATAACACCCGGTGTCTCCCTACCCCCAGGGCCACGGGTGCCCCAACTTCCATAGGAACTATGTCAACCCTCAAAGGAAGCAAGGGAAAATAAAAACACAACTCATTCCTAGAAAAATTGGTCCCACGCAGACCTGCCTTCCCGACCTACGGGTCACGTGGCCCGCCGGAGTCAGGCCTGGTGAGTTATTCCCCGCCCCAAGGGCCATGGAGGGAGGGTGACAGCGAGGCTCGCGGAGGGGCCCAGGGATCACCAAGGCTTCCACCTCCCTTGCCAGGCACCCCTGGCTCCCCAGCTTCCCTTCAGCCTACATTTGAGGTTTCAAAGTCCAAATAAGGTGAACTCAAAAGGGGCTCCCCAAACCGCCTGCTGTCACCCTTTCCCCTCCCCTTTGGGCTATAAGAGCGACTTGCCCCGAAACAGAAAGTTACATGGCAGCCTGCTGTCAGCGCGCTGGAAGGTTAGGGAAACAGGAAGCCGCGCCAACCACCCTCCAGAGCTTCCCCCGGCCCCCTCCTCCGACCTCGGCAGGAACAAAACCTTCCAGGGAAACCCAGGCCAGGAAAGAGGGCGGGGGTGCAGGCGCGCCGCGCTCGTTCAGAGACCAAACCGGGGGCCGACTGGAGGCCGAGGAAGATCAGCCCCTTTGTCGGGGGTGGGCGGGGGGCGCCTGCCACCCGACCCAGGCGGTCTGCAGCAAAGTAACTTCACACCCGGGCTTTATCCCCCTCGCCGGGATGCGGTGCCCCGGCCTCTCGCCGCGCCGCCGCCGCGGAGCCGGCTCCGGGCAGACAAAAGGAGCGAGACGCGCACCCCCGGCGGCGGCGCGGCGGGGGCGGCGGGCCGGGTGGGCGCTCCCCGCCGCACGTACGCACAGCCCGCCCCCCCCGAGCGCAGCGGGAGCGGCCGGGCCGTGCGCCCGCCCGCCCGCGGGGGATCGGGGGACCCAGTGCCCCAGCCCAGGCGGAGGGCCCTCAGGTCGTGCGGGGTGGGGGCCGGGGCGCCCGGCGCCGCGCGGGACCGCGGAGGCGCACCGCTCGCTTACCTGGTAAGTAATACAGAGGCGGCTTCAGTCCAAACATGATTCAAATTAGAATTCCATAGTGGCCAGAAAAGGATGAAGAAGGGAAAAAATAAATAAAACCCAGCAATGAGACAAAAAGCGTCGTCCAAGCCACGGGGCTCAAAAATGTCCAAAACAATAAAATAGACTCAGAAAGCGATCCCGAGAGTGACGGAGGAAAAAAAAATCAGTCTTTTTTTTTCTCCCTCCCTAAGATGATCCAAAGCCTCTCCCTCCAGCCGGCGCCCGGGCCACCTTCGGCCACCGCGGCCCTGGCAGATCCACAACTAGGTAACTGGCGACCAAGGACGGGCTGGAGCCTCCGCGGCTGCCCGGTGTCTTCGCCGCGTGTGTATTTTCTGCCTTTTGGACTCGAGATGCAAATAAAAAAAGGAGGGGGGCGCACGGCGGAGGGAAGCAGGCGGGAGTGCGGAGAGGAGCGCGAGAAAAATAAAGGGGGGAGGTGAGGGTGATGAAATTGGGGGGTTAAGATCTTCAGGGATTACTCATTTGAAAGAAAAAAGAGA
Source organism: Phataginus tricuspis (assembly GCA_029783875.1). NCBI lineage: Eukaryota > Metazoa > Chordata > Mammalia > Pholidota > Manidae > Phataginus > Phataginus tricuspis. The sequence goes on from JAQQAC010015468.1 coordinate 3,160,738, forward strand.
GAGAGAGTGAAAAGCACCCCAAGACGTGCGAGTAGCAATCTCTCCTCCATTCAGCCATTTGAATGTCAAGGGCGAGGGTCAAGGGACCTGTTTCCAACAGGGTTTCACGTTCAGAACCAGAAGGAAAAAGGAAGGGGGGCGGCGGGAGGGGGTATCTCTTGTTGCCAAGGAGAAATCGGCTTTGTTTTCGTTTCCCCTTGGCTACTGAGTGAGGAGGGGCGGGGTGGGGGTAGAGGAGGAGGGGGCGGGCGGGCGAGGGGAGAGAAGAAAATTAATACCCAAACAGCCAAGAAGTACCGAGGGGGGGGATTTCTTCTCGTAAATTAAAGAGGCCCCGAGTGCAAACAAGTCTCCCGCAGCAGAAAGCAGGCCGAGCAGCAGACTCCCCTCCCCCTCTCGCCGCCCCTCCACCTTCTTTTTTTTTTTTTTTTTTTTTTGGTTATCTCCCTGGCCCGGCGTCCCACCACTGACTCAGAGAGCAAGGGTGGGGGAAGGCGGAGAAAGAACTCGCGGGGGCCCAGGCAGGAGCAGGAGAGCGGGGAGGCAGAGCGCACGGCGGTGGAGAGCCCCTCGATCAATTTTCATGCAGGAATCATTATCGGTAAATTGGAAAGCTGGCTGCCTGACAGCAGATTTGTCTCCCCTAATGAAAGCGAAAGGGTAGGGGCGCAGCGGCGGGCGGCTGCAGGAGGCGGCGGCTCCTTCCGTCTCTACGCGGCATCTTCCAAGAGCTCCATGCTTCGCAGGCGATAATAATAGTTTCACTTGCGAGCTTTCCTCCGCGCGGCCGCTTGGCCGGGCAGCAGATCCATGCGGGCCTGCGTCGGAGCTCAGAGAGCTGGGCTTCCCTCTCCAAATCCGGGGAGGGTGCTCTGCTGGCGGCGGGGCGCTCCGCTCGCCCCAAGGTAGGGGCCGTTTGCAAACAGTGGGCGGCTGCGGGTGCCGCCGGTCCCCCCTCCGGCTGCCCAACTCCGCGCTCAGGCCTCCCGCCCTCCCTCCCCACCCACGTCTGACAGCTGCGGGAGCCGAGAGTTCACTGGCCGCCGGGGCCTAGGAGGAAGATCCCCACGCCGTGCCCCGGGGCCCTGGCCCGCCTTTTGTGAAACCCACTCGGGGCTGCGGAAGAGCACACCCCGGCCCGGACCAGGGTGAGCTCCAAAGGAGAGCGGCTTCTCTCTCCCTTTTCTTTTCCTCCCACCCCTCACCCCTCACCCCACCCCTTAAAAATCCCTGTTGCAAGTGTAATCAAATGCTTGATACCATCTCCCACACTCTCCCTGCGCTGGTGCATTATCAGATCCGGGAAGGCATGCTTCCAGGCAAATAGACCTAATAAATGCTATTACTGGGATTCTGCAAGCCCAGGCTGCACCATAGTAACGAGAGCCCTGGCTAATTTGGTTGAAGAAAACGATCAACTGCACAGAGTGTGAGTGAGCGTGGAGCCTGTCTCTCTCCTCCCCACGCCGCCTCTCTTTCACACCAGCTCAAGAAGGCCCCATGTGATAACTCCCCAAATCGAAGGGGAAAAAACCCTGCCTGCCGCCAAACCACATCCTGTGCGCTCATTGTCCAGCCCAGCGATTTTAAAGAGACAGGATCCATTTACCCACGCCCCCACACACACTTAAACGCACGCTGCAGAGCGGCCTCTGGATGTGACTATTTATTTTCAATTCCTTTTACTTCTGAAGGGCCCCTCAGTGCCGCAACCAGCGGAATCGCAACTTGGTGACACTAGGATCACCTTTTGACCCCAGATATAATCTTCTCGGTTTGAGGAACAGACCTGAGCCCGCAGGTACGCACGGAGGGGTACCGCGGTCACGCCAAGCTTGGGTTTCTGCCAACGCTTTCCAGCCACTGTGTAAATCAGGGGTCCCCGGCGGCAGCCCTGGGGTCCCTGCTAAACGCGGCGGCTTCAGATAACAATTGAACTCCCGGAATATGATACTCTAGAGGAGAGCTCCGGAGGACAACCTGGCGGAGTGGGGTGTCTAGGCGTGCCTTCCGACCCCTCCATGCCTCCCCTACGCCCGACGCGCCAGAAGAATCTTAAGTGGACTGGGCGGAGCGCTCGGAGCCAAGTAGGGGTGGCGCTCCTCCCAGCCGCCACCAACGGCTGGGTGGGTGCAGCGCCAAGCGGCGCCTTCGCCGCCGGTTGGTCCGCCGCGGGTGCAAGAAGCGTCCTTTAATTCCCAGTCGCTGCCGCACCCCGCCCCAAGCTCCTCCCCGCGGACGGCCGAGCGCGCGCGGGCACCCGGAGGGCGCGGGGGCTGCTGACCTGAAGGAAACGGGCCCTCGGGGCCGCCCGCCCGCGCGCGCCGCCAGCATCTGGCCGCTCCGCCCCGCGCTGACCCGGGAGGTCGCGCCCGGCCCGCGGCGGCGGCGGCCCTTTGTTTCCGGGGCTGCGTGGCGGCGCGCTCCCCGCGCCTCCCCCAGCGCCGGCCGCCGCCGCCGGCCTCACGAGGGAGACTACTACCCGGCACGGTGGGCTCGGAGTCCAGCACCTGCCCGCCCCGGCCCCACCCCCACTCAAGCCCCGCTTCGCCTCCCAGCCATTTATCACTCTCATCACCGGCATACTTGATAATCTGCGCCCCTCCGGGAGTGGGGAAGGGATGGGGGCGCACCAGGGCGCGCCGCTGGGGATCCTGGGTGAGCTGCCGCCCACCCTCTAACCCCTCATAAGCTTGGAAAAAATCTCTGCTCCTACTTGGGGGAAAAAATAAAACTATTTTTAAAAGACCCTAAACTATCAGTTTCTGTTGTCATTCTTTTATTGGTTTTTAATTCTCCAGGATTACACGAACAACAGTAGTAATTAATACTAAACCTTCCTCTACTGTATATGCTAATGGCAGGAGCCATAAAAATTAATTTGCAAACATGTCATTACACAATAGCTGTACAGGCAATAAACCTGTAATTATGAGCCAATCACACACAGGGTACAGAGGGAGGGATGCCCCCCCAATGTGCTGGGTGTCCCCCTTCCCCTGCTAAAGTGGGGGAGCCCGTGCCAGAATGGAGCTTGCCTTCTGGGAGCCACCTGTGGAGAATGTTCCCAGCTCCAGGGGATGGCCAAGGGGGTCTCTAGTGATGAGTTCCAATCAGCCAGGCTTCTAGGCAAGACCCCCTGGAGACAGCCACCCAGGGCAGTGAGGTCGACGCGTGGGAGGAGGGGCTCTGTAGAGCCTTGGAGAGCTCCAGGCATGGCTTAGTGGTGGGCGAGCAGTGAGAGCTGGGGCAGAGACCCCACACTGGTGGGCCAGCACCAGCTTATCTCTGCCACCCTGTCAAAGGCAAACATCCCCACCCCACCCGAATAAGTATTTGCTCGCATCAAATTATCTCAAAATGCTCAGGCCAAACCCCTAATTGCTTTTAGCCACTCCCTCAGGAAGGTGATACCTAAGCCTCCTCTGGCCCTGGGTCTGAGAGGCTCAAAGTAGGTTAGTGACACTTCCTGGTGACAGGGACGTTTGTAAAGGAGGAAAATATGAGATCCACTATGGGAGGGTGGTTGTACCGCAGCTTCGGACATGCTGCCAAAACAGCTGAAAAATATAAAGCAACCTCTGCCATGCCAGGCAGCCTGCTTAACGGGCCGACTCCACTGAATGGCTCGGTTGTTTGCCATAATGTGGCTGAACGGGGAGTAAGGATTTTCCTTTTCCCACTGGCCCCTGTGGCTTGGCCGCAGTTTTTGGAACCCATTGCTAGAGCCATCATTCCCAGGGGAGCCAACCCTCGGCTGAGAGTGCCTATGGCCTGGCGTGGGGCAGGAGGGCCAGCCAGTCCGGGCCACACCAGGACTAGCTGTCAGGCACCTAGGTGAGCAGGGCAGCAGTCTTCTGTGGATGTCACCTCCGCGGAGTCTTCAGCTAGGACATGATGGCTGTCTCCACCC